>OX155978.1:230000-233000 GCA_944548615.1 Micropterix aruncella
ACGATTCTGGTTTTGAAAATGACCCAAAAATTTTCTTGAGGGCCGTATCTTTTGACCACCAACGTGTTTTGCCAATAGTTGAGAGTCTTTTCGTATTGCCGTCCTCTTTATTTTTTTTCCAAGCATCCATGCGTTGATACGATTCGCGAAGGAATACTGCAACTTCATTCAACAAACTAAACAATAAGGCACTTTCAATAACCGACTTAGTAGTATCTCCTAATACAAAATTCAGTACATGTGCGTAGCACCAAACGTGAACTTGACCTGGAGACTCTTTTGATAGCCATGAAGAAAATCCGTTGTATTGGCCTTGCATATTTGCTACCCCATCCGTTGAATTACCGATCCATCTTTTTAAATCTACATTTACAGACTTTAAAACTTTTCCAGTTGACGATTCACTTTCTACGACAGCGAGAAGTCTTTCACGTACACGAGCATCTGTCACGTAGCGTATTATAATTGAGCATTGGTCTTTGCACGTAATATCCTGAGTGATATCTACTTGCAAAGAAAACATACCAGCTGCTCGTACCTCCAGACAAATATTCTTACATATAAGTTCACCGACTGCTAGGATAATTTTATTATTAGTTGTTTTTGACAAAAACGTTAATAATGATCCTCTTCTTTACCCCCCTTTGGCAAACCATGAACTGTTTTACTTTTGTCAATGCACTTTTTCAAGTGATCTTTCAGATAGATATCATATTTGCTGAGGAAAACCACGAGCTCAAAAAAGTTGCCGTGGTCTAGTCATGTCCTCGAGACTATATGCTGCTTCCAGTTGTTCACCTCTATAACTTAATCCGCGTTTCCCAATAAACTTCACAATGTCTATTATTCTCTGTAAAATTTCTCTTCTTTTCCGCACTTGTGCTCGATGTAAGGACATTTGATTGACAAAAATTAAACTTTGAGCGTCTTTTTATTGGACCTCAAAATGTAAGCTTCCGCACAAGCATGATGCGTTTCAGTTTTTTCGTGTTCCTCTACTCTGATGTGAACATGTCTCTTATCTTGCATTCCTCGTAAAAAAGGGTTTGAGCTGGTATCAGAAGTTGTAGAAAATGCTAGGCAAACTGAACAGAACAAAGCACACTGTTCACTGCTGTAGGTCAGCCACTTGCGATTGGTTCCGTCTTTACGATTTACAGCTTTCTGTAACACAGGATCAATAATGTCTTGCATAGGATGAAATTTGAAAAAAATCCAGCTGATCGTTTTCAGGACGTGCAAAATACTTAAATGAAGAATTTACATTTTCATCTAGTTCCCTATTGGCGTCATTTGCAGAATAATGAGGTACATGCCCATGCTGTTCATATTGAAGTTCCACTTCAACTAGAGGTTGTTCGAAATGCTGTTCCTGACTGATTAACTCTTTGTTACATTCAGGAGGTGATTTGACAGTTGCTTCTTCAGTTACCACCACTGCATTAGAAGTAGATGAACGAGTAAAAATATTTGTCAACAAACACTCCATCGGCTTTTTCGAAGCGGTCGATGCGGTCTCGTTCGTGCGTGGATTTGCGTGCATACAGCTCGCCTCTCCCCCATCGTACTGGCATGCACTGGCTCCAGCCCGGCCCGCGCCGCTCTGCGCTGCCTCACCGTTCGCGCGTGCGCATGCATGGCAATATGGCGACGATAGGACCACCGCGCCTGCGGCGCGGCAGCCCTATCGTCGACTCCGGCCCATCGGGCATTTGCCAGATCTGCCCGTACGGCCAGTATGGGCCTGGACTGAGCCTATTTAAACATTTCAGTGAAATATTTGAATACAGCTAAATATGGCATAATATTTGTCTATCCTCACCACTAAAAAAAAGACGTCACTTGTATTAATATAGACGTATTTACTATAGTTTAAATATACTTAAATTGTACTGGTTTTTAATTTCTTACTATTTTATTTATCGATAAAATAATATGACTATAGAAATCATGTCAGTATGCCACTGGGTACATTCAAATTTCTTTATTTATAATTTCTAAGCCCAAGTTAATACATAGGTACAATTGCTAAGAGCCAGCCTAACTAGGCTTCACCCCTCATAAAGTTAGACCTAATATATTAGTATTAATATATTAGTATTAATTAAAAATATTTGAAATAAAATATTAACGGTACAAAATCTATTAAATTTATTTAATAGTCCATATATATAGGTAGTTTATGGTATATATATTTGGTACGGTATGATATATATATATATTATTTATGGTATATATATGTATATAGTTATTATTTACGGTACAAAAATAATGAAATTTATTTAATAGTTCTATATATATATATATATATATATATATAATATATATATATATATATATATATATATATATATATATAGATATATATATATATATATATATATATATATATATATATATATATATATATAGTATATATATATATATATATATAATGTATATATAAATATATATATATATATATATATATAGTATATATATATATAATATATATATAGTATATATATATATATATATATATTATATATAGTATAAATATATATATATATATATATATATATATATATATTTATATTATATATATATATAGTATATATATATATATATATATATATATATATATATATATATATATATATATATATATGATAGTTTCGGTGTATATATTCTTTTTAGAATTGATTAATAAGATGATTATAAAGTAAATAATTATAAAAGCCACTTACAATCTCGATCCGAATCCGATCAAGGGAATCCTTCGTCACGATGTAAGTGGCTTTTTTAATTATTTACTTTATAATCATCTTATATATATATATATTATATATATATATATATATATATATATATATATATATATAGTATATATATATATATATATATTATATATATATATATATATATACGTATATATATATATACGTATATATATATATATATATATATATAGTATATATATATATATATATATATATATATATATATATATATATATATATA
>OX155978.1:235700-350504 GCA_944548615.1 Micropterix aruncella
AAGTAATTATATTAAACAGAAAAAAAACCACAACTGCTGTTACAGAACTATTGTATTTATACCCATTTTTATTACGGTTTTTTTATAAAATATTTGTGGTTTGTGTATGTATCCATATAGATTGACGTTTAATTCCGGAATGTACTCGATCAGACCTGTCATTTGACAATAAACACCATATATTTATGTTAATTTATTGACATTTGGACGTTTGGACATTTAAACAACTACTTATTTAATATATTGACAGCTAAGATACCATATCTCCCTCAGGATGACATAACGATTCTATCAATATACACACTTGTAAATCGGTTGAAGCATTTATATATTATCTATACTAATATTATAAAGAGGTAAAGTTTGTGAGGTTGTAGGAAGTAATCTCTGGATCTATTGAACCGCTTTTGAAAATTCTTTTACCACTAGAAAGCCACGTTATTTCTGAAAGTCATAGGCTATATAATAATCTGAAAAATAAAAAGATTTTTTCGTGGTAGTCGGTTTTGCAAAGTAAGTCGGAGAAAAAACGGTCGAACGAAAACGTTTTTAACTAACGCTGCCTTAACGATGAGAGAGTTCTAGAGAAAAGTTGTAGAGCTTGGTAATGCCTACAAAAAAGTCAGCGACAGCATATGTCTAAATTGTATATTTAAGTCACAAAAATTAAATCGTTAGGTCATGTTTATTGGTCATATTATCAACAATTATGAATTCATATCAAAATAAGTAAATTTATCGTCTCAAGTGTTTAAAACAAAAGACTTTTCCCTTTTACTGCATATCGTCGTTGATATTTCAATATGTCACAAGTCGAAAAGGCCAACTTTTCAGGAGACACTAAAAACTGATTTTCTCTGTGTCCGATTTTCTCCCCTCGAATTCAGGCGACCAGCTCGGGTTGCCTACAGCAAAATGTATACAAAATGTATATAAATTTATATAAATGTAAATATAAATGTAAATGTGCGCCGCTCTATAGTAATCCGCTCTATAGTAATAGTATAGCTCTATAGTAAACCCCGCTCTATGTAAATGTAAATGTGTGTGTAAATATAAATTTATATACATTTTGGCGTAGGCAAACGGAGCTGGTCGCCTTTCATTCGAGGGGTCAATCGATTTATATGATACTTTGGTATTAGTCTATTACCAAAATTTGATAAATATGTATTTATGATTTTGCCATAATTTCCTCTTATTTATGGATATATTATGACATGTGACATGTTTCCACTTAAAACTGGATACCTTTATTTTGATATGTGACAATTTAGTTCTAATTATTTAATACTTTTTGAAATATTGCTATTTATTTCAACTGTTTTATTTTAAATTAAACACAGGAGATAATGTAGGAATACATTTTTATTAAATGAATAAGCAATACAAAACAAAACTCTCCGAATTTTTAAGTAATACTAAAAATAATAATAATAGAGTGTCCGTCCCTACATTTCAAAACTAGTGAAATTATTCGCGGATTAAATGGGAGCACTTTTGTACAGATGAAGAAAAATTTTTATGATTGTCATAAAAAAAACTGGAAATCCTTCGGGATGAAGGACTTCAGTTCTTGTAAGTGTGGAAATTTGGACAAGTCAATTTCGCACGGTCCTGTGTACAGCGGAGGATGCTCCAATAGCAAAATGACTCGTTTTGGCCGTCTAGGAGGTTTAGTCCATGTGCCTGAATATTCCAACTTGAAATTAATGACGCCTTGTGGGTCATATTGGTAAGCACAAACATCAGCCACGCATGGATGACCTGCTTTGTTCCCAGGTCGAATGCTTGTATAAATGGCCTCATAATTTTTAAGCTATTGCATAGCTTTTATCGCGGGCCTAGTAGGCCAGCGCGGCGACCGAATGAAGAAATTTCTTAGCGAAAATTAATGATTTTAAACTGATAATTACGTCCAAACGAGTACTGCTTACGATTCGAAAAAAATATATGTTAAACAAGAACATTTTCCTAATATTGTAAACTTTGAATATTTTAGATTTTGTTTATATTACATAGTGTAATTAATTTGTGAAATTAGGTCTAACCGAACACAAAAACTACTACTACGCAAATACTATCTAGCGTATTATTATGAAACCTGCACCATTTTAAAGATAATTAAATTATCTATCTTTTTATCTACGATTTTTTTCGAATAATCCGTTTTTTTTGCTTTATCAAATAAAAAATTCGTGCGCGGCGCTCTATCGGAAGACGTTTAAATTATTCCGAATCATTTGCTTTCGCAGCCGCAAATGATTCGGAATAATTTCAACGTTTTCCGATAGATCGCAGTTCGATAGAACGATGAATCGTTAAAACTTCCTGCGGTGACGGGTTCGCCCGTTGTGGTTGACATCTCAATATATAGATCGCAGTTATCTGATATCAGAAAAAATAAAATAAATAAAATAAATAAATAATTTTAATTGCATAAGTTGTGATTATAATTGCAAAGTTAAAAATGCTATGCAATAGCTTTACCGCGGCAGTCCCCGAGTGCCACACGTATTTTTTTTTAAAATAATCAAAGTTTAGTTGTATTACTCTTGTAGGAGCCTATCGCTCCACATACCCACAACAAAAAAGTTAATTTCACAGAATAGAAAACTGCAGACTCGCTCAGACATACACGAGTCAGCTGCGGTTAATTTCCAACTAAATTTGGCAAATTATGCCCAGGCAAGCCGATGACTCATGCCATTTCTTCTAATCGATACACATGTCGCTTCCCTCTCCTAGCTATTTACGTCACCGCTAAACGGTATAAAACGTCGTACATTACACATCTCTTCATCATTCCCTTGGTGGTCAAGTACACCTACACACCTCTACACATCATTCACTCGGCGGACAGCTACGCGACTATACACATCATTATCAAGCAGTACCTACGTTATCCGCGACGTCAAGCGTCAAGCCTCGCTCCTCGACTACACACTGCAAACACACTACCACGACTTCACCTCGCGCCCACACTACTACACAACGGCGAATCAACACACAAGGCGTTAAGGACTGGCGACTTTAACTCAACTATCTTCAACCTTCTGATTAAACTCTTCTACTTCGACATCCACGACTTTCATTAACGGAGCAACCTTCATGATGAGAACTACCCTTCGCTCACAATCAATTGGAGTCTAGTGAAGGGTGGCCATTCTCACACTCTATAAGGTATTGGAGATAGTCTTGCGCTCTTAATGCGAATGTAATCACCTGGGATGAAAATTTCCTTGTTTATTTTACCAAGCTTACTTTCAATTATTGTGCTGTGGACTGAGTCCACTTCCATCTGGGTATGACCCACCTCTAAATATTTTCTTGCAGCCCCGGTGCATTATAACGTTGTCCTCCACTTTACTTTCTTGATAGTAATCAAAAGTTCTACTCCGATTTAGTTTATCTTTCACGTCTTGTTTTCTGTATTTGGGAGTTTTTGTCGAAACCAGAGTATTTTACAAAATTTTACAAAATATACTTCCCAGGCAACTCTTTTATTCACAAAAGATATCTAGGAATATTATAATTTTATGTTATTTTTATTTTATTTTATTTTATTCGGTTAACAAACAGCGTTTATATATAACAAATACAACATATAACAATAAAACTATGACTAATTATATGTTAACACTATTAATCGTTAATACTATGTGTACATTACATATCTCCGCCATTATACCTTATTTATACTTACATTTCTTTAACAGTGATTTACGGATAGACAAAGAGAAAGAACAAAAAACAAATGAGAATGAAATTTTAAGAATGAAATTTTAAGATTATAACCGTTATTAATTATTTTGTACCAAAAATATATTTTAAAAAATATTACAAAAAACTATTCATGTAAACCGTTTAAGGGATTAAGAGTCATTAGATGAAATAGGGAGGTCAAACGACTGATACGACTTTTTAATCGTTTCTTTAAAGTGACTTTTACCTGATGAAAAAATATCAATGTACGCGAATCTATCATTATACGTTCTCATAGCTCTATTTATTAGGGAATGCTTCGTATAATTAGAGTTATATCTTTTTACATAAAACAGATGCGGTTTCCGGGTAATACGAGGAGGAGCCAGAATAGATACCTTTTCGACCAGATACGCACTGTCAAAAATATTGTTAATTACATTGTACAGAAACATCATATCGTAGGTTGTACGCCTATCTTCAAGACTTCTTCATCTATCTTCAATAATGAAATATAATTCGAACTCACCAATTAATGTTCATTAGAAACGATGATAAAAACATTTGTATTTCTGCCGTTTGACAAGTGACAAATTGAAGTATCCAACAGTGTGACCACCATACGAAATGACAAATTGCAATATTCTGTAGATAACTTCACAGTGCTCTTAGACAAATTACATTTTGAGCACACTTAAAGTTCGATATTTTGGATACATTGGCATAATTTAAAAAAAATACATTTTTTGACATGTTACATATTGAAGTATTAACGACGATATAAATTCCTTTTTTGTGCACAAATGGTTAAAGAGATAAGACACTAACAAATAAGACACTCCTAGAAGACACTTACAAATAACGGTAATATAGTCAAATTGGCATGCAAATACTTATTTTATTTTATTTATTTTATTTTATTAATTTTAGGAATCTTACAGCTAGGTATAAGGTTATTACAAATTAATATGTATATAAGGCCAATTACAAGGTTCCACAAGTAAAAATGTATGAATAGATATATAAAAGGGGGAGAAAAAAAGAAAAACAAGTAGACTAAGAAAAAACTAAACAAAATAGAACAAAGGATTAGCCAAAGAAGGCGTCAGCCAGTAACTTCTTGAGCTGCTGGACTGACATATTAAATAAGTCAATGTCATATTGGGTAGCTACATCATTGAAACTTAGGCTTGCTCTCAATAGATAACTGTTTAGCCTGTAATTGGTGTTAGCTCTGGGGATAAACAGGGTGCATGGTCTTCTGATCGGATCAGCAGAGACCCTCAACCCAACCTTCTCCAATAAATCCGGGCAGTCAACTGAGCCATTTGCTATCTTCAATAGGTAGGCGACATCTGCAATATGGCGTCTCATACATACATACATATGCAGTAAAAATATAACCCTTCTTTTGGCAGTCAGGAAATATATCATAGCACTCAGTACTAACCGAACCACACTCGTAATATCATCACAGGTAAAAAGTTTTACCGCCCAACGAAGTGGGCACGGGTCAGCTAGTTGTGGAATAAAGAGACGAAATTATACATAGATGAACCAGGGTGAACACATTACACTACTTTTTTGTTGGACAGTCATGTAATAAATTCGTAAGAAACAAAAACCGTTATTTTAAAATCGGTAATATTTTCTGGAGAGTAATATTTGGACACTGTGTAATTTATTTCGCTAAATTATTATTCCAAATATTTTATTTGTACTTGGCCTAACGGGCTTATTCCTGAAGGCCGCAAAGAAGAAAAATGAAAAAAGAATCTAAACCATGACTGTCAACACGGCGATTTATATTAAAGATGCTGCTTTCTTTTTATATGAGAGCAAGGGCACTTCAAGCAGAAGTTCGAGCCCGGGTAGGACTCTGTTCCTTCTGGCCAGTTTCCCTGGGAATCGTGCTTTGGGCACTCCTGGACGGTTAGCGCATCGTGCCAGCCAATCGACTGTGTTTTCCGACTGATAACCGGGGGCGTCTGAAAATGGCTTTGTTTCCTATAGAGCAACCGCTCTTGAAACGACCATTCGGCTACCCGATACCGGATGAAAACAGCCGGGCATAGGACGCCGTGGTCCGCGATAGATTCGGTAGACGCAGAATCACCCCTACACAAGGAAGAGTAAGGCGTTGGGTTCTTACAGGCGAGAGGCGTAACTAAACAGTGGACTGTTTCGTCCCAAGTCTTCTGCGCTCACCTCACGGGAGAGAGAACGAACAAATACCGTTAAAACTTTCTGAGGTGACTTCCAAATACTCAGGATGTATACAGTTCAGACGGAAAACATTGTTTTTCTTCCGATATTCTTCTTCTTTCGTGGGTTTCTATCCCGCCTTATCTTTAGTCATTCTTGAGCGGCACTCAACTGCTCCAAGGCAGACAGTCTTAGAATTTATCTCTCAATTGAGGGCTTCAGTTGGAGAAGATGTTAAGGAACAGTCCGGAACAGATACCACCTGGCGTAGTCTCAACAGCCCGAGGGTGGATGTGACAACTAGGGTTGTCGACTACAGCGGGCGAGCCCGTCACCTCCGGAAGTTTTAACGATTAGTCGTTCTATCTCCCTGGAGTGAGCGCAGAAGACCTGAGGACAAATCAGTCCACCGTCTAGCTACACCACAAGCCCGTAAGAGGCCAACGCCTTAACCGCGAGATAGCCAGGAGTGTTACCCGGCGGGCCTACACTCGCGCCCTTACTTCCAATTGTGACCAGATTACTCCAGTCTCTCGATTTGTTACGAGTTCTAGGTCGCTTGCGCGATTCTCTCCCTTACGAAGCGGTGAAACGGTGTTTACCGAATCTATCGCGGACCACAGCGTCCTTTGCCCGGCTGTTCACCCAGGATCGGGTAGCCGATGGTCGTTTCAAGAGCAGACGCCGTAAGGTCCGCAACCACCCCCGTTCTATAGGAAACAGTACTGCTTCCAGACTCCCCCGACTGTTAGTCAGAGTGCACAGTCGATTGGCTTACACCGCACGGTGCGCAGACCGTCCAGGAGCGCCAGAAGTTTGATTCCCAGGGGAAATTGACCATAAGGCCAGAGTCCTACCCAGGCTCGCACTTCATGCGTGGAGGCCGTCGGATCGGTGTTGACCCGTGAGTGTGACCAACCCTGAATAGAATGGGTCTTCGTGGCCAACTCAGACAAGATGATGCTGAGTCAATCAAGGCTACACAGAAAATCCAGTATGCGACTGTGGAACGCTGTAGGATGAAGACCACCTCCGATCCTGCCAGCAGTTATCAACCCCATCGCACACCCGGACCTACAAGAGGCGAACGACAAGGCTTGCCCGGCGGCATAGTTCTGGGGAGCCTTGTCCTAAACTGGAACCTTAAGCGATAACTAGAGCTGTCAACTACAAGTGGCGAACCCGTCACCTCAGGAAGTTCAGACCCAACGAAATTTATCGTTCTGTCTCCCGCGAGCGCAGACTTGGAACGGAAAACAACCCACAGTATAACTAAGCTTACGGTTAGGAACCGGGAAAGGTAAACAGCGGGCAGCCTCGCCCCTGACTACCATTGTAGGAAGGATATCGGTAAGGATCGTTTGGAAGGATAACTCTGTCTGGAATTAACCTTCAGGATACCTCAAATCAAATCAAATCAAATAATTTATTGTCCTAAAAATGAATACATAGTTGTATAGACAGTTGTATTACATTTATTACATTTGGCCGTGATATGATTGAATTCTTCATTAATGATCAATTTTAATCAAAACATAAAAGGTTACTCGTAAGTAAGGTATTATTGTAGAATTAAATCGAGTCTCACCATTTAGTTTACCAGATAAAAAACACAGAATAATTAAATCTTTAAAATACCGATAAAAATAGGTTTTTTAGTATAAAATTAATAAATGTAATGTCAAAAATAACCAAAAAAAAAATGTGACGATTGTCAAAGAGTAAAATAAAATGTCTTAGTGATTATATTGCAAATAAAAATAGTCAAGGTAATTAATATGTGCCTACTTAATAAAAGAAATAGTCAATACATTTTAGTCAAATCGAAAATCGATTAAAACCTATTACAGAAAGAGATATAGTCGAGATGCATACAGTTTTTAGAGATTGTTAATGTAGTACAATTCTCTTTCAATGAGATATAATTTGAGTTTATTTTTAAATTGGAGCATTTCCCTTCGCGGCATATTTTTTTTAAACTAGAGGGTAGCTTATTGTAGCTTCCAAAAATCAGTTTCACCTATGAAGTAGAGAAGGACGGCTCCTTACCATTTTTGGATGTCAAAGTGACGAGGAGAAGTGACAATACTCTCGGACATACGGTATATCGGAAGCCCACACATACGGACAGATATTTGCATGCAAGTTCACACCATCATCCCTACCATCTACGTTCAGTGCAAACGTCGCTCGTGAATCGAGCACGCGATCTATGCGACACTGAGCATTTTCCGAAGGAGATGGAACATGTCAATGATGTCCTTAGGAAAAATGGAATACGGAAAATATCACGAGACATGCACACGATCTAATACAGACGAAACTCAAAAACCCAGCAGATCAAGAGCATTCTTACCATACGTCAAGGGCGTGACTGATCGAATAAGTAAGATGCTAAACAGATTCGATATAAAAACGATCTTCAAACCGACCCAAAATATAGCTCGATTTTTGAGGCCTGTAAAGGATGTAATACCACTGCAAACCCCGGGTGTGTATAAAGTCGAATGCAGCTGCGGTCTAGCCTACGTTGGACAAACGAAACGGCCCATAGCCACGCGACTGACAGAACACATCAAAGCTGTTAAAAACGTTCAGCGAGAAAAATCGGCGATCTGCGAACATATATTGGATAGCGGAAGTAACCACTGGATGCAGTTTCAAAATCCCATTGTTCTATCCAAGGAACAATTCTACTTTCCTCGCATGATCCGGGAAGCCATTGAAATAAGAAGAACTCCGAACTTTAATAGAGACGACGGCTACAAACTCTCTTCTACGTGGAACCCTCTTCTTAAAATGTTCCCGCCGCCGAACGCCGAACGCAAAGATGTAAAACAGGATACAGTGAGTGTTGTGTGCAAGACGGATTTTCAAAATTCCCGCGCTCCGAGCCCGGCCCCCCACCACCGTTATAACCTACGCAGTGGCTGCAGCGATATGCGGCCTACCCGCAAAACAACTGACTGACAGCTCTTCAGTCTACCCTAGACAACGGCGGCTGCAACGTCACCGAAACGTCGGGTCCTACAAATTTCACGCGGTAAATTCGTTTTCTATCCTGTTTATAATGTCAAACAACCGCGATAGTCTTCAGGTTCAAACAAACACGAAATGAAGCCGATTCTTCCTCGAAATGAAGTCGATACTTAAATGAAGTCGATTCGAAACTTCACGCGAAGCGAAGGCGCAGGCAACAGCTAGTTATAAATAAAATAGTACACTTTTTGTAACCAGAGTCGATTTTATTTATTTTTTTTATTATCACGAATGTGAAAAAATGAATAGCTTTATTACCATCTCTAAATGAAATAGAGAATTTTATATAATCAACGCAAAATGTGATAGAAACCCACTAAACTACATATGTCCATGTATTTATCATTTTCTCCAGAGCCGCTTGTGGTTTTTGGATAATCGGCGGCGTATATTCATATTTTAGGGATTATCCAAGAAGTCTGTTAATATGAGCGTCGATGTGTCAAATCCAAATTAAGGCCATCTTCAATGCGTAAAACAGAGGTATTGGGGCTTAATTTTATTTCTCTTTTGGCCGTATCTCTTGAAATTACGTGAATATCACGCAGAACGTAGATTAAACCCACCTTAATTTGCAGTTTTGCGAAGCGAATGCCTGGAATTAAAAAAAATATACTAAAATAACAATATATATATATATATATATATATATATATATATATATATATATATATATATATATATATATATATATATATATATATATATATATATATATATATATATATATATATATATATATATATATATATATATATATATATATATATATATATATATATATATATATATATATATATATATATATATCATAAAGAGTCTTACCTATGCAGGTTCGAGGTCCATCACCAAACGGCAAGTAAACACAGGGCTGTATTTTTTTTTTTTTGTCGAATCTTTCAGGGATGAATTTCTCAGGATCTGGGAAGTAGTTTGGATCGTGGTGTAGAGCATGCACCGGTATTATTACTGGAATCCCTTTATCAATTCTAACGTCAGTTCCGGGGAATCGATAAGGCCCTAAACTGTGACGCATCAAGAGACTCGGTGGATACATCCTCAAAGTTTCGTCGATTACCATTTGGAGATAGGACATTTCTTGAACAGCTTCGTAAGTTATTTGTCCGTTATAATTAGCTAGAACTGTTTCAATTTCATACGTTACTTTCGTCTGTACATCTTGGTTAAATGCTAGTTCGTGTAAAGCGAAACACATTGTCGACGATGATATTTCAAAACCGGCAGTAAAAAACTCAAAAGCTTGAGCTGATAGTAAATTTTTTGTTATTTCGATATTGCCGATTTTCTCTCCTGATTTGTTGGAAACGTTTTCGATAAATCCTTTCGTTTTTAGTTCAATCAACATATCGATGAAATCGTCCCTCATCGACGGTTGGTTGTCTCTGCTTTCTATTATTGTATGTACTATATTTAAAAAGAAGGATTCGGCTTCTTTATCAAATACTTTTAATCCTAGAAGGTAGTATAGTTTGGGGAATACATTTCTGATGATTTTTTTTAGGAATCTTGATTTTGACGGTTCAAAGATTTTGCTTCCCATTTTTCTGAACGTTTCTTCTAAACTGGAGTTCATTTTGATACCAAACGCGCACGATCCGATGATGTCTGTTGTATATTTCTCTACCAGATCTTTTGTGTCAGCTGTTTCTCCTCTTTCGACTGCATTTTCTATGCAATGCTGAAGAGCCTCGCCACATTCGACCATCAGAGGAAACATTTTCTTCATTTTCGCCGATGAGTACGTCGGCAACATTGTGTGCCGCAGGGTCCTCCACGCGTCGCCGTTCAATATGAACAAATGCTGGGACAGTGGCTCTCTTTTGATGTCGATCGCGATTCCGCGATCAACGAAACAGGTAAAATCTTTGATCAACACTTGCTGGATCAGTTCTGGATCTCTCAGCATCAAATAAGGCCTAGAAGAAATAAACCCGCCGATACATTTCTCCTGTGGATATTCATTGTACAGCCTGGTCGCCTCTAATGACGGATGGAGCCGCTTCCTTTTGCGAAAAAGAGAAGAAGTCCCAAAGAACGGAATAGGCTGCTTACACACGACATTTCGATCCTTCCAGTAATTGAACGTCCTCGAAGAATGCCACGCAGTCAATAATAAAACCACAATTATCATGCATAGTGTATCCAACATTTTTACGACTGTAAGCGATAAACGACAAATATATAATAACCTATACGAAAGCCCTGGTTATTACGATACGCGCGATGCTGCTATTTGTTTAGAAATACTATCTGCTATCGCTTAAACACACACTTTCTTCGAAAAAATAAACCGAAATGAATGGGATCAAAGATATTTTAAACAAAACTGTACTTAACCATTCACTATGAAAACAAAACTGAGATAGCTCAAAATTCCCATTATCTATTAGAAAATTGTAATATAGTTATGACATTATAATTCAAAGAAAACGGATTCGTACAGCGTGGAACTAGACTCAAAACAAATAAATCCAGCTATGATTACCCTTTAATATCTTGGCAGGTATGAATACTAGCTTATCCAAAAAAAAAGTATATTATAGACTATTTAATACTAATCAAATAATACTTATAAATCTCCTCTAATGCCGTGCAGCAACATCATCAAAAAGGCTAAAAACAAAATAGATATTTTTTTTAAATTCTGAGTTAGAATTCAATACATATGTACCTATTTGCTTTTGTTTCTGTTCTGTTAAAATAAATTATAAAAAGCGTTGCTGGTATTAAATATTAATTAATATTATGGTAATTATTAATAAGGCTATCCTATTACCTTCCAAGACATTAACCCTTGGAGTAAATGGGTATTTTCATGGATGCATCTGTCTCTTTTGCAGGATTTTCGGCGACATCGACTTAAAGTACTATAACTACGAAACTACTACACCAATCATAAAAAGAACAACTGCACAATGATTGCATTGAAATTTCGAATATAGAATATTGAAATATCATTTTGTAAAACAATTAGATAATTATGAATAAATATGAGAACGTCAAAGAAGTGAAAAAAACGCGGAACCAGATCTGGTCGTATCATACTCAACGGATAATTGTTTCAGAACCAGATTTGGTCGTATCATACTCAACGGGTTAAAGCACCATTCAGGTAGCACAAATTGGCCATATTTATTTATTTATTTCCCAAAACATAATTAACCTTACAGATGATTTCAAGTCGTTAATTCTTTTTCTAGGCTATTATTCTAGATTATAACTATTATTCTAATATAATGAATAATAGTTATTCTACTATAATAATATTAGGCAAAATGCATTTCTGTGGCGAACAAGTGACAATTTCAATGATTTGATTAAACGCTTTGACTTTGTACGAGTATTAACTCAGCTAGGCAGCGGCTGAACAGTGAATTCTTTAGCATTAATTGTTGAATAATTTTTGATGTATTTTTAATCGATAGCTTTAATTGAAAGGTCACATATTTTTCTACAACGTTACTTAAACGTGAAAACCTTTAATTGGCTCTCTGTTATCCTACTCCGTCTTTTTGTTAAATTATAATTAGCTGTTGGTTTTCCTAAAAATAAATAAATAAATAATAATACGACTATGATTATAATTCTACTGTTAATAATATTATTATTACTCTACTCCATTACTATTACTATCATTAATATTCTAATATATAGATTATTATTCTAGACTATAGCAAACGAAGCAGAGAAATACGTTAGAGCAAAATATTAACACTTTCAATCGCGAAGTAAAAATTCAGCTGTCACTTACGCCGGCGACATTTTCGCGCGTAAATTCGGCGCAAGTCAATGACCTTGAGTAAAACGACTATAACTTATAAACCACTATACGGATCATAAAAAGAATAACTGTAAAATGATCGCATTGAAATTTGACATATAAAACATTATAACCTTATCTCGTAAAACAATTAAGATAATAATGAATAAATATTACAAACATTTATTATTATATTAATAACTAGCGGAACCCGGCGAACTTCGTCTCGCCACGAATTTGTTCGCTTAGCAGCAGATGGCGTTAACATAGGTAATTTTCATCGACAGTTGTTTGAAATTTGCATTGTTTGTTTAAATTCTTCATTGAAAGCAGTCTGATTGTTTATTTTTTGTCTCACCAAAAGAGCAGTTACATCAATTGCCAATGACCTTGAGTAAAACGACTATAACTTATAAACCACTATACGGATCATAAAAAGAATAACTGTAAAATGATCGCATTGAAATTTGACATATAAAACACTATAACCTTATCTCGTAAAACAATTAAGATAATAATGAATAAATATTACAAACATTTATTATTATATTAATAACTAGCGGAACCCGGCGAACTTCGTCTCGCCACGAATTTGTTCGCTTAGCAGCAGATGGCGTTAACATAGGTAATTTTCATCGACAGTTGTTTGAAATTTGCATTGTTTGTTTAAATTCTTCATTAAAAGCAGTCTGATTGTTTATTTTTTGTCTCACCAAAAGAGCAGTTACATCAATTGCCATTTGTGTCCTAAATGGAGGAGAAAAGTGTGTAAAAAGTACGATTTTGTTTGACAGAGAATGTTAAGGTGCGTACGGATAGCGCGTACACTGGTACGCGTAGTCAGTTTACGCGTGTCCGGAACGTCATGTCCATACGAATTCTTTAAAAAAAAATAAATATATATATATATATATATATATATATATATATATATATATATATATATATATATATATATATATATATATATATATATATATATATATATATATATATATATATATATATATATATATATATATATATATATATATATATATATATATATATATATATATATATATATATATATATATATATATATATATATATATATATATATATATATATATATATATATATATATATATATATATATATATATATATATATATATATATATATATATATATATATATATATATATATATATATATATATATATATATATATATATATATATATATATATATATATATATATATATATATATATATATATATATATATATATATATATATATATATATATATATATATATATATATATATATATATATATATATATATATATCTATATCTATATATATATATATATATATATATATATATATATATATATATATATATATATATATATATATATATATATATATATATATATATATATATATATATATATATATATATATATATATATATATATATATATATATATATATATATATATATATATATATATATATATATATATATATATATATATATATATATATATATATATATATATATATATATATATATATATATATATATATATATATATATATATATATATATATATATATATATATATATATATATATATATATATATATATATATATATATATATATATATATATATATATATATATATATATATATATATATATATATATATATATATATATATATATATATATATATATATATATATATATATATATATATATATATATATATATATATATATATATATATATATATATATATATATATATATATATATATATATATATATATATATATATATATATATATATATATATATATATATTCGTTTAAAGGATGACACTTTGATGAAAAAATAAAAATAATAAAAGCCACTTACATAGCTGGAAGGTTTTCCCGGACTGGATTGGGAAATGCTTATTTTAAATGAGATGTATGCCTGGATGAGCACCACTTTCGACAGTGCAATGTAGGTTTAATGGGATCCCTTTATCGCTAGCGAACGATCGCCCTTCATCCACATCTCAAAAACAAAGCGTATCCTTTTGCAAACCTAAATAAAATGTCTTTATTAAAGACAAATTAAAGCAAAAACAATGAAAAGAATCACAATGAATCGTCTCTTAAATGCGGAATGACATACCGAAAATTCGATTTGAAATTCGAATATATCCACTCTTTAAAAGTACGATATAACATTGCTGGGCTCGCTATCAGCCGGCCATTAAATGAAAATAAAAATAAAATACTTCATTTGCTCGTTGCCATGAAATAAGATATAAATCGTAATTTCTGGTCGAGAAGTTTATACTTAAAGCTATATGATTTTTACAAGAGTTCTAAACATAAGATAAAATTGTATAATATTGTTAATATTTGATTTTTGTAAAATTTCTTTTTTTAAGAATTCGTTTAAAGGATGACACTTACATTATGGTTAATAAACCTTGGTAGGAGAGAGACGGAGAAAACATTCATCACAATTTTAAAATAAATAGGTATATATATTTATTTTCTATATATTCTCTAAACGTTTTTTTACTTATTGTTATATATCATTAGTTATTATTATAAATGATTATTTATTATTGCTATTATATATTATTATTATTATTATACATTATTATATAGTATTACTTGTTTATAGTTCTAATATTATTTTGGTGTAGTGTGAATTTCATTTTATATTGATTTGATTCAAATGTTTTATTTTTATTTTGTAAGTTATGTAGTTTATAATCATTTGTATTGGTGTTCTCCTTAGAACAGACTCTGCCTAGTTAGGAGCAACACAATCTATGTAAAGTGCCAACGGTGTATTTTTTTTGTCGACCAATAAATAAATAAATAAAAATTCCGATGGCAATGTATTTTTTTTATGGTAAGCGAGAACTGATTCTACACCCTGGGTTGGCTCCCGACGAGGGGACTCCTCAACGGTCAACAGCATTGACAATAAATTTTGTATACTCATTCAGTTATGTTAGTCCGTTCTAAGTTTCACCATGATACGGCTGCTGCGCCCAGGGTCGGCTCCCGACGAGGGGACTCCTTAACGGTCAACAGCACAGACACGAAATTTTGTATACGCATTCAATTACAACAGCCCGTTCTAAGCTTCGCCAAGACAAGACTGCGGCACCCAGGGTTGGCTTCCCACGAGGGAACTCCTCAAAGGTCAGAAACAAAATTTTGTATACGCATTCAATTATGATAGCCCGTTCTAAGTATCGCCATGACATGGATGCTGGACTTAAAAAATTTGGAATTAGTTTTTTTTTGGTAAACTTTTGTGTATCACCTAATTATCAATTTCCAAAACGATTTCGTTATCAAGAAAAAGAGGAAGCGGAAGGTTTCAAGCTTAAAGCGCTTAATCAACAAGGAAATATATTAAAAGGAACAAAAAACACGACTGCCGTTATATAAGTGAACTACTCTATTTGAGATTTAATTTATTTGCACAGTATTTTTGTGAGCTATTTGTGATTTATGTATTTATCCATATATACACATATACATTTTTGGAATGTACCTACTCAATCAGGCCTGTTCCAATCAGGCCATTTGGCATTCGGAGATTTGGGTATTTTTATATAATTATTTACGATTCCCAAAGGGACCCTTCGGCTATGTAGCGACCAAATTTGGTTGCACATCGGAACACCGTTGACTACGTAACGACCAATATTGGCGGCTTGCTCCAGGAGCGCACAGTAATATTATTTTCTAATTCGAACGCATTCTAAAATCCATACCAAATATCACATTATTACCATAGATACATAGACGGCCGCTAAAATAATTTCGCGCATCATTGAGCGGATATTTCTGGTAAAATTCCATTGTCAAACATCGCTGTTCGGTCGTCATTGTCAAACATCGGGTCGTGAACAGTTTTATTGTGTTTTTTTTAGTGTTTTCAGTTGGAATATGAATAGAAATGTAAGTAAATTTGATTCTAAAACACTTTATCAACCGAATTCATTGATTTTATGTACATTTTATTCCAATTTTACCTGTTTTTTAGTTGAAAAATTGAGTGCTCTTTATCGCTATGGCGTCATTACTAATTATTGAGTTTTTTTGCGATAAAAAACTCTAAAAATGCAAAATGTCTGCCTGATTCGTTGACAAAATACATATTAATTTGTTTGTCGCTGAAATATATTAAGTTTTCGGCGTATTTGTAAACATTTTTATTGGATGTTATGAGTAATATCTAAATATTTTTGTATGTAAATAAGCAAAACGAAATATTATCTTTGATAGAGAATCTAATAAAGATCACGATAGTATTTACAATTTCTAAATAGGGTTCCGTATTTTTCCGTAAGACAAGTACAAGTTAGAAATGACGAGTTTTTTTCACTTTTCCGACTTTCTCCTATTTATTCATAATTATCTAATTATTTTACAAAATGAGATTTCTATATTTTATATACGAAATTTTAATGCAATCATTGAACAGGAATTCTTTTTATGATTTCTGTAGTAGTTCCATAGTTATAGAACTTTTTGTCGAGCGCGACGATATTGCAAGAAATTCATGAAATTATGCCGCTACTCGAAGAGTTAAGGTACTCTATAACATTCGGGATGACATCAGGATTCTAACAATTTTACATACTTCGAAATCAGTTCGAGCGTTTAGAAGTTATGGTGTAATGAAGAACGGAAAAAATACATAGATAAACCCTGAACACACGGGCGTATATCAGGGGGGGGGGGGGGTTAAGGGGGTCAGGACCCCCCCCTTACCATACGACGAGAAAAATCGTGCAATTCGTACACTGTGTGGTTCACGTTCTAAATTTAGTTCTAGCGCATTCAATTGAGATACCATTGATACGAAATTGTATCGGAACTATAAAAAGTATAGTAAACTTTTTTCGACAGTCTCCACTTCGGGACGGCCTTATGAAGAAAATTGCAGATCAAGTTAAATCATCTCATTCAACGCTTTTCTCTCTTTGTGAGACACGATGGACAGAAAAACATGTGGCTGTTGAAAGATTTGCAGAAATGCTTCCCGTAAAACACTTGAGGCACTTCAAGATGATTCTGCTAATAGAGATGTTGCTACTCAAGCATACCAAATGCAAACAGCCATGGAAAACAGCCAGTTTATCGTGTCGTTAGTTATAATAAGATAAGTATTTTCATACACATTAAACCTAAACAAAGCAATGCAGAAGGTCAATGTCGATTTGACCAACATTTGTAGTTATGTGAAAACAATAAAAACTATTTTACAAAATATTCGGAACGAAAATGAGTTCATCATTCTTTTCGAGCAAGCAAAGCAGATGAGTTCAAGCGACATAATTGTTCTTAGAACGACTGGAAGGCAAACCCAGCGCAGCAATGCTCCAGGAGAAACTGCCGAAATATATTACTGTAGAAATGTATTTTACCCTTTACTGCGAAAGAAACAGACTCTCTCTCAACGCTTTGAAATGCAATCAAATTACGTTTAGCCGTAAAAAAATTCATTTGCATTTTCAGTATTTTATCAACCATGATCCGATTCCCAACGCGCTGAGCATTCGCGACCTTGGCGTTCAACTCGATCACCGATTGACATTTGACGAACACATACAAGGTATTGTCAGTAAAGCGTTAAAAACCTTCGGCTTCATTAGTAGGGTCTCTAAGTCGTTCTCTGACCCGACTGTATTCAAAACCCTTTATTTTGCATCCGCAGCGTATTAGAGTTTGCAACTCCGATCTGGAATCCGCAATATCATGTATGTAAGGAGAGAAAAGAAAGCGTCCAAAAACGATTTATGAGACAATTAAACTACCGTCAATGCTTGGGACTGAACACGTACGAGGAGAGGATGAATAACTTCAATATTACATCATTGGAGAACCGCCGTACCACGGCAGACATGGTATTATTACACAAAGTTATCCATAACAACGTGGACAACCCGTATTTCACACATAATCTATCTTTTCACGTTCCACCACGCGTAGCTCGCTTTCCCCGTACCTTCGAAGTCCCGCGCGTCCGTACTAGGTATGCCCAGAATTCCATCATGTACCGCTTAATGTCAACTTACGATAATCATTTCCAGAATATCGACCTATTTAACATGAAAGAGAATAAATTTAAGCAAAGCAAATACTTAAAATTAATCGAAAATGCGACATAGACATTTCTCATGAGATAGGTACTTATGTCTTAGGGACTATTTGGTTTTTCGTTCTTTGTTCTTTAACTGTATATGATAGGTTTATATGATGGAGTAATTTTTTCTTATTTTTCTTAACTTTTCAAATTTTTCAAATTTTTATTTTTTGTACTGCACATTATTACTTAAAATCTATTAACACCCATTCCTTCCTTTTCCTTTCCTTTTCCCCTCCCAACCCCCACAGAATGCACTGTGCGTATTGGAGACTTAACTAACTAAAACTATTGTTGAAAGCATGTCATCGGCCAGAAATATTGTATTTAATGTAATTGTAATATTTTTTTGTAGCGCTGTATGTTTTCCCTGTTAAATAAATAAATAAATAAATAAATTTAATTGACAATGTGGTTACAGAACTTGACGCACGCTTTAACACCTCGCGTACCAGACGGCCCGAAACGTCCAGAATTGATATTTACCGTCGAACCCCAGACGGCCCGAAATGGCCAGGCGAGGCCGACCGCTAATTATGTTAGTACAACTTTGACTAATAATTATGAATAATCTTTATTGCTTTACATAACGACGTTACAAATATCTAATAGCAAATTTCAATAGGAACATAAAACAGGTCTTTTTTAGACGATCGGTGTGACAGTTTCGGAGTAATCGTTTTTTTTCTGAAACGCCATCTTTTTTTTGAGACTCGCGAATTTCTTACGGGCCGTAAGGCACACATTAACCCTTGGAGTAAATGGGTATTTTCATGGATGCATCTGTCTCTTTTGCAGGATTTTCGGCGACATCGACCTTAAAGTACTATAACTACGAAACTACTACACCAATCATAAAAAGAACAACTGCACAATGATTGCATTGAAATTTCGAATATAGACTATTGAAATATCATTTTGTGAAACAATTAGATAATTATGAATAAATATGAGAAGGTCAAAGAAGTGAAAAAAACGCGGAACCAGATCTGGTCGTATCATACTCAACGGATAATTGTTTCAGAACCAGATTTGGTCGCATCATACTCAACGGGTTAAAATTCAAACCGCGGGCCGCGAGGGGTTAAGCCACATGAGAGACAATCGAAGGGATTCAAATGATTCTGCCTGAAAAGAATAATGATGAGTCTAAGATAAAAGAAAGCCTTAAAAGAAATAGCGCTATTATTTTTGGGACAAACTGAAGCGAATACTTATCCAATTGCTAATAAAACTAAATTTCCCTAAAATGTGGTCCTCAAATAAATAGTAATAAAACGCGATTCCATTATATACGCAAATAATGTTTAAAGTCCGCCATGTTTAAGAAAATACCAAATCATTTTTGAAAAATACCATTAAAATACCACGGAAAATAATAGAAATATACAACGAATTGGCGCGCGAGAGAATGTTGGTTTGGCGCGCTAGATGGGGAGAAAGGGAGGGGGAGGGGGTTGGCGGGGAAGCTTGTCTACTTACCGGGAAATCTTGGGGTGACACAACCTATGTTTTAATATGGTATACGGGTTTAAATGCGTAATAATTACACACTTTATTGTTTATATGGACTAATTTTCTAGTTCTGTTATTTTAAAGTAAATATTAACAGACAGAATAATTAGTTCGTTGGTAAGTTTGTTGACCTGTCTTTTTTAAATACAGGAGTTTTTATCGTTACTTGTTTTATTTTATTAAATTACAAGCATCTTTTAAAAAATATTTGCTTGATATACTAACATGGATTAGAAGTATAACATGAAACATAGGTATAATGAACGTTATAGGTGTTAAACAAACAAATTATATTAATGTTAACCCACATTTGGCACCTGAATTCGGGCCAAGACACGTGTTTGACAATAGCCGAAATTAAATAACTGAATTAATATCGCAGGGTGATTTTATAACTTTAGCGTTCTCTATTGACTTCGAAATAACTGCAGTAGGCAACTTTAAAAAAAATAAAAAAATATTCACTAATAGATTTGATCATTTTATTGCTAAATCTGAAAGAAAATTGCGTCGGACGCTTGAAATTAGCAATATTTCTCTACTTTAAAGTTTCAAAGTGACCTACATATATCGCATGTTTGTGACAATATTCGATATTCACCCGACTATATTCACCACGCTAATTCCGAATCTGCCATAATCTTTATTCGATCTCAATAAATAAGCGAGATATAGGTGTTCAAATTTTCATTCCATATGTCAACAAAGTTGCGGCCATTTTGTTTGTACATCCCGTGTATATCGAGTATATCGTAATATCGATAACATTCGAGTATATCGTAAAATCGATAACAATTAGCAATATTACAGAAATTATGACATTTTGCAGAGTTTATGCAGACATTACGAACGGATAAAATACATATTTTCGCGAAATTTCAAAAAAGGGCGCTATTTTCGATGTTTTTCAATGACTTAGCATATTGGTGACTAAAGATATCCTGAAATGTCGTTTGTATCAGGTTACCTTTTATCGTCAATACACAATGTCATTTCTTAAAAACTTCGATAATTGTCCAATGGTTTTAGATTGTCGCTAACACATGTTAATTTTATCAGTGCGGCATTCAAAATTTATTTTTCGAATTTCGCGCAAAATACTTGAAAAACTTTTTGCCTGCGGTGTTAATTTGATATTGAAGAAATTTCGTTTGTTTCGGGTTACCTATTGCAATCAATACCCAAAATCATTTTGTAAAAATCTCGAAAAAAATCCGAATTATCGCTAACACATTGTCATATTATCATCAATAGCGCCGCAGGCGAATTTCTTTTTCGAAATTCGAAAAAAAAATCGTTTGCGGTGATATTGCCATATTTAAGAATTTTCTATTGTTTCAGGATAACTTTTGTTATTAAAACGCAAAGTCATTGAAAAAAACCTCGAAAATAGTCTCATTTTTTTAAATATCGCAGCATGTTTATTAACGAACATGCCATCATTTTTGTAATATCGCGAATTGTTATCGATATTAGACAACTCGCGATATATCGACTATATTCCGACACTACTCCTGAAACAATATGGCCGATTTGTTAACGTTTAGTATGCAAACTTTGAATGCCTATATCTTGCTCATTTATTGAGACCAACAAAAGATTATTGCAGATTCGGAATCTGCGTGGTGAACATAGTTGCGTGGTTTAAAAATCAACAATCCAGGAGAGGTTCCTATACTGCAGTTATACCTTGACATCGCTTTTCCGCTGATTTAGCGAAATATAACTGGCGGCCGATTTTATAACGAAAAAGAAGTCTTTTCGTATCGAAATGACGTAATGGAGATCCTCTAACTAAAGCGAAACAAATCGAACGAGCGAAACGTCATTTTTTATGGAGGAGTTTGACGTTTTAACTCTATCATCTCTGCCCCCATCTGTTTTCGTGCGATTTTGTAATAAACAGGCTTCACAAAAGGATAAGGCTATCAATTCGAATATATATATATATATATATATATATATATATATATATATATATATATATATATATATATATATATATATATATATATATATATATATATATATATATATATATATATATATATATATATATATATATATATATATATATATATATATATATATATATATATATATATATATATATATATATATATATATATATATATATATATATATATATATATATATATTATCATATAACTGCGAGATATATTATCAGATTTATTCCCCATCATTTCTAATGATGCATCCACTAAGGATCTCTTAGATTCACCGCCAATTTTATCTTTCCGCAGACCACCTAATATTAGATCAATATTAAACAAAACAAAAAATAATCAAAATTTCTCTATTGGTAATAATACTTTTGGCCTTCAACCTTGCGGTCGTCCACGTTGTAAAACTTGTCCTTTGTTAGATCTAAGTCCTTTTTTTACCAGTCCAAATACTACTAATAGTTACAGGGTTCCCTTTCATTGCAGTTGTATTTCAAAAAATATAGTATATCAACTTCTGTGCAGGACTTGTGATGCCTTTTATATCGGTGAAACAAGAACACCACTTAATATTAGACTAAATAATCATAGGGCTAGTGTAGGAAATGAAAGCCAACTCCCAATATCTTTACATGCCAGGGCGCATAATTTATCTTTTGATCAATGTTTTAAAGTTAAAATAATAAAATGCCTGGGTGATAATGCAAAGGAAAGGGACGTCAAATCTTGGGAATTAGCTTATATTTATATTTTAGGCGCTTGCAAAGGTTCCGGTCTCAATAGGCAAAATTAATAAGGTTTATCATATTATCATAATCATCAAATGCTTTTTATTTTAATTTATAATCATTCATTTAAAATCACGTTTTGCACGGTTGGTTATGGTACCTTAACTAAATCGTGTAAAATATTATTAATCCATTTCTTTTTGTTCGATTCCTTGAATTTAAATTTTCAACGAATTGTTCGATTTCAGAAATGTCATATATCTTGACGACGGCTGAGCCGAAATATTGATATACATTTTATAAAAATCATTAATATTTAAGAAACACTAATCGCCTATTATTTTCCAGCATTCATTCTCGTCTTTCGCATTGTTGTGTTGCCGCTGTAGGATAAAGTAGAAAGGTTCGAATAAGGCACAGTAGGAAACCGCAAATACTGAAAGAAGAGAAAACGAAAAAGGCGTGGAGTCGCTCCTGGTCACCACAGACCAGATAAGTGCCCTTTCATTATTTTATCATTTATTTAGTGATAAACATAATTTCAATTTGAAAAAATAATAATTTACACATTTACAATCAAATATATATATATATATATATATATATATATATATATATATATATATATATATATATATATATATATATATATATATATATATATATATATATATATATATATATATATATATATATATATATATATATATATATATATATATATATATATATATATATATATATATATATATATATATATATATATATATATATATATATATTTATATATATATATATATATATATATATATATATATATATATATATATATATATATATATATATATTTTAATATTTGTTACCTCAGAATTCCGTCATTTATTAACCGATTCGGAAAATTCTTTTATTATTTGAAAGGATAATATACTTCTAGATTAATTCCATTTATATCAAAATCCTGTTCGATGATAGCATCCATGAGGAATTGAGGGAGCTCCTCAAATTTTATTATATGAAGTTGAAAATTTACATGTTTGTTCAGTTCCGATGACAATGCATTTTTTATGGTAAGTATAACCTGATTCTACATATAGAGTTGTCAACTACAACGGACGAACCCGCCACCTCAGGAAGTTTTAACGATTAGTCGTTCATTCTCCCGTCAAGTGAACGCAGACGACTTGGACAAAACAATCCACTGCCAAGCTTCGCCACATGCCCGCAAGAGGCCAACGCCTTAACCACGAGATAGCCAGGAGTGTTACTCAGCGGGCTTACACTCACGCCCTTGCTTCCAATTGCGACCAGATTACTCCAGTCTCTCGATTGGTTACGAGTTCGAGGTCGCTTGCGCGGTCCTCTCCCTTACAAAGCGGTGAAACGGTGTATACCGAATCTATCGCGGACCACGGCTTCCTTTGCCCGGCTGTTCACCCAGGATCGGGTAGCCGATTGTCTGACTCCGAAACAGTACTGATTTTACACCCAGGGTTGGCTCCCGACGATGAAACTACCCAACGGTCAACGGCACAGACGCGAAATACATGTATACTCATTAAGTTATGATACCCCGTTCTAAGTTTTATCGTGACATGGCTGCTGCACCCAGGGTTGGCTCCCGACGAGGGAACTCCTCAACGGTCAACAGCACAGACACAAAATTTTGTATATGTATTCAATTACGACAGACCGTTCTATGTTTCGCCATGAACTGCTGCACCCAGGGTTGGCTGCCAACGAGGGAACTCCTCAACGGTCAACAGCACATACATAATAGTTATTATACGCATTCAATTATGATAGCCTGTTCTAAGTATCCATAAAATCAATGGTATCACCATGACATGGCTGCTGGACTTATAAAAAAATGGAGTCGGCTTTTCTTTTTTTTTTTATTTTGTCTATTATGTTGTCTATACTGCTTTAGCTATATTTTTACTGTGCCTCTGGTTTAGATGGTATAGTATATGGCATTCTATCATTCCGTATATTCAATAATTATAATGGTATTATTTCTGTGATCTAATCAGCCTTTATAAAAAAATCCGATAGATGGCGCCAATAAATGAATGTTATCATTGTTATTGTTGCTAAAATTATTGTTTTTTTTTATTTTTATTAATTGCTTGTTTTATATGAAACCATTCATTATCAATGATATTCTTAATGTGTCAAGTCATTGTGTGTAAAATATGGATCCATCTCTAAAAGAAACATACATTTTTATTTGATAGTAAATATTTTTCGTAAAACCTTTTGTTGCAGACATGTAATTATGTTACATACAGTAATTGTTACATACAACTAGAGCTGTCTACTACAACGGGCGAACCCGCCACCTCAGGAAGTTTTAACGAAATTTGATCGTTCTGTCTCCCCCTGCGAGGTGAGCGCAGAAGACTTAGGACAAATTGGGGTATGTGCTATTGACCGTTGAGGAGTTCCCTCGTCGGGAGCCAACCCAGGGTATAGAATCAGGTCATGCTTAACATTAAAAAAATGCATTGTCATCGGAATTGAACCAACATGTAAAATTTTCAACTTATGTTAATATTTGAGGAGTTCCCTCAATTCCTCATGGATCCCATCGTCAGAACAGGGTTTTGATAAAAATGGGACCAATCTGTAAGTATATTCTTTCGAATAAAAAAAAACCAAATAGCAGAGTTCTGAGGTATTCTGAGCTATTCTGAGTTCTGAGGTATAGCAGAGTTCTGAGAATTAAATAAATTTTTTAATCAAAAATACTGATTGAACTATAACCTAACCAGAGCATACAAATGTAACTGTAAAAACCCGAATAAACTTTTCAGTGCCCGGCGTCCGTTCTGAACGGTCGCCTGCTCCGCTCCGCCGCCCGCGCTGAATATTGCCGCCGCGAGTCGACCGTCGAGCGCCGTCTCCGGTCCTCGCCGTGAAGTTCGTGCCGTCGAGTCCGCTCCGGCCCGAATATGAGCTCCGCCGCCGAAGCAGCCGCTTCGCACAGCACCGCTGTTACCAGGGGCAAGGATATGCCCTTAATCCCGCCTGTGACGCCGAGGAAACGCGTGAGAAATCCCGATTCCCCTGATGCCGAGCCACAGAGAGACCCGCAACGCCGTCGGGCTGACTCCTTCTACGACAGCGACCTCTTCAACACCCCGGTGCCTTCGGATGACGAAGATGCACCGACCTACGCCAAAGCGGCCAGGAGGAGCCCGACTCCGAGCGTCAACGGAGCCGCGCCTGTGCCACTGCCGCGCTCGACGATGAGTTCCGCGCCGCAACACCTGAACTCGGAGCCGCGTCCCCAGCCAATCGTCGTGGATAAGCTGGATAGGTGGCCTGACCACCTGCAGGCTATCCGGGCCAGGCTGGGCCGCGCTCCTATCGTGTCGCCGATTGGAGGAGGGGGCGGACTTCGCTTTCGTCCGGCCGACTCCGCCGAATACCGAGTCATTCAGGACTATTTACATAGCCTGGGCGGCTCGGTAGCATGGCACACATATACGACGCCCACCAGCAAGGATGCGAAAATTGCCATCCGCGGCCTGCCTTCCAATACCACACAGGAGGAGGCCATCTCCGGGCTGGCTGACCACGGCATCGAGGCCAGCTACGTCAGAATGATACACGGCGGGCGGCGAGCACTATTCTACGCCGTCATCCGCAAGAACGAGCGCTGGCGGGAGGTGTTCTCCATCGCTGAGATTCACTTCCTGCAGGTTACCGTGGAGGCCTGGAGGGGCAGAAATGGCCCCAAGCAGTGCCACCGGTGCCAGCGCTTCCGCCACAGCAGCCACAACTGCCACCGACGACAAGTGTGCGTGTGCTGTGGCAAAGAACACGCAGCCAAAGATTGCCCGAGGCCGAAAACCGCCCGGGCGACCTGCGGAAACTGCGGAGAGGACCATCCTGCGAACAACAGGAGATGCCGCAGCTTCCTGGCGGAAATCCGCCAAACTTCGCGGAAGCAGCAGGGCGTCCCGCACGCAGTGGTCGTCGCCGCCCCGCCGCGAGCTACTACGACTCAGTCTACAGAAGGCAAACTCCAGCCCGTTGTCTCCCCGCAACGCAACGCGCCCCTGTCCTGGAGACAGAAGCCAGCGCCGCCGGCCGCTCCGCAGCAACCAGCTGAGGAGAAAAAGTCAAAACGGCGGCGTCGGTCGAAGCCACTGCAGCAGCAGCCATCCAGGCCCCATCCAACGCAGGAGGAGAAGATGGAGGTCGAAGCGACCGCCCCACCCTCTTGCTCCCAGCCAGTGAGAGCAGCCACAGAGTCCGCCTCCACTCAAACGGACGAAGAGTGGCCGACCACACCGCCCCCACAACCCCAGCCGGAAGAGCCGATGTACCTAGATGAAAAGCGTTTTCTCGACGAAGACGAGCAGGTAACAATCACGGCGTCCCAGTTGCTGGACCTGATTTACGAGTGCCAAATCGGCACGAAAGAGGAAAATATTATGCTCATTAATATTTTCCTCAAAACGGACCTACCACGACGTGCCTCGAAGAAAGGAGCGTAACATTGTTCTACACTAAGAATCCTGCCTCAGGGTGAACAGCCCTGAGACGCCATATGCTCGAAAGCCGGGTCAATGGACCCGGCTCACACGAAGCCCCACCCAACAGTACGAGAAGTGGAAGAAGTCACAGGCCTATATACAGGGCCTGTCGACCGATATTCGACAGGCCCGAATAAAACGCAAAACATAACCACTCGGCTCGAGGCGGCACTCGCGACTGACAGCATTGCGACAATCGCTTAGATTATTGTTGAGGCGTGCGTCTGTGTGAGTGTGTTCGTTTCGAACTTTTGTACGCAGCCTCCATAATAGCTTTAGCTATATATTTACAGTGCCAGAGGTACCCAAACTTTATTGTCTCTCAAACCCTTTGGGTTTTTTTTTGTTTTTCGTATATTGGTAATATTGAATTTTCCTAAACTTATCAATTTTTTAATAAATTTATTCATAGAAAAAGATGCATTTTTTAAAATATTACAAACTCGCCAAACTGGTATACAGTTTGTTGGCGAGACAAACTCTTATTTTTCTAGTCTTACACTTCTAATTTTGTGATACAAAAATACATTATTAAAATATAAAAAACAATGCACAGCAGTATTACTACTGGTCTTACTACTGTAGGCTTAAATTAGGCCAGTATTACTACAAGCTTAAATTACAGAAACGTATAACAAATTTACTTATTACCACTAATTTCACTATAAACATCCAACAGGTAGCTTTTTAATCTCTTTTTAAACATCTGTTTGCTCACGCTTACACAGTCTTCCTCAGATACAATAGTATTAAAGATTCTTGGAATGAGGTACTTTAACGTCCTTTCACCATAGTAGTTGTTCGCTCTTGGTTCTTCAAATCTTTTACGGACTTTTTCTCTAACATTCCTATTGTACTGTATTGGTATTTTAAATTCTGAATTTCTTCTTATTTTTATCTTATATTTCTTATATTTTTGTCTTATATCTTATATTTTTATCTTATATTCTTATATTTATCTTTATTTTTAAATTCTGAAAATCTTAAAATATGTTTGTGAAAGCTGGCACAGTACAGATCGATGACATTGCGTTTTTACTAAAATGGACTGTAGTAAACAATTAAATATATATATAATTTTATTTGTAGCTTTATGGAAAATCACATATTTTTGCACTGTGCGCATCAATTTTCTAAGCGACCACGACCTTGAAGTACAAAGCATTTGAAAAAGCATTATATCGCTTGCTCATGTGGCGCGTCTATCCTACTCGCTCGCTCGTTTACCCGTTGAAGTGCAATTTATTCACATATCACAATCTAACTCGCACCATCCCTGGTTAGTCATGTGCGCTGGCCTCCCCAATCGAATAGTGATACAATTTGAATTGAGTGTTGATTTCCTTTCATGACACTAGTGATGACGCTACAAGTGCGTAGTTTTGAAATTTTCCAAAATATGTTGGATTGGAATAAATTCGTAAGAACCAAAAACTGTTAATAAAAAAATCGGTAATATTTTGTGCAGTGTAATAATTAACCACTTTGTGTAATGTATTTTGCTAAATAAATATTCCAAATATTTCTCTTCGTCACTAGGCCTGCCGGATCTATTCCTGGCGCCCGCGAAGAGGAAGAATGAAAAATAACTAAACTGTCAAACCATGTCAAATGTCAACATACACATCGAAACACGGCGATTTATATTAAAGACGCTTACTCCTTATATGAGAGCATGGGTCCCGGCGCGTACCCTGTGACTTTCGGGAGGACAAAACTATTCTAACAATACGACACACCTCTAAATCGGTTCAAGCATTTAGAAGTAATGGTGGAATAAAGAAACGTAAAACATTCAAAGATGAATCATGGACACATAACACTCATTTTGGGCAGTCGTGTAAAAAGAGTTTTATTATTATAAACTAGCTGTCCCGTGCCCACTTCGTTGGGCGGTAAACATATTTACTTGTAATGAAATTATGAGTGTGGTTCGGTTAGTACTGAGTGTTATGATTTATTTCCTGACTGCCAAACGGAGGGTTATATTTTTACTGCATATGTATGTATGTATTTGCATGCCAATTTGGATATATTACCGGGTTTCAAATGAGTGAATGAAATGATTATGATTGAATAAATTATGTTTATTTTAATTGTTCAACACTTCTCTGTATACTATATTAGATGTAATGTCATTATTTGGTACCAAAATATATTGTCTTTCAGGAGTTCCAACCCGAGATACGGTCGCGGTTCCATACCTATGTCGTATTATCTCTTTAACAATTTATGCAGTAAAAAGGAAATTATATGCAGTAAAAGGGAAAAGTCTTTTGTTTTAAACACTTGAGACGATAAATTTACTTATTTTGATAAGAATTCATAATTGTTGATAATATGACCAATAAACATGACCTAACGATTTAAATTATTTTTTTAATATAAAAAACTACTTTTTGTGACTTAAATATAAAAGTTAGACATATGCTGTCGCTGACTTTTTTGTTGGCATTATCAATCTCTACAACTTTTCTCTAGAACTCAATCATATATCTCTCATCGTTAAGGCAGCGTTCGAAACGTTTTCATTCGACCGTTTTTTCTCCGACTTACTTTGCAAATCCGACTACCACGAAAAAGTCTTTTTATTTTACGGATTAATATATAGCCTATGACACTCACAAATAATGTAGCTTTCTATTGGTAAAAGAATTTTCAAAATCGGTTCAGTAGATCCAGAGATTACTCCCTACAACCTCACAAACTCACAAACTTTACCTCTTTATAATATTAGTATAGATTACCCTAAAATTTAGATACACAAGAGATTTGATAATGGCAGTAGTAGAAATTAAATATTATACAAGACTTAGAATATTATCACTTTTGGATGTTAAAAATTTTGAATATTAATGAGTGTAACTTAATTATTCTATGAACTATTATGGTTAGAAAATATTATTGCTTGTATTTGAAACAGTGTACATGTATCTAATGGTAAAAGAGAAAGAAAATGCCTAATAGAGAAAGAATAGCTTTATTATAATCTCTAAACGACGTTAAGATTTATACATGAATATGTATGTATATACATATACATACATATAATATGTCCAACTCAAAAATTTATTTATATATTTACTTTTTACTTTAGATACACACACTATGTTTATTATATGCAGTAATTTCAAATTTAATTTTAAGCTATAATTTTGTTGCCTACTCTTCTTTTCACACCAGCATGTTGGTTGACTGGAAGATATTGCTGTAGTGTAGCAATAAGTCCGCCATTGTACCTTATTTTTATTGTGCAATAAAGAGATTTTCATTCATTCATTCATTCATTCATTCATTCAATGGGAAATGTGATAGAAACTAACCAAAATACATGTAGTTATAAATAGGATAGAAAACGAATTTACCGCGTGAAATTTGTAGCACCCGACGTTTCGTTTCCTATCCTATTTATAATGTCAAACAACCGCGATAGTCTTCGATTTTATATATATATGTAGTTATCTTCTTCTTCATATGTGTTTTTTATTATTGCATAATCGCCAGTGATTATTTATGTTCTCCTAATTATTCACATTACCCCTACTAGAAACACTGTAACGAGTATCAATTATATAATTCCGTCAGTCAGGACAACATTTGCCCAGAGACATATATTCTACATAGCCCCAAAATTATATAATTCCCTTAGTGAAGACATGAAAAATTATCCTAACATAAAAATATTTAAAGCAAACCTTAATAGACGACTACTTAACAAGGGATATGTAAAATCTGATCAACTTCTTTGCAACGCACGACAATTTATTTAGTATCACTTATCTATTTTTCTTAATTAAATTTTATTAAATTACAACTATAAATGTATATATTTATTACATAGCTATATTTTTTATAAAATTAGTATATTTATGTATATATGTATACAGGTGGTGGGTCCAAATAATTTATTTAAAAAAAAAACACTTCATTTCTTAAAATTGCATAAAAATATGCACATCTAGAGACGGGCCAAATTATCGCCTAGTTAGATGTGCTATTGGCAGTAAAGGTCATGTAAGATGTGTTAAACCTCCCTATATTAATTATCAAATAATTTATATAATTATTATAAGATTACATTGCCAATGAATGAACTGTATATCTAATCCTATGTACCTAAATAAATAAATAAATAAACCATAGTCACTGCGTAAAATAGTTCTTTTGTAATAATACACAAAGAACAGCTTTATTATTAGGACCTTGCATTGAAAACTTCGATTTCCTAAGAAATACCGTAACTTACATTTCTAGTCATTTGCCAAATTGCAAAATACTTCATGTCAAAGCGTCATCATTAGGCTTCAATTATCAGGCTCTATCATTTCGTTGAAGTGTCAACAACGGTAATTTTGTTAGCTTCGAAGTTGTTGAAATTCGAGCCGACAAAACGTCATCTGCGGGAAGCAATGCTTTTCCGCTTTCATCTGCCGCAGAATGTTATAGATTGCTGCTGGAGGCTTACGGGGAATTTACTTCGACAGAAAGGACTGTTGAGACTTGGTTTCTCCGATTCAAAAAAGGTGATTTCGACGTGAAAGACAAAGAGCGCCCAGGCCAGGAGCAAAAATTTGAAGAAGCCGAATTGGAGTCCATACTCCATGAAGATTCGAGTCTGACGCTGGAAAAGATACGTGAAGTGCTTAATGTTCATCCCTTAACCATTTCGAGATGTTTAAAATTTATAGGAGTCATTCAAAAGGAAGGGCATTGGGTTCCTCATGAGTTAAAGCCAAGAGACACCGAAAGGCGTTTCATGACTTGCGAAATGCTCCTTCGCCGTCAAAAAAGGAATGGTTTTCTCCACCGAATAATCGTCGGCGACGAAAAGTGGATCTTTTACGAGAACATCAAACGCAATAAATATCGCTCGTACCGAGGTGAATCACTTCCATCGACCTCAACAGCCACGCCGAAGAGAGACATCCACAGATCCAAGGTAATGCTTTACATTTGGTGGGACCAAAAGGGTATCATCTATTATGAGCTGCTGAAACCGGGAGAAACCATCACGGGCGATCGCTATCGAATTTGAGCAATGCTGTGAAAATAAAACGGCCGGAATACGCTAAAAGGCACGACAGGGTAATTTTCCAGCGTGACCATGCTCGACCACACGTCGCGATGCAGGTCAAGAACTTCCTGAAAACGCTTTTCTGGGACATTCTACCTTACCCGCCGTACTTCCCAGATATTGCGCCATCCGACTAATATTTGTTCCGGTCAATGGCCCATGGCATTTCCGAGCAGCGCTTCCAGTCTTTCGAGGATATTGAAAAATGGCTGGATTCGTGGATAGCCTCCAAGGACGAAACTTCTTCCGCCAGGGAATCTGTCTCTTGCCAGAAAGATGGGAGAACGTCACAGCTAGCGATGGATAATACATTGAATGAAATGCACTTTCCAATTTGCTTCAAAATAAAAGTTCAATGTCACAAAAAAAAACGAAATTTTTAATTCAAAGACCTAATACAATATCTAAACGACGTTGAGAATTATACATAATCAATGGGAAATGTGATAGAAACTAACCATAATGGATGTATTTACCCTTTTATCCAAAAGTGTTGTTTATTATTGCATAATCGCCGGTAATTATTCATTATTCGTTTTTGCTGTTATTTATTTTATTTGGTGAAATCACATTTATCTGAAAACGTAAATTTACGCACAATATCCTACACAATAACCTAGGCTCGATTGCGTTTCTTCGTGAACTAAAATGGGAAATTAGTTCGTGTGAACGAAACAGGGCAATATGCTAGAGCGGAATGTGAAATAAACGGTTATCACTTTATCGCAATAAACTATTCAACAAAGATAAACATCTGAATGTTTATCTATGTTTGAAACATCTGTCGCAATAAACTACCCAACAAAGTGAAACATCTGAATATCGCAATAAACTACCCAACAAAGAGAAACATCCGAACACCGCACGAAATGTGTTCAAATTTATTCGGACAAGTATAAGTTCGACAGGTAGTTTTTAACGACAATCGTTCGTTTCATATTCCACTCTGACGTATTTCTCTATCTCGCTCGCTTGAACTAATTTTAGTTTTAGTTCACAAAGAAACGCAATCGGCCCCATAACCAACGTTGTGGGTGCTAAAACGTAAATATGTTACTGGTAATGTGATTGATCGGGACATACGGATAGTGTAGATAGTAGATAGATAGATTGAAATACTTTATTGCACATTTTAAGAGGAAAACATACAACCGGCTGACTTATTGCATAATATACAATATCTTACAGCCAACCTTCAATGTTGGCGGTAGTGTCCTGGCGGCGGTAAATAAAATTACCGTTGAATGTCGCATTATCAATAACCTAAAAGAAGATTGCGCAATGGAACCTAGGTCTCATTTATACTACAGAAACGAGCCATCCGCGCTATTTATAAATTAAATTGGGTGCTAGACAGTCGTTACGCGGAAAATTTAAAGAAATCAATATTTTGACACTTTCATCTCATTACATCTATGAAAAGTTAATGTATGTGCATAAAAATAAAGAACTGTTTTTAAAAAACTCTGATAGGCATGGTGTCAATACTAGGAATAAAAATAAACTTGCTGACCATAAAAGTCGACTCTCCAAAACCATAAAATCATTCAAAGGGCAATGTATACGCTTCTACAATAAAGTCCCAGTAAACATGCAAAATTTATCTGTGATACAATTTAAGTCATTTATTAAGAAGAAGCTGCACTTAAAATATGGCTACTATAAAATAAATGATTATCTAGACGACAAAAGACCCTTGGAAATAAAATGGTTACCTCGATGATTAATATCACGTTATATGTCACAATAATTTGTTATAATGTTACAATATCTTAATTTTTTATCATTTATGTATGTTTGTATGCATTATTGACGTCAAAAAGTTACGATTTCGTACTATTTTGAATAAAAAACTTATGATTATGATTATTATGTTGTTGTGGAGAGGAAATTTTCCTCCCGCATTGAAGGGGAAAAATAAGAAACCCGAATATCAAAACGGTATGCCACCTGGCTCTGTTGTAGCAATGTCACAATAATCTCCATATCTCAGTTTTGAAATATTTTTTGACTGGCTACGAAATCATTTTGGTCAATTTACGATATTTCTGGATGGACGTTCATCGCATTGCAGAAAAAGAGAAATCTTGGAGTTTGCTGAGAAAAACGAAATAATCCTGTTTTTTTGCCCAGTCATGCAAAACACTTGGATAGCTTCAGCCATTGGATAGAACCTTCGTTAAATCCCTGAAGTCATTGTATTGCGATAATAATAATAATAATATAATAATAATAATAATTTTATTCATTCAAAAACATAAATTTACAATTGTATTAGTTGCAGAATCTGCCTAACTAGGCCATAGCCCGTACCAAGGAAAACTCTATGTATGGCAAAGATTTATTCATGTGCTCATAATATTAAAATGAAAAATACAAAATATGATAAAATAGAAAATAGATAAGCGAATGCAAATTAAACCTATAATTATATTTAAAATATTGATATAGCATGGTCATGGAAATAAATATTAATATAAAATGTCGTAATATGAACTTTGTAAAACAAATAAATAAATAGTATTAAAATATAAAGTGTAGTGCAATGTATGACAATAATATGCAGACCTTTACTTTAAAATATGACTTATAGCCTTTTCCACCTCATTTCTACCAAGTTGAAGTAAATGTTGTGTAAGTTTATGTTGTAATAACCATACGTAAGTTTATGTTGTAATAACCATACGTAAGTTTATGTTGTAATAACCATTCGATCATAGTTATTACTTGATATTTGTATTTTTTTTTTTGAGGATTTTATTTTAGGACAATTTAGTTTTATTAGCATCTTACTAAAACTTTTACATAATTTATTGTAATATTAGAGTCCTGTCCACCCTAAAACGAGCTTGTCCCAGTTGGGTGACAGAATCAAATAAGCAGCGGGTTTTGCCATTCGGTTTCTATTATTATTATAAGCAAAATAAATGTTTTAAAGTAATTAATCCTTAAATAAATAATAAATAAAATCACCTATGCGCTTAAAAGGTTTACAGTTACACAAACTTAAAGGATTATTTTTTATATTTTTTATTTATTAGATTTTTTATTTTATTAGTACTAACAGTACGATTTACAGAAGAATGAGTAAGCTATTCGGTATACATCACAACAAATCGTTCAGAAAAAACTATTTAAATCCATACCTAACTAAGCAAAAACGCACGCATCTAGGGTTGCTGATATTTTAATTAAAACATTGCATATTCCCGAGCTGACAGCTGTACTTTAAGTTATATAAATATTGCAATAAAGTTCAAAATATAAAAAATGTATGATACTAATAAACTGTCACACTGTGGAAACGCTGGTAATCACATTCCCACGCGCGGAAGCTCCAGGGAACATAATGACGATTTTACTCGATATAAATCGATACAAAACATATTTTATATGAAATGTCAAACTTTTGACATCTGTCAGTTCTTTTTCTTCTGTCCTTTCGTTTAAGGCCACGAGACTAAAAGTGTTCCGCCACACAAAATACAACCAATAAAAACATGGCGGCCGTGGCGGCCGTGGCGTATATAAAGCATAATTTTGTGGCCTGGTTTTGAGAACACGACATTTATCATTTACTTTTTTTAAAATTTTGAAATTTAGCACTTAAGCTATCATTTCGCCAAAACTAAATTGGTAAACTATTTCCATATTAATTGTAAATTATCTTTATTCTGTTACTGTTTTCCAAAAATAATAAAAACGAGTGAGATTTGTCTTCAGTTTTTGAAAAACCTAGAGACGATTCTCAATATTAAAAAATACTATTTACACCAGCGTATGGTCTATTTGCATAGGCTACTAAGACCCAATTAGAGTTGTCGACTACAACGGGTGAGCCCGTCACCTCAGGAAGTTTTAACGATTAGTCGTTCTATCTCCCTGGAGTGAGCGCAGAAGACTTGGACAAAACAGTCCACCGTCTAGCTCCGCCACAAACCCGTAAGAGGTCAACGCCTCATAAGCGAGATAGCCAGGAGTGTTACCCAGCGGGCTTACACTCACGCCCTTACTTCCAATTGCGACCAGATTACTCCAGTCTCTCGATTGGTTACGAGTTCGAGGTCGCTTGCGCGGTCCTCTCCCTTAAGAAGCGGTGAAACGGTGTATACCGAATCTATCGCGGACCACGGCATTCTTTGCATGGCTGTTCACCCAGGATCGGGAAGCCGGTGGTCGTTTCAAGAGCAGTCGCCGTAAGGTCCGCAACCATCCCGGCTTTATTGGAAACAGTACTGATGCTTCCAGACTTTCCCGACTGTTAGTCACGAGTGCGCAATCGATTGGCTAATGCCGCACGGTGCGCAGACCGTCCAGCAGCGACAGAAGTTTGATTCTTAGGGGAAACTAACCCTGAGGCCAGAGTGGAGGCCGTCGCACTTCATGCGTGGAGGCCGTCGGATGGGATGCCTTCGTGGCCAACTCAGCAAGGGCCCATTAGCTTCCAAGCCCCCTATATGGGCTCCATGGACGCACGCTACACTTCTTCGGCCTCGACGGGGATCCCGTGGACTCCTTGCGTGTCGCCTGACATGGCGCGTCCCCTCGGCCGTGAACGTGCGCAGGAGCCGATCATCTCGTCTCTCGCTACATCTCCACGCACGCTCATGCGGTTAGAACGCGCACCGGGCCGCTCGCCGCCTCGTTGGATCTCCACTGCCTTCGCGCCTCTCCGGGAATACGTCTCTTCATCTTCGGAGCATCGATCTTCACTTCTCGCCGGGACTCCTATCCCCGAGCATCGACACTTATCCTTCATAACGTTCCCCGGATTGACCGAGCTTGTACGGTCATCACCCGCGTTTAAGTTGTCGCCATCCCCGTATATCTAACAGCCATACTCGAGGCTAAGACCCCGACCGAACCTCTCTTAGAACTACCTTATATTAGCTTATCTCTTTCAGTCGTCCTCCCTTATTTCATGTTTATTTTGTTAAATTATTTATATACTGAAAAAAATAATATACTACAATACAATACAATACATTCAACTACTCCAGTAGATAGGCATTCCTAAACTTGGATGCGTCACAAAATTAAATGCTTAAAATTTAATTATTAAAAACATAACTATTATGATAGTTGTCATGGCTGTAATATTATATTCATTATTACCTGCATACAAATAATCAAAATATACTAATGTGATTTAATAGTCAGGGAGAATAATATATTAAAATAGAAATGCAAATTCTATGTAGAATAATCAAAAAATATATATTTTATTGTCAATCCAGCAATATGCCTTCGTATTTTTTAAACATAAATAGATGTATACTAAATTATATGAGAATTAGGATGTCAGCTGTCATAATTCCGATATATTTAAAATTTTACAAATTTTGCAAATTATCAACATGGAAAATAAACTCGGAATTTTCAAACTCCCTTATACCATAAATTAGGTTCCTTACCAAATTATTTATAATTATCTTTTAAATTGGTCATCTCCAAGGCTTTTCATTTTCTCTGGAATCTTATTATAGAAGGACAAATTTTGGTGTATAAAACTGCATCGCACTTTGCTAAGTCGCTGTCGGTTTATGTGGAGATTGGATTTATTCCTCGTATCGTGATGATGAAACGAGGAATAAATCCAATCTTCACATAAACCGACAGCGACTTAGCAAAGTGCGATACTCCTTCTATATAGGAAATGATACATGGCGTTATCGCCAAATAATTTAATTCGTCTTTCCATCGAAAAAATAAAGACTTATTTATTTTAATTCTTTTATTTCACTTTTAATTTCTAATCTTTAATGCCACTTAAAACGTGACAAAACACACACAGTTATTACATCATAAATACAAATTACCATAAAGAAATTATGACAATACCCACCACCAATAAGTGCCCATTACATAGTAATACATAAGGAAATGACTCCAGAGCTGTTTGTTATTATCGCATATTCGCTGGAGATTTTACAATCAATAACCATTAATCGTATTAGAACTAATAAAAATACTGTAAATTATAAATCAGCGCCGTTGTTCAAAATTCAAATCGATGCCATCTTCACTGCGTAAGCTAATAGCATAACAGCTAAATTTTATTTCTCTTTTCGTCGCATCTCTAGGAACCACGCGATTATCACGCAAGACGGAAATTAAACCCACCTTATATATCAGTTTTGCGAAGCGAATACCTGTAACAATAAAAATTATAGAATACTTACTATATATATATACTAATATATCAAAATTTTGATAACATTATACAATCTTTATTATAAACTCCTCTGCCAGAAATTAGGATTGAAGTTTCTTCTTTCATTTCATTGAGCATATGGAGGTTTTTTTATTTTTATTTCGATTTAACGGCTCGTTGATAACAAACTCAGCCAATTGTATCATATTTTAAATGTTGGTAGCATTCGAAATTTGAATTATTTCGTAATGTCACTTTCATTTAGAAAACGGCTTTGCCGAAGTGATCAATAGTTTAATTTTTTATTTTTTCGCTTAATTCGTCTCAATTGAAGGCATTTTGTGTTGCATTTGCCCTATTTATGAGATATATGGATGAATAGTGATCGTTAGTCGACTGCAAAAGGACCTTTAAACTTACATTGCACCGTCGAAAGTCGTGCACATCCGTAAGTATATCTCATTCAAACATAAGCATTTCCCAATACAAGCTGGGATTTCCTTCGCTACTTTTTAAGTAGCGAAGGAAATTATATATATATATATATAGTATAGAATGAAATTTTAAAAGTGGTTTACCGATGCAGCTTCGAGGTCCTTCACCAAACGGCATGTACACATGAGGCGGTATTGTTTCTTTTGGGTCGAATCTTTCAGGGATGAATTTCTGAGGATCTGGGAAATATTTTGGATCGTGGTGTAGAGCATACACTGGTATTATTACGTTTATCCCTTTATCTATTTTAACGTCTGTTCCGGTGAATTGACACGGTCTTAAACAGCGACGCATCAGTATACTACAAGTTGGATACTTCCTCAAAGCTTCGTCGGCTACCATTTGTAGATACGACATTTCTTTAAGAGCGTCGTAAGTTAATTGTCCGTTATATTTAGATAGAACTGTTTCAATTTCATCCGTTACTTTCGTTTGTATGTCTTGATTGAATGCTAGTTCATGTAAAGCGAGACTCATTGCCGTCGATGTAGTCTCAAAACTGGCGATGAAAAACTCATAAGCTAGGGCCGATAGCAAATCTTTTGTTATTTCGATTTTGTCCAGCTCCTTTTCAGATTTGTTAGAAACGTTTTGGATAGATCCTTTACGTTTTAGTTCGATCAACAAATCGATGAAATCGTTCCTCGTCGACGGTTGGTTGTTCCTGCTGTCTATAATCGTATGGACTATATTTAAAAAGAAGGATTCGACATCTCTATCCATAGTCCTTAGACCTAGAAGGCTGTATACACTAGGGAATAAACTTCTGATTGTTCTTTTTAGTGTTTTTGATTTTGAAGGTTCTAAGTTTTTGCTTCCCATTTTTCTGAAAGTTTCTTCTAAATCGGAGTTCATTTTGATCCCAAACGCGCACGATCCGATGACATCCATTATATATTTCTCTACCAGTTCTTTTGTGTCAACTGTCTCACCTTGTTGGACTGTATTTTTTAGGCGATGCTGGAGAGCCTCACCATATTCGACTATCAGCGGGAACATTTTTCTCATTTTTGCCGATGAGTACGTCGGCATTACTGCGTGCCGCATGGTCCTCCACGCGTCGCCATTTAATAATAACAAATGCTGCGAAAGAGGATCTGTTTTAAGGTTGACCGCCATTCCACGATCTGAGAAACAGGTAAAGTCTTTTATCAACACTTGCTTGATCAACTCTGGGTCTCTCAGTATCAAATACGGCCTCGACGACGTGAACCCGCCGATTAGTTTCTCCCTAGGATATTCATTGTATAAAATAGTCGCCATAGAAAGTGGTCGCCGCTTCTTCTCCCGCTTGCTAAAAAGAGAATGAGTCCCGATGAACGGATAAGGCTGCTTGCCCACAACCTTTCGATCCTTCCAGTAACTGAACGTCCTGGAAGAGTACCACGCAGCCAATAATACAACCACAAATATTATGCATAGTGTATCCAACATTTTTACGACTGTACGCGGTAAACGACAAACATTGACCTATGCTAAAATTGCCGACTCTTATATATCGACACACGCGAAACTGCTATTTACTTTGGAATACGGCTATCCTTGCATAAAGCCAAAGCAAAATAAAATATGTGTGTTTAACACAATGTTTTCGCAATGCCTCTGAAATAAATTTAATTTTATTCAAGTCTGTTTTTAAAAACAAAAGTGACACCGGTCAAGAGGCCGATCTTCTTCAAGAAAACGGTAATATACTCCAACGATTTCAATTTAAAGAAAACGAATTCTTACGCTGTGGCAATAGATAATAGTTTTGCCTAAGTTTCGACAAAGTTACATAATATGTCAATTGCCAGATACATACTTTGAAATCTGGGCCCCGAGAAAAATCTACTGTCACTAAAAACCATTAATATTTACAAAATGAGCAAGACTACTACGAAACCACAATTGAATCGGTTATTTGAGAAACAACACTAGTCACATGTTTCTTGATTTTCAAGTTTTGATGCAACTTTATTCTCAATGCCTAAATGCATCTTGTCAATAAAAATAACACTAGTCCACCAAATATATATGGAACAGTAATGGTGCGAAATTTCCGTTTATTTGAGAAACCACACAAGTCTCGGACTAGTGTGATTTCTTCCTTCTTCGTCTATGCGATGTCGCCTTAAATGCATTGACTAGTTGAAAGTACCGCTTAAGAAAAATTATACCACCCGTTCAGGTTGGTTCCACCAAATTCTTGTTGATGAATTTAAGCAAGTTAAGGAGGCATTTAGTAGACGTATTTATTTTTATTTTTATTTTTCGGAAAACTTACAGCGTTTTAAACTTAATGCTAAAACATATTATACAAATCTAAGGCCAATTAAAAGTTTTCACAATTAAACTAAATCTATTGTTACAGTGCAACGAGCTTTGAAAAAAAAATGCAGGTTTAAATAAGGGGAAAGGGATAGAGAAGCCACATTATGAGTTATGTAGATATATTTAAGATATATGATGATATATAACATACATACATATATACATGCATACACGTGCACAAATAATAAATTAATATAAATAATACGACAAGGTAATAATAAAATGTTAAATTATAGTTATTATAAATATATATATATATATATATATATATATATATATATATATATATATATATATATATATATATATATATATATATATATATATATATATATATATATATATATATATATATATATATATATATATATATATATATATATATATATATATATATATATATATATATATATATATATATATATATATATATATATATATATATATATATATATATATATATATATAATATAAATCACAATATATTTCTGATGTTAATATACATATGAACTTTTATAGAAAATATTAGTAAATATTATACTGGCTAGAAAGCATTGTTATAGTGTAGTAAACAATGCCACAGCCTACGTACCTAACGGACGAGAAATACCAATTAAACCCTAAGGCTGTTTATCGTATTTCTAATTTGTTCGAAGCAAGTATTTAAAGATAAATTAAAAATATCCAAATATTGAAAATTTAGGTTATATGATCGAAGTGCTCTATAAAAATAGATATTTTGACCATAATTGGTATTGACTCTCGGTAGATAAAATAAGTCGCGAGCCCTTGTCTTATTATTTGGGATTCGGTAGGAAATTCTGCCAACAGAATAGCGACTGTCTGTTTTATTATTAATAATATTGTACAGAAAACGTATATCATATTGGAGGCGCCAATATGTAATGAGTAACTTTCGGATGTTTGAAACGATTTGAAATCAAGATGTCTCATGAAGTACTTCTGGAGTCTCTCAACTCTATTTTTATACACTGTTTACTGAGGCGACCAAATGATAGATCCGTATTCGAGAATGCTGCGTACATAGGAGAAGTATAAAATCTTAAGGGTTCTTACATCGCTGAACGGTTTACACACTCGCTGGATGAATCCTAACATTTTATGAGCTTTTCCGGTAGCATAGTCAATGTGTTTATCAAACAGCAGTTTATTGTCTAATACTAAACCCAGATCGCGCACCTCACTCTTTTCACTTAGGGGGATATGATTAAGATTATAAATTAAATTTATTTTATTTTTTTGTGACGTATATTGTAACAAAAATCCAAATTTGCGTGGCATGTTATGTTTCAAAAAACATGTTGCACGCATTGCAACATGTTTCGCTTGTATTTCTAGTGTTTTTTTGTATTGGTCTTACTCAGTTTTTGAGTTGTTTTCGGAATCAGGGTTCAAAATCGCAAAACATCTTTAAAACCTTAAATAATTGCTAAAAGCTGTGACATTTGGATCTGTCAGAATAGAGATAGCCGTATTGCACAGCCCAATAAAAAATGACCCTTTCTGGTGTTCTTGCCATGACAAAGAAAAAAAGAGATTTACTTAAAAATCGAGTTCAAAAAGAATTTTAATAAATGTAATAAATATTACCTATAATATAACTATTTTAGTGGACATGAGTAGCTATGAGTTTTTTTTAAATCTCCTAAAGTTGGTATAACTGCAGGCAGTCCAGTCTGTCCAAACTAGCCACACTTCATTGAGGGCATCATTTTTTCCAAGATGGCGCGAGGAAGAGTACTTCTAACTCGCGCCGGGCGACAAAAAACCCGTTAAAAGCCGGGTGATCCGCGAGTTGTGTGCACCAGATGTGCGGCGTCTTTAAAGTTATGTGAACAAGGTCTCATTTTTCGGTAAGCGTTTAATTCTTTTGGGGTTTCAATGAGATAAGCGAGTTTTGTAGTAATGGTGTGTTTCTTTTTTCGTCACAGCGGGTTTTTTGGCTGTGCCGCCTTTTTCTATATTCCAATGAAATTTCAAATATAAATCGGACCACCGTGCCCTGACTTTTTCTCGCCTGGATGTTCATTTGAACTAATGTCATACAACATTTCTGATGTCGGTACCACATGTCTGATGAGGAGATAGAAGGAGAAAACTACCTGGAAATTAAAGGATCTTGTTTTTATAACTTTAAATTGTAGTTTTATTTTAAAATTGCGAAGGTGTATTCTCTGTCTTGCCAAATTTAGTGACAAAGTAAATTCTTTCCCCGACCCTGAGGTGGTTTTTTTAATTTTCGGTCATAACCTAACCTATGGTATTTTTTTCTTTTTCGCGTTTTAAATAAACGCGATGGCGCTCTTGTTTCTTGTTGGAATAACGCGATTGGATTACTAATCGTACGTTATAAATTTGGCTGCCCAAAGCTGGGGCCTATAAACTAAATTTTGGCAGGTAGAAATATCTCTTCGCAATTTTAAAATACACGTTTTTACGGTGATAAGTGGTAGTCTTTTTCAGATATTGGTATTTTTGTGTTTTTTTTCTCAGTTTTGTATGAGAATTATTACTGTACCACATTGTGGTATTTTTTTCAAATTGCGGTATTTTTTTTGACAGATGTTGACGAAATTTGCAAATAATTTCGCGTTTTTGCCTTATTAACTATTTCTGCGGTTCGCCGCGAACGAATGTTAAGTTCGCCGCAATATTTTAAGTAATATACTGTAATTTTTATTAAATCCGGCGAGAAACATTGTATAGATTAATATTTTGTGTAATAAGCGGTTTGTATTTTTCTGCGGTTCGCCGCGAATGAACGATAAGTTCGCCGTATCTTATACTATTCTGTTGCCGTTTCTTAAACGTTTATTGACTAATTTTTGTAATATTTTCAGGTTCAAATTGGATATCCAGGTGGGCGTTTTATCGGTTGCCGAAATTGGGAAGAAAAAGGTGGCACAGAGAAAAACGGAGTGAGCTTGTTCCATTGCTTTAATTTTTTAGAATAATATTTTTTATTGGATTTTTTAGTTTTTCTTTTGGGTTTTATATTTTTGTGGTGGAGATTTAAAAAAAAAATAAAATAAAATAAAATATGGAGGTTCCGGTTAGCAGTGATTTTGACGTGTCGTTTGAGCGAGTTTTGAAGCCTTTGTGCTTAGGTTTCGTGTACGACGGGAAGACTTGTGTCGTCGAATTTTTGGAACGACTTGAAGAGAATAGGTTGGCGCGAAACATTTCTGACGCGCGTTTATTAAAATCTGCCTGTGAGCTTTTCACAAATCATGCGCTCGTATGGTATCGCACCCGGGTTTCACATATTGAGAGCTGGTCTCAGCTCGCAAGTGAATTGCGGAATAATTTTGGAAGTGCGAACTTCGACCGCGACTTGTTGAGGCAGGTACGTGCCAGGTTTCAGAGGCCGGATGAGCCGCTCCACATTTTTGTTACAACAGTGTTGAGCTATTTCCAGAAATTGTCTCGGCCACATCCAGAGGCCGAACAGCTGGAGATAATTTGCTCTAATTTGAGGCCGTACCTGCAACAACAGTTCGCGTTAGTGACAATCCACTCCATTGATGAGCTTCTACACCTAGGTAAGCGTTTGGAAAACGCTCAGTTGTCGATCGACGAGTATAATCAAAACCTACAGGTTTTTAATAAATCCAAAGCGTCGTCGTCCAAGACGGTACACGCTATCGATCACGCGACCGTTGACATTGTTGATAGGGATTCTTCATTTGTTCAGCAGTTCCAAAATTGCGCGGTTTCTGCGGTAGATTTTAATAATTCCAATAACCAACCCCGGGATATAAGTCACCCTCGGGGTGGTTCAAATAGAGGTGGTTTCTCCCGAGGCAACACGACTGACGTCGGCGGTCCTCGCGGAGGCCCTGGAGCTTCGCGTGGTGCTCGTGGTGGTACTCACCACGGGCACTCTAAATATTGTTACCGTTGTGGGAAGTTTAATTTTACTGTGTCTACTTGCCCGGATTGTTCAAAGGAGAGAAAGCCAGTTCAACCTAAACAGAATGTTTCAAAAAACTTGTCCAACGAGACCGAATAAGGGCATTCGTTGATTCGGTCTCGTTGTTATTTAAAAACGAGAAGGATAACCGTCGTCCGTTTCTAGATGTTTCGTTAGGCGACATAGCTGTGTGTGGTCTACTCGACACGGGTTCGAGCTTGACAATTTTGGGTGCCGATTCACATAAGTATTTAATTGATATCGGTTATACTCTTCATAAAGCGCCTTCTTTGACGCTCAGCACAGCTAATTCAAGTACAGTACGGACGATTGGCTATATTTCTTTGCCCTTTAAATTCAATAATCGCTGTCAGGTGATCCGAGCTGTGGTAGCTCCGGATATAGGAACTTCTCTGATTTTAGGCATGGATTTTGTCCGAGAATTTGATTTGGTACCTGAAATTCTAAAATATGTTCGTTTGGAGTCTAGTGATGTCAGTTGGCACTCCGTCAACGAAGTGAGGGCCTTGCATCCTTTCGCGTCCCTGACGGAGAATCAACAGTCGTTAGCTAACAAGATGATTAAAAGTTTTGAGAAAATTTCTACGGAAGTCAAAGGTCTAGGTCGGACAAATTTAATAACTCAGGTTATCGACACTGGTGATCATCCACCAGTGAAGCAGCGGTATTACCCTTTGTCTCCCGCTCGTCTACAACTATTAAACGAAGAAGTGGATCGCATGCTAGAGTTGGGCGTTATTAAACCTAGCCAGGGAGGTTGGAACAATCCAACTATTTTTGTTCCCAAGGCGGATGGGACTTTGCGGTTCTGTCTTGATAGTAGAAAAATAAACTCGATAACGAAACCGGATGCTTATCCTCTCCCGAGACTAACTACCATTCTTGACAGTTTGCGTGATGCAAACTATTTGTCTTCTATCGACCTATCAGCTGCCTTTTGGCAAATCCCATTAGAGCCTGCCTCGCAAGAAAAGTGCAGTAACACTATCCCTGGACGAGGATTCTTCAAAATGACGGTGACTCCGTTCGGAATGCGCAACTCGTCAGCGTGCATGCAGAGGCTGGCGGATCAGTTATTTGAGCCGTCGTTTAACAACAAAGTATTTTGTTATTTAGATGATATCGTAATTGTCTCATCGACCTTCGAAGAACATATCTCTTTGTTAAGTAGAGTTTTAGATCGTCTTGTTTATGCCAATTTGTCCATCAATTTCAAAAAGTGCCAATTTTTCCGGCATGAGTTAAAGTACCTGGGGTGTGTTGTAGATTCCCATGGCCTACATACAGATCCCGAAAAGGTAAAGTGTATCCTAGACTTTCCCACTCCTAATTCACCTAAAATGGTTAAGAGTTTCCTTGGAATGGCCGGTTGGTACCGGCGTTTCATTCGTAATTTTTCCAGTATTGCTGCACCTCTTTCCCGGTTGACTAGTACCCGCAAAGGCGCTCCCGCGTTTGCATGGACACCGGAGGCGGAAGAAGCCTTTCAAAAATTGAAATCCGCCTTAATTTCAAGTCCGATCTTAGCTTGTCCTGACTATTCAAAGCCATTTGCTTTACATTGCGACGCATCGTTGTACGGTTTAGGTGGTGTACTTACCCAGACAGTGGATGGCGTAGAACATCCAATCGCTTTCACGAGTAGGACTCTCCTACCTGCTGAGACTCGTTACTCTGCTACTGAACGTGAAGCCCTAAGCGTGATCCATGCTGTCAAGCATTTTCGAGGCTACTTTGAGGGCGGTCCCAAGGTCAAAATCTACACTGATCATGCCAGTTTGCGTTGGTTTTTATCGCTTAAAAACCTAACGGGACGCTTGGCTAGGTGGGGAATCCGTTTATCGGCTTTTGATTTTGAGATCATCCACAAGAAGGGTGTCGAAAATGTCGTCCCAGACGCGTTAACTCGCCTACTTCCTGTAGCGGCTGTCTCGGTTGTCGGCGATCCCTGGTACAACGATTTGGTTAATGCGGTATCCGGCAATCCTGCCGCGTATCCCAATTACCAGATCAAAGGCAGTGAGTTGTATCGTTACTCGAGGAGCAAGTACCAACTTACCAGTTGTTACGACTGGAAGTTAGTTGTGCCGTTACCTCTCCGAGAAAAGCTAATACAAGAAAACCATGCTTCTGATTTGGCAATTCATTTTGGGGTCTTTAAAACCCATCGTCGTCTTTGTTTGCGCTATTTTTGGCCAAATTTACATGGAGACGTAGTTAAATTCGTCTCTAAGTGCGATACGTGTCAATACAAACATCCGAACGTGTCTCCGTTGGGTCATTTGGGTAATCCAAAGTCGTGTGCCTTTCCCTTTCAGATGATCTCCGTCGATCTTTTGGGTCCCTACCCGATGACGAGAGATCGAAATATACATATTCTAGTAGTCACGTGTTGTTTTAGCAAATATTGCTTATTATTCACTTTAAAACGTGCTACTAGTAAAATCGTTAGCCACATTATGGAGCATAAGGTCTTTCTGCAATTTGGCGTTCCGCAGTATGTCATTTCGGACAATGGGAAACAATTTATTGGTAAGGAGTTCACTGGTCTAATGACCAAGTACCGAATTCCCAAGGTATACTTGAACCCGAAATATTGCCCTCAGGTCAATCCAACTGAGAGGCAGAATCGTGGGGTTGTCACGGCGTTGGCGTTGTCAGTTAAGGACGACCATCGCTCTTGGGACCTCCACCTTTCTGCCATTCAGATGGCGATCAATTCGGCTGTTTCGGAAGCCACGGGTTTCAGCCCTTTTTTCCTCGTCCATGGTCGAGAACCGATTTTAGATGGTTCTTTTTATACGCAATCCCCGGAATCCCAAGCCGAAGTCATATTCGGTAGCAGAATGTCCTACGCTCAGGATTTGAGTGAACTTCCTGGCGTTTTCCATACCGTGCGGAAGAAATTACTTCAATCGCATGCTCACAATAAGGTATATTATGACCGCAAACACCTCCCGGCTGAATTTTCCGTTGGGGATACGGTTTATAAAAAAACTTATTTTCTGAGCAGTGCGGGAAATTACTTCATTTCAAAGTTTGCCCCGCGGTATGAAAAATGCCAGATAGTGAAGAAACACTCTCCTTTGGTGTATGAACTGCTTAATGCAGAAGGCAAGAATATAGGCACATGGCATATAAAGGATTTTAAACTAAATCCCAAGGACTCCGTTTGATGTTGTTTTTTCTTGGTTGTTTCCTCGTTAACATACGTATAAAAAATGTTTCATCTTAGTCGAATGTCTTCGATTTCATTCTCTTAATAATTGTCATGTATAAAGGTGTGGTACCGGGTGGTTACCATTACTGATATCATTTTGTCTGTGTCCGTCGTGCTAGCAAACCTGTCTAGCACTACAGGGGTTTGAATGTCGTATGAAAGGGAAGTATGCTAGAGCTCGGTATGAAAGGTAATACTTGACATTCAACATTTTCCTACTAGGCATTGGCTACTGTCGAGTCACAACAATTTTGCTAATATGTTTGTTTTTTTTTTTTGGTGTCCACCATAAGTTTACTTAGTTTTGCCTTATGGTTTGGAGGTCGTCAGGTTTTCCTCCGACAAGTTGTGCGGTCCTGTTATAAGGCCACTAGGACTTTTGTCCGTTTTTTTTTAATGTTTATCAGGCTGACCTGTTAGCCCTTTGGGGTTGGTAAGTTATTTGGAGTTGTTTGGTGTTTGTTGTAACTCTCTACGTTATGTAGAGTGATTTATATTAGCAGTTGACCTCTGCAGTACCCTGCCGAATGGAAATTTTTCTTTAGTTAACGAGGAGAAGTAGGAGTATTTTGTTCTTTATTTTCTTTTATTTTTTTTTATGGTTTACCATTTGATGAGTATTAGATAGTTCACGTGTCTTTTTTGTTATCTGTTTAGATTTTTGTTAATGCTCTATTATCACGTGCGAATCGGGACGACTCGAGGAAATCGTTAGTGTCCTGCCGATTTCTTTTTGGGGGTGAGGCTGTAACAAAAATCCAAATTTGCGTGGCATGTTATGTTTCAAAAAACATGTTGCACGCATTGCAACATGTTTCGCTTGTATTTCTAGTGTTTTTTTGTATTGGTCTTACTCAGTTTTTGAGTTGTTTTCGGAATCAGGGTTCAAAATCGCAAAACATCTTTAAAACCTTAAATAATTGCTAAAAGCTGTGACATTTGGATCTGTCAGAATAGAGATAGCCGTATTGCACAGCCCAATAAAAAATGACCCTTTCTGGTGTTCTTGCCATGACAAAGAAAAAAAGAGATTTACTTAAAAATCGAGTTCAAAAAGAATTTTAATAAATGTAATAAATATTACCTATAATATTACTATTTTAGTGGACATGAGTAGCTATGAGTTTTTTTTTTAAATCTCCTAAAGTTGGTATAACTGCAGGCAGTCCAGTCTGTCCAAACTAGCCACACTTCATTGGGGGCATCATTTTTTCCAAGATGGCGCGAGGAAGAGCACTTCTAACTCGCGCCGGGCGACAAAAAACCCGTTAAAAGCCGGGTGATCCGCGAGTTGTGTGCACCAGATGTGCGGCGTCTTTAAAGTTATGTGAACAAGGTCTCATTTTTCGGTAAGCGTTTAATTCTTTTGGGGTTTCAATGAGATAAGCGAGTTTTGTAGTAATGGTGTGTTTCTTTTTTCGTCACAGCGGGTTTTTTGGCTGTGCCGCCTTTTCCTATATTCCAATGAAATTTCAAATATAAATCGGACCACCGTGCCCTGACTTTTTCTCGCCTGGATGTTCATTTGAACTAATGTCATACAACATTTCTGATGTCGGTACCACATGTCTGATGAGGAGATAGAAGGAGAAAACTACCTGGAAATTAAAGGATCTTGTTTTTATAACTTTAAATTGTAGTTTTATTTTAAAATTGCGAAGGTGTATTCTCTGTCTTGCCAAATTTAGTGACAAAGTAAATTCTTTCCCCGACCCTGAGGTGGTTTTTTTAATTTTCCGTCATAACCTAACCCATGGTATTTTTTTCTTTTTCGCGTTTTAAATAAACGCGATGGCGCTCTTGTTTCTTGTTGGAATAACGCGATTGGATTACTAATCGTACGTTATAATATTTATTTTATTGTGACGTATACAGGGAACGTATTTTGTATTCACGATCACAGGGACAATACCGCCTACATTTATGTAAATCATAAGGACACTGGCGGAGAAACCCCACACGAGGTCTGCTCAATGCAATACTTCAAGGAGCACATGGCTTCTGTGGACCACCTGCACATCTTCTCTGTAGGGTGCGGTGATCAGAACCAAACCGAGAAAATGGTTCGAATGTGCTCTGCTCTAGTGTCAGAGGGAGAGCGCCGAGTTATGTGGGTCGACGGAACGTTCAGCGGAAAACAACTAAGCAGATTGCATTTAAAAACTAAAAGTCCAAATATAGGACCACATAAAATAACCAGCCAATAAGGCTCTACTTTTATGTAAATTAAATGGGCACAATATTTGAAAAGTCATGACCCTCAAATTCGATTGTCTGACGCCGCACGGTGCGCAAACCTCCCAGGAGCTATTCCTATAGGAACTGGCCCGCAGGCAAGAATACTACCCGGGCTCGCACTTCTGCGTGGAGGCCGCCGAATAGGTGTTGACCCGTGCGTTTGGCCGACCTTACACATGGGTCTTAGTAGCGGAGTAGGAAGTTAATGGGCCCTCGCTGAGTTGGCCACGGAGACCCATTCTGTTCAGGGTTGATCACACCCACGGGTCAACACCTATCCGACGGCCTCCACGCATGAAGTGCGAGCCTGGGTAGGACTCCGGCCTTATGGTTAGTTTCCCCTGGGAATCAACCTTCTGGCGCTCCTGGACGGTCTACGCACCGTGCGGCATTAGCCAATCGATTGCGCACTCGTGACTAACAGTCGGGGGAGTCTGGAAGCAGTACTGTTTCCTATAAAGCGGGGGTGGCTGCAAAACTTACGGCGAATGCTCTTGAAACGACCATCGGCTACCCGATCCTGGGTGAACAGCCGGGCAAAGGATGCCGTGGTCCGCGATAGATTCGGTATACACCGTTTCACCGCTTCGTAAGGGAGAGGACCGCGCAAGCGACCTGGAACTCGTAACCAATCGAGAGACTGGAGTAATCTGGTCGCAATTGGAAGTAAGTGCGTGAGTGTAAGCCCGCCGGGTAACACTCCTGGCTATCTCGCGGTTAAGGCATTGGCCTCTTACGGGTTTATGGCGGAGCTAGACGGTGGACTGTTTTGTCCAAGTCTTCTGCGCTCACTCCAAGGAGATAGAACGACTAATCGGTAAAACTTCCTGAGGTGACGGGCTCGCCCGCTGTCGTCGACAACTGTAGTTGGGTCTTAGTAGCCTAACTGCAACATGGCCTATTAGCTCCCAAATCGAATATGAACCCAAATATCTCGTCAAACCATTTAGTATAGAATAATACTATATCGACTTACCTTATTCATGTTATCGTCAGCTGTTTCAGTTCGGCGCTCGCGTGCCCTCGCCGAACCGAAATTTCCAGGCGTAAAAGCGTACGGAGTGCTGGCCAGGTCTTCTTCCAGGCTGTTCAACCTCTTCGTCCCGAAGAGCGAGCCAGCTGGTATGACGGCAGTGACGGCCGTATCCGAACGACCCAAATCCGTTAACCTTGTATCAGCAAATCTTGACTCCACCTGGTTATTCGGCGAGAACCTGCAAAATGCAAAATAAACTAATCTTCGATGATCAACGGAAGTGACATTGGGAGGCAAACATTTTTTTGTCAAACATACCACGATGTTCACCACGATTGACGCTAAAGTGTGTAACGCTACCACACAAATCAAATCCACTATGCGATATTAAATAAGCGGCGAAACATCTCGTCGAAAGAATTTAACAGTTTATCGTTAAAAAAGAATTGAGAACTGACACACTCAAATTTGGGTTATCGACTTTGTAACAAAAACCGGATATTTTGTCGTCTTGTTTTCGCGCCTTTGTGCAGATTATGTTCGATGCACCCGTTTTTCCATGCTTTCCCCGTGTTTAGTCATGTTTCCTGTTGGTTTTCGCTGTTTTTCATGAATTTCTCCCATATTTTGACAATTAATTGAACCGTTTACGAAATTTCGTAAACTTCAAAATTTGACAGATAACCTAAGTTCGTGAAAGTCGACGGTCATCCGGTTGAAGCCGAGCTCTCACGTGATTGGTCGAGGTCGCTATTTTGGCCTTCCTTTTTCCTGCTCGATTTAACAGCGTTCGAGCTGTTTTGACGTAATCCTCACCGACTTCCGCTCCGAGTTCGTTCTATTTCACTTCAAGATGGCGAGAAGGAGGTCGTTAAAAATTGGTTGCGAGGTGTGGAAGCCGCCGTAGTGCGGTTTTAAATGCTGCCCTGCCGGGGGAAATAATTTTTATGTGAAGTGTGTGTAACTAACCTGGTGAGCATTTATTTTTCTTTTGGGGTTGCTTTCATGTAGGATCAGCGCGATTTTAATCAATTTTTTTCTATTAATCGCAGTTTTGAGGCACCTCTGTTTTTTTGTCATTAATGCTGCTAATGTGACGTAAATCGTCACCAAATGTAAGGATTTCACTTCACCTTTAAATTGCACCGAGATTCTTGTCTTCACGTGGAAAAGAAAATAAAATAACCCTCAATTCTTGAGCGGTGACATGTGGGCTGATTGCACGCCGTAATCGAATACATCGACAGGAGGGTGGCCTTGTGATGGATTAAACGCGAACTTTACATAACTTTGTGTTTCTTTTTGTGCTGTAGTCTTTCGTGTGCCGGAGGAAAAGGGTTTTCTTTGGGCCAAACCCAATGCTCATTAATATTTAGCCCACTCCCTGAGATAGTTTTTTTTGAGGTTAACATTTTTTCTTTTTAAAATTTCTTTCGGGTATCTTTTTTTTTGTTGAATAAGTTTCCTTCTTTTTCTTTAAAAGGAGGTGGCGTCCTTTTTTCTTTCATTCTTTTGGGTTTTGATAGTTTCTACCGTGTTTCTTCTAAACACGGAAATTAGTATTTTGAGGTTATAAAATTGGCGCCCAACGTGGGGCCTATAAATTGGATTTTGGCTTTTAGGGTATTCTTTTCCTCAGCCATTGAAGCACGATTTTTTAAGCACTTTGTTCAAAAATTGTATAAAAAAAATTAGAAGCATTTTTTTGTTTTTATATAATTTTTATTCATAGCGATTACCGCTAAAGAGGTTTGTAAGCACCGTCTTTTTGTTTTTGTATTTAGAAGCAACTTTTGTCATTAATTTAAGCGGTATTGTGTACTTGCAGTTTTGTCGGCATTAACAGCATTTTTTGTAATTTAAAGCGGTTACCCCGAAGAAGTATATTGTACTTGCCGTTTTAATGGTTACTATATTTTTTTGTCAGAATCTTAGATTTAAAGGCAATATATTAATTATTGTTTGAATACTTGGCGTTGCTTAGCAGCAGTTTGTTTATTTTAAGGCGGTTTCCGCGAAAAAGTTTTACGCTTGCCGTTTAAGTATTTTATTATATCATACTAATTATTTTTTTGTTAATTTCCAGATGTGAAGTCAATTATCCTGGTGAGGTAAGCAGCCAAATAAAACAGAGGTGCCGCAAGCAGTAAAAAAGTCAGTTTTTTCCATTTTATTTTTTTATTTTTTTTATTTATTTTCTTTTGGTTTTAATTTTTTTGGTGGGATTTAAAATATATATAGACATGATGGCGTCTTCAGCGATAGTGTATTATGCTGCGTCACATTTAGCAAAGGCAGAACTCGATTATGAGTTCACGATTCGTGAGGTCACTCCAACCAATGTTGAAGCGATGAGGAAACAGTTTAATTCACTCTTAAGGGAATTTCCCGCAGAATCAATTACCTCAACGGATTTAGATCCGGATTCAGAATTTCAAGAATGTTCTATTAGACTTTCGTGTCTTCAAGAACTTATAGAGGAATTTATTAATAACAAACAGAAACTTTTATATAAACGAATTAGCACTAAAACTGCACATATCTTTCATAGAGTTTCACGCATAAATCCTGCTAATTCAGACTCCAAGAAATTATTAGATAATTTAAAGGAGGAAGTTTTGGAAATTGTCATTTTGTTAGAAAAATATTTAGATATTGTTCGTTCGCCTAGCCCGTTACCAAATCCTATAGTTCTTCCGATACCTTCTACTTCATTGCACGAGGGTGAGAAGTCAGGTCCAGCTAAGTATTTGATTAGTCCTGAGGTGGTTCCTTTGGGAATAAATACAGAAGTGACGTCAGTTCCGTTGGTACATCATGTCGATTCGAAACCAGTTCCGTTCGACAATAACTTTGTGATTTCTGACGAACGCATTCTTAAACCTTTAAATCTTGGATTTACATTTGACGGCGATTCCTGTGTGGTCGAGTTCTTAGAACGTTTGGATGAGATTAGGTTTTCGCGTAATATCTCGGATGCCAGGATGCTGAAATCGGCTTGTGAGCTATTCCAGAAACAGGCGCTTAGTTGGTACCGTGCTAGAGCTTCGAGCATTTCCAGTTGGAAGCAGTTAGTTGCTGCACTCCGCTCCGATTTTGGCAGTTTAAATTACGATGCTGAAGTTTTGTCGTTTGTACGGGGACGTAAACAAAAGTCGGACGAGAGGATGCATATTTTTGTTTCCGTCATGTTGGGCTATTTCAACAGGTTGTCAAGGCCATTGTCTGGTGAGGAACAATTAGGAATTATCCTTTCAAATATCTCAATTTCTTACCAACGACATTTCATGCTAGTTGATATAAATTCAATCGACGAACTTCTGCGTTTAGGAAAAAAAGTTGAAAATGCACAACAGCGTATCAACGCATCTAATGCAGCCACTCCTGCCCAAGCTAAGGTCAAGCCTTCTGGCTCGAAAGCAGTTTATGTGGTCGACGAGTCTCCTACCAAATGTGCGACGGAGGAAGTGAAAGTTTAACAGAAGTTCAAAGAGTGTAAAGTTTCTTCTGCTGGTCCATCCAATCGTGGTGGTTTTAATCGTGGTGGTTTTCATCGTGGCGGTTTTAATCGTGGAAATTTTTCCCGTAATGATTTTTCTTATGGTAATTCGTCTTCTGGTAATTACAACCAAGGAGCCAATAATAGTTCGCGTGGTTCACGCGGTGGCACGCATCATGGCTATTCTAAATATTGCTATCGTTGTGGTAGGTTTAACTACACGGTAGCCACTTGTCCGGAATGTTCTAAGAATAACCGGCCTGGTAATTCCCCGGTTTCAGAGCCAAAAAACTCGAAAGGCGGGGCAGAATAGAGGATTTTCTACATTCTGCCTTGATATTGTTTGCAAATGAGAAGGATAACCGTCGCCCTTTCTTAGAAGTTTCACTGGGTGATATAACGGTTTGTGGATTACTCGACACTGGATCGAGTGTTACGATTTTGGGTGCCGATTCACATAAATATTTAGTTGATATCGGTTTTACTCTTAATAAGTCTCCGTTGGTGACTTTATCCACTGCTAATGCAAGTTCGGTTAAGACGATTGGGTCTATGTTTCTTCCTTTTAAATTCAATAATCGTTGCCAGGTTATTCGAGCCGTTGTAGCTCCAGATATAGGTACTTCCCTTATTTTGGGAATAGATTTTGTCCGAGAATTTGAGTTGGCTCCGGAAATATTAAAATTCGTCAAGTTTGAGTCCTGCGATGCAATTGTTTGGCATCGAGTCAGTGAAGTGAGGGCCTTGCGGCCTTTTGCTTCATTGACTGGAGACCAACGATCGCTAGCAGACAGAATGATCAATAATTTTGAAAAAATTTCTTCCGAAGTCAAAGGTCTCGGTCGTACTAATTTGTTGTCCCAGGTCATTGATACTGGAGATCATCCTCCAGTGAAACAGCGTTACTATCCTTTGTCTCCAGCTAGATTGGCGCTGTTGAATGAAGAAGTTGATAAGATGTTAGAGTTAGGTGTTGTCGAACCTAGTTCCGGGGGTTGGAATAATCCAACAATTTTTGTTCCAAAGTCAGATGGTACTCTTCGTTTCTGTCTCGATAGCAGGAAGCTGAATTCTATTACGAAACCGGATGCGTATCCCCTGCCGACAATTACAACTATCTTGGACAGTTTGAGAGATGCAAATTATTTATCTTCTATCGACTTATCCTCTGCCTTTTGGCAAATCCCTTTGGATCCTTCTTCACGAGAGAAGTGTAGCTTCACTGTTCCTGGTTGAGGATTCTTCTGCTTCAGATCTTGCGCCTTCGGCCTGAGAAACTCGCCGGCGTGCATGCAAAGGCTGGCTGACAAATTGTTCGATCCCTCTTTCGAAAACAAAGTTTTTTGTTACCTAGATGACATAATTATTGTATCTGCTACTTTTGAAGAACATATAACTTTGTTAAACAAAGTATTAGATCGCTTGTTGTATGCCAACCTTTCCATAAACTTCAAGAAGTGTCAGTTTTTTCGTCAGGAATTGAAGTATTTAGGGTATGTAGTTGATTCTCACGGTCTACATACCGATCCCGAGAAGGTAAAATGTATTCTCGATTTTCCTACTCCAAATTCTCCAAAAATGGTAAAGAGTTTTCTTGGTATGGCCGGTTGGTATCGTCGGTTCATTAAAAATTGTTCTAGTATTGCTGCTCCCTTATCTCGGTTGACAAGTACCCGCAAAGGTGCTCCCCCTTATGAGTGGACGCCCGAGGCGGAAGAGGCATTTCAAAAACTGAAATCGGCCTTAGTTTCTAGTCCGATTTTGGCCTGTCCGGATTATTCAAAACCGTTCGCTCTTCATTGCGATGCATCGTTGTACGGTTTAGGCGGAGTTTTAACCCAGGAAGTGGATGGCGTCGATCATCCTATCGCTTTCACGAGTAGAACACTTTTACCCGCTGAGACGCGATATTCGGCAACCGAACGCGAAGCCCTAAGTGTTATTCATGCTGTCGAGTATTTTCGCGGTTACTTGGAGGGTGGTCCCAAATTCACTATCTTTACAGATCATGCCAGCTTACGTTGGTTTTTGCGCTTAAAAAATCCTACCGGCCGTCTGGCTCGATGGGGTATTCGTCTATCTGCTTTTGATTTTGAGATCGTCCACAAGAAAGGTGTCGATAATGTGGTTCCTGACACGTTATCTCGGTTGCTTCCCGTTTCCTCTCTGTCTGTTGTTTCCGACTCATGGTACAACGATTTGTTTAAGGCAGTGTCTGAAAATCCCGCTGGATATCCAAATTTCCAGATTAAGGACCATGAATTGTTTAGGTACTCTAAAAGCAAGTATCAACTCACCAGTTGTTACGATTGGAAGTTAGTTGTTCCGTTGCAGCTTAGAGAAAAGCTTATCCGAGAAAATCATGAGTCTGATTTGGCTATGCATTTTGGAATTTTTAAGACACACCGTCGTCTTTGTCTTCGTTACTTTTGGCCTAATTTACACGGAGACGTAGTTAACTTTGTTTCTAAATGTGAAACATGTCAGCAATATAAACATTCGAATATTTCCCCTCTGGGTCAGCTAGGAAATCCTAAGTCCTGTGCCTTCCCGTTCCAAATGGTCTCGGTCGATCTGTTGGGTCCTTATCCGATGACGAGGAACAGAAATATGCATGTTCTCGTGGTGACAGATTGTTTTAGCAAATACTGTTTATTTTTTCCGTTAAAACGTGCTACTAGTAAACTTGTAAGTTATGTTGTGGAACATAATGTATTCCTTCGCTATGGTGTTCCGCAGTATTTAATTTCAGACAATGGAAAACAGTTTATCGGAAGACAGTTCACTGAACTGATTGCGAAATATTAAATTCCAAAAGTATATTTAAACCCGAAATATTGCCCTCAAGTTAATCCAACTGAGCGTCAGAATCGTAGTGTGGTCACTGCGTTATCGTTGTGTGTAAAAGACGATCATCGCAGCTGGGATCTTTATCTTTCTGAAGTTCAGATGGCCATTAACGCGGCAGTCTCGGAATCAACAGGGTTCAGTCCATTTTTCCTAGTCCATGGTCGTGAACCGATTATGAATGGTTCTTTTTATGCTCAGACGCCGGAATCTCAAGCAGAGGTTATTTTTGGTAGTAGGTTGTCTTACGCTCAAAATTTGAGTGAATTATCTAACATTTTTTATGTAGTGCGGCAGAAATTGTTAAAATTACATGCACATAATAAAGTTTACTATGATCGTAAACACCGTCCTGCGGAATTTCAAGTAGGCGATATGATCTATAAAAAGACTTACTATCTAAGTAATGCTGGGAATTATTACATTTCCAAATTTGCCCCAAAATATGAAAAATGTAAGATAATAAAAAAACTCTCTGCGTTGGTATACGAGTTAGAAAATGCTAAAGGGAAGAATATAGGTTCCTGGCATATTAAGGATTTCAAATTAAATCCTCAAGGTTCTAAATAGTTTTGTTGTATTACTCTTTTTTTTTCTCGTTAACATTCATATGAAAAGTTTTCATAGTAGTCTGACTAGTTCGACTCAAATGTTTTGTCCTTTACAAAGGTGTGGTACCGATTGGTTACTATCACTGAAATCATTGTGTTTGTGATCAGTCGTGCTAGCAATCTTGACTAGCACCACTGTGGTTTGAATAGGTAGCGTGAGAGGGAAGTATGCAAGGAGATGGTATACAAGGCAGTAATGGGCAGAATTCACATTCCCTAGTAGGTATAAATTATGTCGAGGTCTAACCATATAGTTATTGTATTTTTTTGTGTCCACAACAAGTTTTGTGCTTGATTGCTTGGAAGTTGTTCGGTGCTCCTTCAGTGAGTAAAGTTGATTTTGTTATGGAGGTGAGGACACCGGTTATTGATGTTTGTTCTTGTTACATGGGCCTTGTGCGTTCCATGACTTTGTATTTTTTTTTGCTGTAGTGATATTGTTTTTCCTCTACGGGCAAGTAGAGAGAGTTTAAAATGGCAGTTGACCTCTGCAGTAACGTACCTACCAGGTTTTCACCTATAGTTAACGGGGAGAAGTTTTTTTTGTTTCAGTATTTTCTTATGTCCCAATTGGGGTTGTTTCCTCCCTAAGAGAGGGAGAGTTTTTTCTTCAAGTGATTAAACAAGGAGTTTTCGTTATTGCTTGTTAGTTGATGCTTTGGCGTTTTTGTTATCCGATAGTAGGAGAAATTGAATCGGGACGATTCATCTGAAATCGTTCGATGGCTCGTCCGATTTCTTTTTTTTGGAGGAGGCTGTAACAAAAACCGGATATTTTGTCGTCTTGTTTTCGCGCCTTTGTGCAGATTATGTTCGATGCACCCGTTTTTCCATGCTTTCCCCGTGTTTAGTCATGTTTCCTGTTGGTTTTCGCTGTTTTTCATGAATTTCTCCCATATTTTGACAATTAATTGAACCGTTTACGAAATTTCGTAAACTTCAAAATTTGACAGATAATCTAAGTTCGTGAAAGTCGACGGTCATCCGGTTGAAGCCGAGCTCTCACGTGATTGGTCGAGGTCGCTATTTTGGCCTTCCTTTTTCCTGCTCGATTTAACAGCGTTCGAGCTGTTTTGACGTAATCCTCACCGACTTCCGCTCCGAGTTCGTTCTATTTCACTTCAAGATGGCGAGAAGGAGGTCGTTAAAAATTGGTTGCGAGGTGTGGAAGCCGCCGTAGTGCGGTTTTAAATGCTGCCCTGCCGGGGGAAAAATTTTTTATGTGAAGTGTGTGTAACTAACCTGGTGAGCATTTATTTTTCTTTTGGGGTTGCTTTTCATGTAGGATCAGCGCGATTTTAATCGATTTTTTTCTATTAATCGCAGTTTTGAGGCACCTCTGTTTTTTTGTCATTAATGCTGCTAATGTGACGTAAATCGTCACCAAATGTAAGGATTTCACTTCACCTTTAAATTGCACCGAGATTCTTGTCTTCACGTGGAAAAGAAAATAAAATAACCCTCAATTCTTGAGCGGTGACATGTGGGCTGATTGCACGCCGTAATCGAATACATCGACAGGAGGGTGGCCTTGTGATGGATTAAACGCGAACTTTACATAACTTTGTGTTTCTTTTTGTGCTGTAGTCTTTCGTGTGCCGGAGGAAAAGGGTTTTCTGTGGGCCAAACCCAATGCTCCTTAATATTTAGCCCACTCCCTGAGATAGTTTTTTTTTGAGGTTAACATTTTTTCTTTTTAAAATTTCTTTCGGGTATCTTTTTTTTTTTGAATAAGTTTCCTTCTTTTTCTTTAAAAGGAGGTGGCGTCCTTTTTTCTTTCATTCTTTTGGGTTTTGATAGTTTCTACCGTGTTTCTTCTAAACACGGAAATTAGTATTTTGAGGTTATAACTTTGCTCGTCAGGATCCACATTTTCGAAACTTTATTACACTTGGCCTTTAAGACTACCCGTCAAAAAATGGAGACTGAAATCAGAAAGTGACAAAGATATTGTCAAGCAAAAGAAATTACAAATCCAAGCTTGATTTTAAGTCGAAAATGAGATTGCATATAGATGTGCCAAAGCTTGTCTTTTTAAATACAAATGATGGCAATACTAGTCGAAGATTTTTCATGGAGCCAGATGTCGCTTCTGAAATAACGGGCATTGATTTCCAACTCATTTATCGCGTCAAAGTAATATTAGAAGTAATATCGAGTGGACACAAAATCTATACATTTTTTTTTTAATGTGCCATGGACACTGCGAAACTTTATGTGCATTTATTCCATGGCATTCAACGACACCAACAATGCACAAAATATTGGTTCACGGAGGCACTGTCATTAAAAATGCACTACTTCCTATAAGCCTGCTTTCAGAGGAGGCCGCTGAAGCATGCAATAAACATTTTCGTCAGTACCGCCAAAATTTCGTGAGATAGTTCTCTAGAGAATCGTGCAATTTAGATGTGCTAAACAGGCTACTGCTAATCTCTGATCCCTTTATATCTGGCATGAGGCCAACACCAAGAAAGAAAACCAAGCCATTCTTAAAGGAGACACTAGATATGCTACTTCCAGCTGAAACTATTAACATTTTGCACGAAACGGAGGATTCATTAGATGAAGAAGAAGTATTTTCATGAACCGTAACATTCATCATCTATCGGCTGAGCAATTTTTATAAAAAATGTATTTTATATTAGATTATAGCATTTTTTTGTATTAAAGCTAATAAATAAAAGGATTTTAAATCATATCAGTGATACTTTTCTTCATACATACTTACAATTATTTATAACACATTTATAAAAAATATTTATAATAAAATATATCATTTTAAAATACATCCTTAAACAATTAAGTATAAAAATACTTTTGGCCAGCTAGAACGACCAAATATACCCCTATATGCGCCGAACGCAAAGACGTAAAACAGGATACAGTGAGTGTTGTGTGCAAGACGGATTTTCAAAATTCCCGCGCCCCGAGCCCGGCCCCCCACCACCGTTATAACCTACGCAGTGGCGGAAGCGGTATGGGGCCTACCCGCAAAACAACGGATTAACAGCTCTTCAGTCTACTATTTAAAATTTAAAATTTAAATGACTATTATAGGTATGTGAGCGTCATATCAATATGTAATTGATTTATATATGTATATTATTTTAGTTTTTATTTTTATTTATTTTGGTTTTATTATTATTTTCGTATAAATATATGTATGTGTATGTGTGCATATATGGATATATATTTTATCTATAGATGTATATAAGTATCTATCCATATTTGTATATGCGTAAATATTTGTAGTTTTATATTTGTCGATTTAAAAATAAGTAGGTACTAACTATAGTTTAAGTTGACAGTGCACACTTAATATCGTCATTAAAAGTCTGCCTTAGAACATGCCTAGGCCTAGTTAGGCGACTGTGTCAATCATTAAAAATAATGTCGCATCAATTTCTTGCTAACATCTTAATCAAATATGACATAATTTTTTTTACTAGATGTGTTACTACTACTAAATAAAATAAATAAAATATGGACAACGGCGGCTGCAACGTCACCGAAACATCGGGTGCTACACATTTCACGCAGTAAATTCGTTTTCTATCCTATTTATAACTTTCTTTCAGTTCATCATCGTTAAACTAGACTTTAATTACAGCACCGATCATCTTGGTTTTCGTTGTATAGTCCATCTTATTGCCCATGTCCCAGAGGTTTTCGATCGGGTTGAGATCGGGGGAGTTCCGGGTCATTTGAGTACCTACAGGAATTTGGTTACGTTTAAAAATCTGTTTCAGATCTATTTATTGGTATTTGGTCATCCACTATTATCTTAAGGTGACAACATCCACCCCCGGTGCTTAGGAAACAGTATATTTCCATAGTCTCCAGATCCCTTCAGAAATTAGTCAGAATGCGCAACTAGGGTTGTCGACTACAGCGGGCGAGTTTTAACGATTAGTCGTTCAATCTCCCTGGAGTGAGCGCAGAAGACTTGGACAAAACAGTTCACCGTCCAGCTCCGCACAAACCCGTAAGAGGCCAACGCCTTAACCACGAGATAGCCAGGAGTGTTACCCGGCGGGCTAACACTCACGCCCTTACTTCCAATTACGACCAGATTACTCCAGTCTCTTGATTGGTTACGAGTTCGAGGTCGCTTGCGCGGTCCTCTCCCTTACGAAGCGGTGAAACGGTGTATACCGAATCTATCGCGGACCACGGCATCCTTTGCCCGGCTGTTCACCCAGGATCGGGTAGCCGATGGTCGCTTCAAGAGCAGTCGCCGTAAGGTCCGCAACCACCGCCGCTTTATAGGAAACAGTACTGCTTCCAGACTCCCCCGACTGTTAGTCAGAGTGCGCAATCGATTGGCTTATGCCGCACGGTGCGCAGACCGTCCAGGAGCGCCAGAAGGTTGATTCCCTGGGGAAACTAACCATAAGGCCAGAGTCCTACCTAGGCTCGCACTTCATGCGTGGAGGCCGTCGGATAGGTGTTGACCCGTGAGTGTGACCAAACCTGAACAGAATGGGTCTTCGTGGCCAACTCAGCAAGGGCCCATTAACTCCCAACGGCCCAGAATGCACAGCCGATTGGCTTCGCCGGTGCGCAAACCGTCCAGTGGCGCCGGGATGCAATCCCGCCGGAAGAAACCGGTCCGCCACCTCTGAGGCCTAAGACACGGGAGTCCTACCCGGGGTAGCCTTCCACTCGAGAAAACTATAGTTACTAAAACGCTAAAGTTACAAAATCACCTTGCATGTACATTGTTGTCAACTTAATATATTGTCAGATATTTGAGTTGCTCCAACCTACCCGTGCGCTTACTAGCCCCGGTCTCCCCTACTTGAAGGTACCGCAAAAAGTGATTACTTGACAAGGCTGTTAAAAAGTTATTGAATTTGAATCTTGAGTTTATGTGAACAAGATAATATTAGGAGTATGCTCTGTTCGTACCTTCATTAAATTTCAAATAACCTTCTGCCAAATCAGCTTCATCATCAAACTTGGACCATAATCATGACATACTTATATAAAAATAGCAATATATCTTACATTATTCTAGGTAATATGGATTAGTTAATGTTGATAACATGTGTGTAGAGAGGTCATTTGGGCGGTGTCGAATACACCGGCGAACCCGTCACCCCTGAATGGTATTAGGATTACTCCGGTCTCTCGATTGGTTATAAGTTCGAGGTCGCTTGCGCGGTCCTCTCCCTTACGAAGCGGTGAAACGGTGTATACCGAATCTATTGCGGACCACAGCGTCCTTTGCCCGGCTGTTCACCCAGGATCGGATGGCCGATGGTCGTTTTAAGAGCAGTCGCCGTAAGGTCCGCTACCACCCCCGCTCTATAGGAAACAGTACTGCTTCCAGACTCCCCCGACTGTTAGTCAGAGTCGGGAGCTAATTGACCCATGATGAGGTGGCCACGATGACCCATGTGTTCAGGGTCGGTCACACTCACTGGTCAACACCCATCCGATGGCCTCCATGCATGGGGTGCGAGCCTGGGTAGGACACTGGGTCAACCAGTCTCCCCTGGGAATCAATCCTCTGGCGCTCCTGGACGGTCTGCGCACCGAGCGCCGCAAGCCAATCGATTGTGCTCTCCGACTAACAATCGGGGGAGTCTGGGAACTGTATTGTTTCCTATAGAGCGGGGGTAGTTGTCTACCTTACGGCGACTGCTCTTGAAATGACCATTGGCCATCCGATCCCGGTTCAGAGTCGGGCAAAGGACGCCTTGGTCCGCGATAGATTCGGTGCACACCGTATCACCGCTTCGTAAGGGAGAGGACCGCGCAAGCGAACTCGAACTCGGAACCAATCGAGAGACCGGAGAAATCTGGTCACAATTGGAAGCAAGGGCGCGAGTGTCGGCCCGCCAGGTAACATACTGGCTATCTCGCGGTAAAGGCGTTGGCTTCTTGCGGGTTGTGGCGTAGCTAGACGTCGGATTTGTAATGTCCAAAGTCTTCTACGCTCACTGCACGGTCGATAGAACGAAGAATCGTTAAAACGTCCTGCGGTGACGGGTTCGCCCGTTGTGGTTGACATCTCAATATGTTAGTCAGAGTGCACAGTCGATTGGCTTACGTCGCACGGTGCGCAGACCGTCCAGGAGCGCCAGAAGTTTGATTCCCGTGGAAACTGACCATAGAGCCAGAGTCCTACCCAGGTTCGCACTTCATACGTGGTGGCCGTCGGATGGGTGTTAACCCGTGAGTGTGACCAACCCTGAACAGAATGGGTCTTCGTGGCCAACTCAGTAAGGGCCCAAGAAACAGTAATTAGTCAGAGTGCACAACCGATCGGCATGGCCGAGCGATGTGCAAACCAGTAGCGCCGAGAGGCAATCCCACCAGGAGAAACCGGTCCACCAGCCGTGAGGAATGAGACGCGAGAGTCTTACCCGCGGTAGCCTTCGACACGAGGAGGCTACAGAATAGAAGTCGAATCGTGAGTTAGACCGTTTAATTACGTCAACCGTCTCATGGAATTTGAAAATGTTACATGATTCATCATCATGAGTCACTACATTATAATTTACAAAATATGTTTACCTGCCGGCGTCTGTGTGTTTGGCGGGGCCGTTCGGTTTAGCGGGGGTGCGATTCCGCCTGCGGCGTCCGGTGCCGCCGCCCGGCGACCGCATGGTCAACCGGATCTCTCCGGAGTCGTCGCTGTAGGTCATCTGGACGCTCATTTATGCTGGCTGCAGGCGAACCGCCATGCCGCCAAGACGGCCGCCGCTGTAGCCGGTCACGACGGCACCTCCTGCCACTTCATCGTCACTCCATATTAACACTTCACTCCCGTTATTCGTTCAAAAGTTTCTTTTTTCTTTTCGGCGTTTTGAAACGCGGATTTTACATCACTTCTGATGAAATATTCAGTATATTGTGTCAAAACAAGATGAAGACCTCCGACTGTTAATGGTAGTTTGAATTAATTCGACAAAGAATTACCGCTACTTCGGCGAAATTATGGTGGATGAAACGTATGTGGAAATCGGGCTAAATAACCTTGGTGGAATTACTTTTGGTAAAATGACTATTGTGTCTCGTAACTGATGTTCTATTATTATTTTTTTACTTTCCTGTTAAAGGAAAGTATTGTGGACGCACGTCTGTGTGTATGTGTGTATTCTCCGACGATAGCGACGAAACGCTTCAACCGATTGAGCTGAAATTTGGCATGCAGGCATCATTTGATCATGGCATGAACTGAAAAGATTGTGGTTGACATCCGTCCAACCAGGGTTGGCTCCTGACGAGGGAACTCTTCAACAGCAGAGACCCAACATTTTGTGAAGGCATTCAATTATGATAGCAACTTCCAAGTTTCACCATGACATGGCTGATGTATCCTGGGTTAACTCCCGACGAGGAAACTCCTCAACGGACACAAAATTCGAAAAGTCATAAAGTCGAAAAAGTCAAAAAAGTCGAAACAGTAAAAAAAGGCGAAAAAGTCGCAAAAGTCACGAGTCGGCAAAGTCGACAAAGTCGAAAAAGTCGTATAAAACGAAAAAGTCGGAAGTCAAACAAGTCGAAAAAATCGTTAAAGTCGAAAAATTCAAAAGTCAAAAAAGTCAAAAATGTCAAAAAAGTCAAAAAAGTCAAAAAGTCGGAAAAATCGAAAAAGTCAAAGAAATCGGACAAGTCGATAACGTCGCACAAGTCGAAAAAGTCGATAAGGTCAAAAGATCGAAAAATTCGAAAAGTCGGAAAGGTCGAAAAAGTCGGAAAAGTCGGAAAAGTCGTAGTCGAAGTTTATTTCGATTTCGATTTTTGAGGGTTAAAGGGGGGCGCTAGGTTGGGGGTGGAGGGGGTTGTGGTAGGATTTATGATATTTTCTACAACGATATTCCATCATGGAAAGCCAGTGCCTATCTTCCGGCTTCATCATCAGACCTTGAAACCTAATCGTGGTCAAAGTTCATTCCAAGACTTTACTAACAAGTCCAAACACAGCTATGATACGATGTTCCATCATGAAGTTCCAGTTCATATCTTCCGACTCCATCATCAGATCAGTTCGTCAGTACCATATTATTGTATTGTCATCAGAACTACATACAGCTGCCAATTTTCATGACGCTACGATCCTTGGAAGATGGTTAAATTAGTTACCTTAGATTCCATTACATAGTTAGTTACATACAGGTCGACGTGTTAAAAACAAAATAGACAAATAAACAAATGGAAGTATGCTATTTAGTTTTTTGCCTCTCCTGTAAAATTGACTTTAACGCTTTTAAATCGTTTGGTTCGCCGACTCCTTATATGTTATTTACATCACTCTTTAATAGTTTTACCTTACAGGGTTTAAGCAACCTACCCTACATTGTAAAGAGCTAGAACATGTTGAGCATTGCACCTATCAGTGTGTAAATAACTGTGTGTAAGAAGGGGTCGAGCAAGAAACGGGGTTGTTGCACTCTTGGCCATCGCACGCAACCCTTATCGCTTGATTATAATACCAACCAACTACAGCCGAGGCACACGAGTCAAAGAACTTTAAAATTAAAATAAAACCATAACTTCAAATTACACCCAACAATCAACGGCTCGACTATTTCAAACAAACACGAAATAAAACAATAAATGCATGCTAGCTGCTAATGCTAAATACGAAAAAATACTTGTCACTATTATCATTGATTATATATGACTAGCTGACCCGCGCCCACTTCGTTCGGCGGTAAAACTTTTTACTTGTGATCAAATTATGAGTGTGGTTCGGTTAGTACCGAGTGCTATGATTTATTTCCTGACTGCCAAAAGAAGGGTTATATTTTTACTGAATATGTATGTATGTATTTGCATGCCAATTTGACTATATTACCGTTATTTGTGAGTGTCTTATTTAATTTTGTGAGTGTCTTATCTCTTTAACCATTTATGCAGTAAAAGTGAAATTATATGCAGTAAAAAAGAAAAGTTGTTTTAAACACTTGAGGCGATACATTTACTTATTTTGATAATAATTCATAATTGTTGATAATATGACCAATAAACATGATGATTTAAATTATTTTTTGAATTTGAAAAACTACTTTTTGTGACTTAAATATAAAAGTTAGACATATGCTGTCGCTGACTATTTTGTAGGCATTATCAAGCTCTACAACTTTTCTCTAGAACTCAATTATATATCTCTCGTAGTTAAAGCAGCGTTCGTAAGAAACGTTTTCATTTGAACGTTTTTTCTCCGACTTACTTTGCAAATCCAACTACCACGAAAAATTCTTTTCAATTTTCGGATTAATATATAGCCTATGACACTCACAAATAACGTGGCTTTCTATTGGTAATTTTTTTTTCAAAATCGGTTCAGTAGATCCAGAGATTACTTCCTACAACCGCACAAACTTTACCTCTTTATAATATTAGTATAGATTATAGTGGTATTATCTGGTGTTGTCCGAGTTATATATGACTCAAATACCTATGTATACCAATTTTAATAGCGATTGGTTGAACGGTATGGAAGTCGATGTGCTGCAGCGCCATCTAGTGGCGAGTTACAACAAAATGCATAACGCGCAAATATTACCCGGGCTCAAATACCTATGTATACCAATTTTCATGGCGAACGATTGAACGGTATAGAAGTTGAGGGGCTGCAGCGCCACCTAGTGGCGAGTTATAACAAAGTGCATGACGCGTAATATTATCTGCGCTCAAATACCTGACTCGGTTGTTTTGGGAAGGGCACAAGTCACACTTATTGGCGACATTGAGTTAATTATGAGGCAATGTTTTACTATGGGAGACGCATATTTTCGCCGAGAATGGTTCAAATCCAACTATTGTCTACCGAGATATGAAATGTCATTTTCTGCATTTGTTTTGGGAAAGTCCGGGACATAGGCCCTTCTCAAAACAAACGTGAAGGTATTGCCAACAAGGGACCGAATGAAGCATATTATAAATAGGATAGAAAACGAATTTACCGCGTGAAATTTGTAGCACCCGACGTTTCGGTGACGTTGCAGCCGCCGTTGTCTAGGGTAGACTGAGTAGACCAGTCTACCCTAGACAACGGCGGCTGCAACGTCACCGAAACGTCGGGTGCTACAAATTTCACGCGGTAAATTCGTTTTCTATTCTATTTATAATGTCAAACAACCGCGATAGTCTTCGATTTTATACGAATGAAGTATGTTCATTTCTAAAGAAATGAACATAGCTCATTCGTATCAATGCATACTTCATTCGTAACATCAAAATAATGTTAAAACATTATTTTGATAACTCAATCACATCGATATACAGGAACATCACATTTTTTCCGACGGATGTGCAGGTCAAAATGAAAATCACACATTGGTACGCTTCCTTCTCACCCTGACCACTAGCAAAAGGTTTGATACTTTAAACCACTACTTCCCACAACGCGGCCATTCGTTTTTGCCATGCGATAGAAACTTTGGCCTCGTAAAGATAAAGGTAAAAAAACATGACCGTGTCTACTTGCCGGAGGAGTATAAAGAAATAATATCACTAAGTACTAACAAATAGAGTTGTCAACTACAACGGGCGAACCCGTCAACTAAGGAAGTTTTAACGATTGTTCGTTCTATCTCCCATGAAGTGAGCGCAGAAGACTTGGACACAATAATCCACCGTCAAGTTCCGCCAGATGCCCGTAAGAGGCCAACGCCTTATCCGCGAGATAACCACGGCATTGGTGAAACGGTGTATACCGAATCTATCGCGGACCACGGCATCCTTTGCCCGGCTGTTCACTCAGGATAGGGAGCTACTGGGCCCATGATGAGGTGGCTACGATGACCCATGTGTTCAGGGTCGGTCGCACTCACGGGTCAACACCCATCCGACGGCCTCCCCGCATGGGGTGCGAACCTGGGTAGGACACTGGGTCAACCAGTCTCCCCTGGGAATCAAACCTCTGGCGCTCCTGGACGGTCTGCGCACCGAGCGGCGCAAGCCAATCGACTGTGCTCTCCGACTAACAGTCGGGGGAGTCTGGGAACTCTATTGTTTCCTATAGAGCGGGGGTGGTTGCCTACCTTACCGCGACTGCTCTTGAAATGACCATTGGCCATCCGATCCCGGTTCAGAGTCGGGCAAAGGACGCCTTGAATCCGCGATAGATTCGGTGCACACCGTTTCACCGCTTCGTAAGGGAGAGGACCGCGCAAGCGACCTCGAACTCGGAACCAATCGAGAGACAAGAGAAATCTGGTCACAATTGGAAGCAAGGGCGCGAGGGTCGGCCCGCCAGGTAACATCACTGGCTATCTCGCGGTAAGGCGTTGGCTTCTTGCGGGTTGTGACGTAGCTGGACGTTAGATTGTTCTGTCCAAAGTCTTCTACGATCACTGCAGGGCGACAGAACGAACGAATCGTTAAAACGTCCTGTGGTGACGGGCTCGCCCGTTGTAGTTGACACCGCAAGTTGTTAGTCAGAGTGCACAATCGATTGGCTTACGCCGCACGGTACGCAGACCGTCCAGGAGCGCCAGAAGGTTGACTCCCAGGGGAAACTAGCGCTTAGGCCAGAGTCCTGCCCAGGCTAGAACTTCATGCGTGCAGGCCGCCGGATGGGTATTGACCCGTGTGTGTGACCAACCCTGAACAGAATGGGTCTTCGTGGCCAACTCAGCAAGAGCCCATTGGCTGCCCTGATTCTGCACCCAGGATTGGCTCCAGGATTGACTCCTCAACGGTCAACAGCACAGACACGAAATGTTGTATACGAATTCAATTATGATAGCCCGTTATGAGTTTCATCATGACATGGCTGCTGAGCCTAATGTTGGCTCCCGACGAGGGGACTACTCAACGGTCAACAACACAGTCACGAAATTTTGTGTACGCATTCAATTATGATAGCCCGTTCTAAGTTTCACCGCAATTGAGCTGCTGCACCCAGGGTTGACTTCCAACGAGGGGACTCCTCAGCGGTCAACAGCACAAACATGAAATTCTGTATAGCATTCAATTAGGATAGGATAGAAGTTGGATCGGAACAAAGCATTTTAATAAAAGCTTGTTTTAAAAAGCTTTTACTACTAATTTATTATTCTTTTAATTATTGTTTATGTTGTCTGTTGCGTCAACTTTTTAAGCTACAGAATACCCTCTATTTGTCATAGGCTATATATTAATCCGAAAAATGAAAAGACTATTTCATGGTAGTCGTATTTGCAAAGTAAGTCGGAGAAAAAACGGTCGAACGAAAACGTTTCTAACTAACGCTGCCGATATATGAATAAGATCTGGAGAAAAGTTGTAGAGCTTGATAATGCCTACAAAAAAGTCAGCAACAGCATATGTCTAACTTTTATATTTAAGTCACAAAAAGTAGTATTTTTTTTTTTTAATATTTAAATCGTTAGGTCATGTTTATTGGTTATATTATCAACAATTATGAATTCTTTTCAAAATAAGTAAATTTATCGTCTCAAGTGTTTCCCCTTTTACTGCATATAATTTCCCTTTTACTCACTCACAAATAAGACACTCACAAGAAGACACTCACAAATAACGCTAAGATAGCCAAATTGGCATGGAAATACATACATACACTAGCAGACCCGGCCACGCGTTGCTGTGGCTAATGTTTTTGTTATATTACATTGTAGTAAACTATTAAAGAGGAACGGTAGGAGAACATCATTCATGGGTACTACCATGCTTTTTAACGTAGATGCCATTTGTAAAAAAATATGGCGACCTCCATGACAGATTTCTTACTACCGTAACCCCTTAATACAATGAAATTATTATTTACGAACGAAGACGGAAACGTTAATGCTGGTATAAATATCCACTGGATTGGGATTTGAAGGGGAAGGACTTTAAACACGATTGATAAAAAAAATCGTACAGTTGATATTAACCAAAAATCAATACAAAAGAATTAATTTTAAAATTTATTATTATTTTTATTTAAGTTTGTGACAAATGAGTATATTACAAAGTTGTTAGTAAATAACATGTGACACTTAAACTTATGAATGAGGCAGGTAGGGCAGATAGTCTTAAATCTTTAACAATAATATTTATTATTTTGAATTATAAATACTTTTAATTTCAATTTAATTTAGCACTAACCGGTGCACAATATTTTTGTTAACCTGTCTTTATTCATTACTTTCTCAATCCAGTCAACAGATATCGCCATCTGTTAAAATTGTTTGGAGCTAACAGATAATTGTGAATGTCAAATAATAGACAAATAATTTGCAATAAAATAATATTGCGACTATAAATTAAGATGTAAGCTATCCTATCTTTCAAGTTGGATCAAACTGCACACAGTGTGCAAATTTGATTCAAATCGGTTCAGTAGTTTAGGAGTCCATCGCGGACAAACAACGTGACACGTAATTTATATATATTAAGATATGCAGTAAAAATAAAACCCTTCTTTTGGCAGTCAGGAAATAAATCATAGCACTCGGTACTAACCGAATTACACTCATAATTTCATCACAAGTAAAAAGTTTTACCGCCCAACGAAGTGGGCACGGGTCAGCTAGTGGTTGAATAAAGAAACGGAAAACATACCTATATACATAAACCCTAAACACTCCTTTTTGTTGGGCAGTCGTGTAAAAAATGTATAGGCCAAAAGCATTTTTCTATTCAAAGGGCAAAAAATAGTCAAAAACAAGTGACAGATGAAAGTCAACGAAATTGCTGTTTCCTAATTGATGTTTTGTGTATTTTGCATGTTATCACTATTTACACGACTGTCCAACAAAAAAAGAGTGTAATATCTTCAAGGTTCATCTATGTATATTTCCCGTTACTTTATTCCACCATAACTTCTAAAAGTGTAGTATTGTTAAAATCGTTATGTCATCCTGAGTGTCACAGGCTACAAGTTTAAGTTAAAAGTCTGATTATATGGATAATTAAATAAACAACAAATATTTCATAAAAAAACCGTAATAAAAATATTTATAAGTACAATATAGTTAACTTTTTGTAACGGCGGTAGTGTTTTACTTGTTTATTATGTACAACTAGCTGACCCGGCGAACTTCGTACCGCCTAACAGTCAATGAATGTCGTGTTCCAGATTAAGTGAACTTAATTTATGATTTTAAGTAGCTTGATATATTTTCCTTAGTTTATAAAAAATATATTTCTGAACGCACTCATTAATATTTGACAACCAATATATATGTCAATCCTTTTTCATTACTGACATTTTTCTACATTTTTTAAATCTAAAATACGCCATTATCCGAATTTTGTATATATAAACCTATTTATATATAAATATTGGATTATATATATATATATATATATATATATATATATATATATATATATATATATATATATATATATATATATATATATATATATATATATATATATATATATATATATATATATATATATATATATATATATATATATATATATATATATATATATATATATATATATATATATATATATATATATATATATATATATATATATATATATATATATATATATATATATATATATCCTATACTATACTATTATAAACGCGAAAGTTTGTATGTATGTATGGATGTTTGTTACTCTTTCACGCAAAACCTACTGAATGGATTTTGATGAAACTTTACAATAATATAGCTTACACATCAGAATAACACATAGGCTATAATTTATAAAGATATAGTGTGAATTATCTAAAATATAACGATAACTGTCAAGTAAGTAGGAAAAATCTAAGAAATTGATATTCGAAATTTAAATTCTAAGCGTCAACATATATTTTGAAAATTTTCTCAACAATCCTACTTCCTACTAATATTATAAACGCGAAAGTTTGTAACGATTGCGTTACGTTACTATGGCGACGATTGCGTGACGTTACTATGGCGACGTCATTGACAGCTGTGTTCATAATGTGTCCGTAATTAATGTTATCATCGTAATCGTAAATTAATTATTACTTACAATAAAACAACGAAAGCGTCATTTCTTTGTGGTTAGTAGGTAATTATAGAAATTACTTCGTTTTTATCTCCATTGCATAGGTAAAAAGCGTGATTTTGTTTCACAATTAGCAGATTAGAATTATTTTTTGACTATTAATTAGTATGTTGCTGTAATTTTCATTGAATAAGCAGGTATTATATATTTTAGGAAGAGTAGAAAAAGTCGCCAGCGTACATAGAAAGATCAGAGATTCCCGAGTGCAACAAGGCCTTCTTTCAGACTTTTATGCTTATCATATGATGGTACGACGCAACAATTTTAATTTATTGCTTCGGTGTCGACTTCTCCTACATCAATTTTTGGTGGACATGTACGTCAAAGTGGAGAGTGAGCGCTTAAGGTTTATTGCCTTGAACCAAACGAAACTGCGAGCAGAAAATTATATACATTTACAAGACGCGATAAGGAATGATGCGGATTTAGATCCAAATAACTTGGGTCAAATGGTAATTCTCCCGACATCATTTGTAAATAGCCCGAGATATCTTCACGAATACACCCAGGATGCGTTCACATACGTGCGTAACTACGGGAGGCCTGATATGTTCATTACAATGACATGTAATCCCGCCTGGCCAGAAATCACTAAAGAGCTCATTCCAGGTCAAAATTCAACGGACAGACATGACTTAACAGCCAGAGTATTTAAAATAAAAGTTCAAAAATTAGTTGCTCTACTTGCAAAAGGTAAAATATTTGGTGATATGAAGTGCTTCATGTACTCGATCGAGTGGCAGAAAAGAGGCTTGCCTCACGTGCACTTACTGCTGTGGTTGATTGATAAATTACGCCCTAACCAAATCGATGAAGTCATAAATGCAGAGATACCCAACGCCGAAACTGATCGAAAGCTCTATGAAAGCTCTGTGACCATAAATATGATTCACGGTTCCTGTGGTGCACTAAATCCGTCATCACCATGCATGAAGGAAGGCAAATGTACCAAAAAGTATCCAAGGGCGCTTTTAAAAGATACTCAAACCAACGACAAGGGCTATCCTCTGTACAGGCGTAGAGCACCAGAAGATGGCGGCTGTACGATAACTCAAAAAATCAGAGGTGGAACACAGGAAGTATTGGTTGACAATAGCTGGATAGTACCATATTCTCCTCTTCTCATCATGATTTTTAATTGCCATATAAATGTAGAGTTCTGCAATACGGTACAGGCTATAAAATATATTTGTAAATATATTAACAAAGGTAGTGATCAGGCTATTTTTAACATACGACAGCAAGGGAATGTTCACATTGACCCGAGAGATGAGGTCCAAACATTTCGAACCGGTCGATATGTTAGTAGTAACGAAGCAGCGTGGCGGATTTTGGGTCTGCCTCTGCATGAGAGACATCCAACAGTCACTCATCTTGCGGTACATCTGTTCAATGGCCAGCGGATTTATTTCACTGAAAACAATTTTAGAGAGAGAATGGCCGCACCACCTAAGTCGACACTAACTGCATTCTTCCTGCTTTGCCAAAATGACGCATTTGCAAAAACATTACTTTATGTTGACGTACCTACCCCGCTACTATACTTGGAACGTGTCGTTGAAAGAATGGAAACGTCGTTTACAAGGAACATCTGTCGACGGCTGGCCAGGTGTGAAAGCAGGAGATGCTCTTGGGCGCATTTACAGAGTGCACGTTAGTAACTTCGAATGTTACTGTTTGCGAATGCTGCTAAATGTAATACAGGGCCCCACTAACTTCTCGGATCTAAAAACAGTTGACGGCCAAGAACTTGAAACTTTTCGACAAGCGTGTGAGAAGTTGGGGTTGTTGGAAGATGACAACCACTGGGATGCCACAATGGAAGAGGCCGTGCTGTGTCGCTCTCCTTCGCAAATAAGGGAGCTATTTGCAATATTGATATGCACTTGCGGTTTATCAAATCCTCTTCAACTATGGGATAAGTATAAAACTTCATTATCAGAAGATATCTTGCACAGATTTGAAAGGATGGATCAAGTCAACAATAATCTTTGTTTGAATGAAGCACTGAGACTTATAGAGGACAAAATAATATCAATTTCCGGAAAGAAATTGTCCGACTTCGGTATGCCCATACCACAGCGTCGAGGAGAGCAGCTGTCGACCGATGTCATCAAAGAGCTAAGCTACGATACCGCTTTATTAGATGCTCAGGTAAGCGAAACAGAGCCACGCCTGCTACCCGAGCAAAAAGACATTTATAACAAAATATTACAACGAGTTGAGCTTGGTGAAGGCGGCCTTTTTTTTCTTGATGCCCCGGGGGGTACGGGAAAAACATTTTTGCTTAATTTGCTTCTAGCAAAAATTCGTAAAGACCGTAATGTTGCATTAGCAGTGGCTTCCTCTGGGATCGCTGCTACATTAGTGAGCGGTAGACGGACGGCACACTTGGTTTTTAAATTACCTCTTAATCTGGCAAGGGAAGAAACCCCAACGTGCAACATCAGTAAGAACAGTGCCCGCGGCGACCTGTTGCAACAATGTAAGCTGATCGTGTGGGACGAGTGCACAATGTCACACAAACGCACCATCGAGGCGCTTGATCTCTGTCTACAAGACATTCAACGCAATAAAAAGTTGATGGGTGGTGTGGTAGTGTTATTGGCAGGGGATTTCAGACAGACTTTACCTGTTATCGAGAGAGGTACTGCAGCAGACGAGATTAATGCATGTCTGAAAGCATCATATCTGTGGACTAAAGTTGAAAAGCTTTATCTTACCACTAACATGCGAGTCCAGTTATTCAGCGATGTCGAGTCAGGAGCATTTGCTCAAAAACTCATAGAAATTGGTGAAGGCCACCTACACACCGACCAAGAAGGTATGGTTCTTTTCACACACCACTTTTGCCATGTCGTGGAGTCGGAAGACGAACTCATTAATCAAGTTTTTCCAAATCTGCAACAATATATTCTTGACGAAAATTGGTTGTGTGAAAGAACCATACTGGCACCAACAAATGAGACTGTTGCGAAAATAAATAAAAAAATCTTGGACGAAATAACCAGCGAAACATCAGTGTATAACTCCATCGACACAGTTATATCATCCGATAACACTACGACTTACCCGGTGGAGTTCCTAAACTCTTTGGAGTTATCTGGGGTGCCATCACATAAGTTGGAATTAAAAGTAGGTGTACCCGTTTTGTTAATGCGTAACTTGGACGCGTCAAGATTATGCAACGGTACTCGGTTGCGAGTCACCGAACTAGGAAGGCATATTGTGAAGGCCACAATCTTAACTGGAGAAGCCAAGGGAAACAATGTTCTTATACCACGTATCCCAATTATACCCAATAACTTACCATTTAATTTTAAACGCCTGCAGTTCCCATTAAAAGTTGCATTTTCAATGACTATCAACAAATCGCAAGGTCAAACCTTAAAGGTAGCAGGTATACATTTGGGCAAGCCGTGTTTTTCCCACGGCCAGCTATATGTGGCTTGCTCACGCGTTTCTAAATCGCAAAATCTGCATGTTTATGCTGACCTAAATAAATCGTTAAACATAGTTTATAGGAGTATATTGCAGTAGCTACCTATAACTTTTGCATTATCATCAATCATCATATACATCCGTACCTATGTATCCTTACAAACTATAGGGTATAATACCTATTAGTGAGATCATCATAAAAAATACTTAGTTCCAATTTACATACATTTCACAATATAGTTATTCGAAGATACATATAGTTGTTCGAACAATATAGTTGTTCGAACACATATATATAACTAGAGAACGGATGGACCGATTTTCATGATTTTTAATTTGTTGGATTTGTCTCCGCCCCGAATAGCAAAATAATATAAAAACATTGAAAAATTAACGAATATATAAAATACTTTAAAGCATCATTATCACAATTTTTCATCACCACGCGGGTGAAACCGCGTTTGTTATAACTCGAGAACGGATAGACCGATTTTCATGGTTTTTGTTTTTTTATATTTGTCTCCGTCCCGAATAGCATAATAACTACTAAAACATTGGAAAATTACCGAAAAAATAAAATAAAAGAAAAACATTTACCATACATATTATTTCCAAAAAAAAATTTTCCGAAAAAATAAAATAAAAGAAAAAACATTTTCTCAAACATTTTATTTTTTGGGGAAAAAAAATCCAATACATATTTGTTTTATATATATCTATATATATAAAACAAAGTCGGGTTTGTTCAAACACTTATAACTCGAGAACGGTTGGACTGTTTTTTATGGTTTTTGATTTGTTGTATTTGTCTCCGTCCCGAATAGCAGAATAACTTAAAAAGAAAAATTGGAAAGTTGGTGAAAAATTAAAATAAAAGAAAAACATTTTCTCATACAAAATGTAAATCCGTGTTTTCCCATGGTAAGTTATACGTGGCATGTTCACGTGTCGGCAAATCATCCGCTTTATTTGTTCTTGCGCCTGATAAAAAAACAAAAAATGTCGTATATCACAAGGTGCTCCAATGAAGAGAATTAAACCGAGTGCATTCCATGCTGCACAATAGTTTAATTCAATCATGTCTTGCTGACATGCGATTGGTATATTTAATTTTTGTACTTTTATATTTCTTTATGTGTTATTATCTTAATAAAGTAGTGAACTTAATATTTATTTTGTATTAATTGGATTACTTTAATAAAATCATAAATTGAGTTCAGCTAATCTGTAACACGACATTCATTGACTGTTAGGCGGTACGAAGTTCGCCGGGTCAGCTAGTATATATATATATATATATATATATATATATATATATATATATATATATATATATATATATATATATATATATATATATATATATATATATATATATATATATATATATATATATATATATATATATCCTATACTATACTATTATAAACGCGAAAGTTTGTATGTATGTATGGATGTTTGTTACTCTTTCACGCAAAACCTACTGAATGGATTTTGATGAAACTTTACAATAATATAGCTTACACATCAGAATAACACATAGGCTATAATTTATAAAGATATAGTGTGAATTATCTAAAATATAACGATAACTGTCAAGTAAGTAGGAAAAATCTAAGAAATTGATATTCGAAATTTAAATTCTAAGCGTCAACATATATTTTGAAAATTTTCTCAACAATCCTACTTCCTACTAATATTATAAACGCGAAAGTTTGTAACGATTGCGTTACGTTACTATGGCGACGATTGCGTGACGTTACTATGGCGACGTCATTGACAGCTGTGTTCATAATGTGTCCGTAATTAATGTTATCATCGTAATCGTAAATTAATTATTACTTACAATAAAACAACGAAAGCGTCATTTCTTTGTGGTTAGTAGGTAATTATAGAAATTACTTCGTTTTTATCTCCATTGCATAGGTAAAAAGCGTGATTTTGTTTCACAATTAGCAGATTAGAATTATTTTTTGACTATTAATTAGTATGTTGCTGTAATTTTCATTGAATAAGCAGGTATTATATATTTTAGGAAGAGTAGAAAAAGTCGCCAGCGTACATAGAAAGATCAGAGATTCCCGAGTGCAACAAGGCCTTCTTTCAGACTTTTATGCTTATCATATGATGGTACGACGCAACAATTTTAATTTATTGCTTCGGTGTCGACTTCTCCTACATCAATTTTTGGTGGACATGTACGTCAAAGTGGAGAGTGAGCGCTTAAGGTTTATTGCCTTGAACCAAACGAAACTGCGAGCAGAAAATTATATACATTTACAAGACGCGATAAGGAATGATGCGGATTTAGATCCAAATAACTTGGGTCAAATGGTAATTCTCCCGACATCATTTGTAAATAGCCCGAGATATCTTCACGAATACACCCAGGATGCGTTCACATACGTGCGTAACTACGGGAGGCCTGATATGTTCATTACAATGACATGTAATCCCGCCTGGCCAGAAATCACTAAAGAGCTCATTCCAGGTCAAAATTCAACGGACAGACATGACTTAACAGCCAGAGTATTTAAAATAAAAGTTCAAAAATTAGTTGCTCTACTTGCAAAAGGTAAAATATTTGGTGATATGAAGTGCTTCATGTACTCGATCGAGTGGCAGAAAAGAGGCTTGCCTCACGTGCACTTACTGCTGTGGTTGATTGATAAATTACGCCCTAACCAAATCGATGAAGTCATAAATGCAGAGATACCCAACGCCGAAACTGATCGAAAGCTCTATGAAAGCTCTGTGACCATAAATATGATTCACGGTTCCTGTGGTGCACTAAATCCGTCATCACCATGCATGAAGGAAGGCAAATGTACCAAAAAGTATCCAAGGGCGCTTTTAAAAGATACTCAAACCAACGACAAGGGCTATCCTCTGTACAGGCGTAGAGCACCAGAAGATGGCGGCTGTACGATAACTCAAAAAATCAGAGGTGGAACACAGGAAGTATTGGTTGACAATAGCTGGATAGTACCATATTCTCCTCTTCTCATCATGATTTTTAATTGCCATATAAATGTAGAGTTCTGCAATACGGTACAGGCTATAAAATATATTTGTAAATATATTAACAAAGGTAGTGATCAGGCTATTTTTAACATACGACAGCAAGGGAATGTTCACATTGACCCGAGAGATGAGGTCCAAACATTTCGAACCGGTCGATATGTTAGTAGTAACGAAGCAGCGTGGCGGATTTTGGGTCTGCCTCTGCATGAGAGACATCCAACAGTCACTCATCTTGCGGTACATCTGTTCAATGGCCAGCGGATTTATTTCACTGAAAACAATTTTAGAGAGAGAATGGCCGCACCACCTAAGACGACACTAACTGCATTCTTCCTGCTTTGCCAAAATGACGCATTTGCAAAAACATTACTTTATGTTGACGTACCTACCCCGCTACTATACTTGGAACGTGTCGTTGAAAGAATGGAAACGTCGTTTACAAGGAACATCTGTCGACGGCTGGCCAGGTGTGAAAGCAGGAGATGCTCTTGGGCGCATTTACAGAGTGCACGTTAGTAACTTCGAATGTTACTGTTTGCGAATGCTGCTAAATGTAATACAGGGCCCCACTAACTTCTCGGATCTAAAAACAGTTGACGGCCAAGAACTTGAAACTTTTCGACAAGCGTGTGAGAAGTTGGGGTTGTTGGAAGATGACAACCACTGGGATGCCACAATGGAAGAGGCCGTGCTGTGTCGCTCTCCTTCGCAAATAAGGGAGCTATTTGCAATATTGATATGCACTTGCGGTTTATCAAATCCTCTTCAACTATGGGATAAGTATAAAACTTCATTATCAGAAGATATCTTGCACAGATTTGAAAGGATGGATCAAGTCAACAATAATCTTTGTTTGAATGAAGCACTGAGACTTATAGAGGACAAAATAATATCAATTTCCGGAAAGAAATTGTCCGACTTCGGTATGCCCATACCACAGCGTCGAGGAGAGCAGCTGTCGACCGATGTCATCAAAGAGCTAAGCTACGATACCGCTTTATTAGATGCTCAGGTAAGCGAAACAGAGCCACGCCTGCTACCCGAGCAAAAAGACATTTATAACAAAATATTACAACGAGTTGAGCTTGGTGAAGGCGACATTTTTTTTCTTGATGCCCCGGGGGGTACGGGAAAAACATTTTTGCTTAATTTGCTTCTAGCAAAAATTCGTAAAGACCGTAATGTTGCATTAGCAGTGGCTTCCTCTGGGATCGCTGCTACATTAGTGAGCGGTAGACGGACGGCACACTTGGTTTTTAAATTACCTCTTAATCTGGCAAGGGAAGAAACCCCAACGTGCAACATCAGTAAGAACAGTGCCCGCGGCGACCTGTTGCAACAATGTAAGCTGATCGTGTGGGACGAGTGCACAATGTCACACAAACGCACCATCGAGGCGCTTGATCTCTGTCTACAAGACATTCAACGCAATAAAAAGTTGATGGGTGGTGTGGTAGTGTTATTGGCAGGGGATTTCAGACAGACTTTACCTGTTATCGAGAGAGGTACTGCAGCAGACGAGATTAATGCATGTCTGAAAGCATCATATCTGTGGACTAAAGTTGAAAAGCTTTATCTTACCACTAACATGCGAGTCCAGTTATTCAGCGATGTCGAGTCAGGAGCATTTGCTCAAAAACTCATAGAAATTGGTGAAGGCCACCTACACACCGACCAAGAAGGTATGGTTCTTTTCACACACCACTTTTGCCATGTCGTGGAGTCGGAAGACGAACTCATTAATCAAGTTTTTCCAAATCTGCAACAATATATTCTTGACGAAAATTGGTTGTGTGAAAGAACCATACTGGCACCAACAAATGAGACTGTTGCGAAAATAAATAAAAATATCTTGGACGAAATAACCAGCGAAACATCAGTGTATAACTCCATCGACACAGTTATATCATCCGATAACACTACGACTTACCCCGTGGAGTTCCTAAACTCTTTGGAGTTATCTGGGGTGCCATCACATAAGTTGGAATTAAAAGTAGGTGTACCCGTTTTGTTAATGCGTAACTTGGACGCGTCAAGATTATGCAACGGTACTCGGTTGCGAGTCACCGAACTAGGAAGGCATATTGTGAAGGCCACAATCTTAACTGGAGAAGCCGAGGGAAACAATGTTCTTATACCACGTATCCCAATTATACCCAATAACTTACCATTTAATTTTAAACGCCTGCAGTTCCCATTAAAAGTTGCATTTTCAATGACTATCAACAAATCGCAAGGTCAAACCTTAAAGGTAGCAGGTATACATTTGGGCACGCCGTGTTTTTCCCACGGCCAGCTATATGTGGCTTGCTCACGCGTTTCTAAATCGCAAAATCTGCATGTTTATGCTGACCTAAATAAATCGTTAAACATAGTTTATAGGAGTATATTGCAGTAGCTACCTATAACTTTGCATTATCATCAATCATCATATACATCCGTACCTATGTATCCTTACAAACTATAGGGTATAATACCTATTAGTGAGATCATCATAAAAAATACTTAGTTCCAATTTACATACATTTCACAATATAGTTATTCGAAGATACATATAGTTGTTCGAACAATATAGTTGTTCGAACACATATATATAACTAGAGAACGGATGGACCGATTTTCATGATTTTTAATTTGTTGGATTTGTCTCCGCCCCGAATAGCAAAATAATATAAAAACATTGAAAAATTAACGAAAATATAAAATACTTTAAAGCATCATTATCACAATTTTTCATCACCGCGCGGGTGAAACCGCGTTTGTTATAACTCGAGAACGGATAGACCTATTTTCATGGTTTTTGTTTTTTTATATTTGTCTCCGTCCCGAATAGCATAATAACTACTAAAACATTGGAAAATTACCGAAAAAATAAAATAAAAGAAAAACATTTACCATACATATTATTTCCAAAAAATGTCGTATATCACAAGGTGCTCCAATGAAGAGAATTAAACCGAGTGCATTCCATGCTGCACAATAGTTTAATTCAATCATGTCTTGCTGACACGCGATTGGTATATTTAATTTTTGTACTTTTATATTTCTTTATGTGTTATTATCTTAATAAAGTAGTGAACTTAATATTTATTTTGTATTAATTGGATTACTTTAATAAAATCATAAATTGAGTTCAGCTAATCTGTAACACGACATTCATTGACTGTTAGGCGGTACGAAGTTCGCCGGGTCAGCTAGTATATATATATACTAGTTGACCCGGCGAACTTCGTACCGCCTAACAGTCAATGAATGCCGTGTTACAGACTAGCTGAACTTATTTTATGATTTTATTGAATTTACAATGAATACAAAATAAATATTAAGTTCACTACTTTATTACGATAATAACACAAAAAGAAATATAAAAGCAAAAAAAATATGTATATCAATCGCGTGTTAGCAAGACATGATTGGATTAAAATTAACATATTGTGCAGCATGGGATGCACTCGGTTTAATTCTCTTCCTTGAAGCACCTTGTGATATATGACATTTTTTTTTATCAGGCGCAAGATTAAATAAAGCGGGTGATTTGCCGACACGTGAACATGCCACGTACAACTGACCATGAGAAAAACACGGATTTACATTTTGTATGGAAAAATGTTTTTCTTTTATTTTAATTCTTCGTCAATTTTCCAATTTTCGTTTTTAATAGTTATTCTGCTATTCGGGACGGAGACAAATACAACAAATAAAAAACCATGAAAATCGGTCCAGATGTTCTAGAGTTATAAGTGTTCGAACAAACCCGACTTTGTTTTATATATATATATGACGACATCAACTGCACTGCGTATGATGACAGCTATTGTTGAAAATTTCGCGCTGAATCAACTTCTAAGAAAAATTTTCAGGTGGTCAAAGTCGTACAATGAAGACAGAGTGACCTCGAATGAGGTCACAGCGCCCTCCGCCGCCTTAATGGGGGATGGGGTTCGTATTTAAGGGGCTGCAACCACCCCATATGAGTTTGCAGGTGCGACAGCTTTAATGAGTATATGTTTGTTCGATATGAACGCAGTGAAAGAAAATTGCAAGTCACTGCAAGGCCTCACTCGCCCCCACCCCAGAATACAGATTGGGTTGCCAGATGTGTTGGAAAGAAAAACCGAACATGTTTTCACTTTATTTTTATCAACATAAATTTGCTAAAAGTTACTAAAAAGTTTAAAGTTAGTAGCTAATTTTCTATTCCATGGAATCGAATGCTAAATTAACCCTTCGAGTAGCGGAATAACATCATGGCAGACTGCGGCAATTTATTGGAATTTCTTGCAATACCGCCGCGCTCGACAAAAAGTACTATAACTATGGAACTACTATATCAATCATAAAAAGAATTTCATTATGTAAAACAATTAGATAATCTATCTGTCTATCTATATATATATATATATATATATATATATTACAAACCTTATCAAATATAACTATATATATATATATATATATATATATATATATATATATATATATATATATATATATATATATATATATATATATATATATATATATATATATATATATATATATATATATATATATATATATAACATCACATCCGTAAGTATATATATATATATATATATATATATATATATACTTACGGATGTGCACGACTTTCGACGGTGCAATGTAAGTTTAAAGGTCCTTTTGCAGTCGATCTATATATATATATAAATATATATATATATATATATATATATATATATATATATATATATATATATATATATATATATATATATATATATATATATATATATATATATATATATATATATATATATATATATATATATATATATATATATATATATATATATATATATATATATATATATATATATATATATATAAATATATATATATATATATATATATATATATATATATATATATATATATATATATATATATATATATATATATATATATATATATATATATATATATATATATATATATATATATATATATATATATATATATATATATATATTTATATATATATATAGATCGACTGCAAAAGGACCTTTAAACTTACATTGCACCGTCGAAAGTCGTGCACATCCGTAAGTATATCTCATTCAAACATAAGCATTTACCAATACAAGCTGGGATTTCCTTCGCTACTTTTTAAGTAGCTTTTACTAATTTTATTTTAAATAAAAACATCATCCTATAAACGGATTTCTTTACAAACCTTATCAAATATAACAAAACTATATATATATATATATATATATATATATATATATATATATATATATATATATATATATATATATATATATATATATATATATATATATATATATATATATATATATATATATATATATATATATATATATATATATATATATATATATATATATATATATATATATATATATATATATATATATATATATATATATATATATATATATATATATATATATATATATATATATATATATATATATATATATATATATATATATATATATATATATATATATATATATATATATATATATATATATATATATATATATATATTTGATAAGGTTTGTAAAGAAATCCGTTTATAGGATGATGTTTTTATTTAAAATAAAATTAGTAAAAGCTACTTAAAAAGTAGCGAAGGAAATCCCAGCTTGTATTGGGAAATGCTTATGTTTGAATGAGATATACTTATATATATATATATACACTTTAGGGTTTTTGGTTAGTAAAAGGGATAGAGTTGAGTACCTTAGCCGAACGTTTCGGAGCCCGTGGCTCCTTCCTCAGCGGCGAGAAGAATACATATATATATATATATATATATACATATATATATATATATATATATATATATATATATATATATATATATATATATATATATATATATATATATATATATATATATATATATATATATATATATATATATATATATATATATATATATATATATATATATATATATATATATATATATATATATATATATATATATATATATATATATATATATATATATATATATATATATATATATATATATATATATATATATATATATATATATATATATATATATATATATATATATATATATATATATATATATATATATATATATATATATATATATATATATATATATATATATATATATATATATATATATATATATATATATATATATATATATATATATATATATATATATATATATATATATATATATATACATATATATATTTTTTATTGAAAAATTTTAAATTTATTTTTATTTAATTGTAAGGTTAGTAAAGGTTGTACCTTTGCCGGACGTTTCGGAGCCCGTGGCTCCTTCTTCAGCGGCAAGAAGAATACTGCAGTCGAAGCTGTCACCTGCAACTACCCGCATTCCTCTGTGGTGCTGGGAGAGGGGTGTAATGGGCGGGAAAATGCATTTTTAAATAAAATATTGGATTTAGAATTAGGTAATGTGGAAATAAATAATGGTAATATGTAGTGTATGAGAATATATAGTGTAATTTGTATCTACACTGTGTGTGTGTGTGTGTGTGTGTGTGTGTGTGTGTGTGTGTGTGAGTGAGTGAGGGTGTGTTTATGTGTGTGGGTGTGCATGTTTGTGAGGGTGTGTTGGTGAGAGTATGAAAATCAGATAGATATATATGTATATAATCAAAGGGTGTATACTTTAGGATGGAATGTGTCTGTATCGGTATATATTAGTGTTGAATATTCAGGCCTTTGCCATGGCAAGCTCCAAGTACCCAAATATGTCCCAGTTCCCATGTTTTGAGCTTTATTTCAGGCGTGTTCTCTGGGAAGGCCTTTACCACCTTAACCGTAAAACAATCGTTAAAGAGTTTTCCATGGGACCGAGCGTGGAGTGGAATCGGAAGATTAGACAGATCGTTTCTCACTGAGAATCTGTGATTATTCATCCTCAATCTTAGAGGGTTGGTGGTTTCCCCAATGTAAAACGCCTCACAGAACTTGCATTGAAGATAGTATATGCAATTTTGCGAATTGCAATCTGCATGCGATTTGATCGAATAATTTTCGGAGGTATTGGGGCTCGTGAACTCTTCTGCCTGGAGGTGTATCGGGCATGTTTTGCAACGACTGCGATTGCAGGGAAATGATCCTGGTGGTAGCGATGATTGCGTCACGGAAGATGGAGTCCCTGTCTTTGACAAAATGTTGCGTAGGTTAGGTGGTCGACGATATGACACTGAGGGAGGGCCGGAAAAGAGACTTTTCGTCAACGGGCTCGATGAAAGGATCGGAAACAAGTCCTTCAAAATTGGCCTTAACTTTTCTCTCTTAACTCCGGGAAAGTAGGTGGTACACAAGTTTACCATTTCTTTTTTTGGCAAGGTGTTGTTGGATTTCAAGTGGAAACGCCTATGCGCGGGAATAATTTGATTAGCAAGCAAACCATCAGGATAATCCCTTCTTTTGAGAGCCGAATTGAGAGAATCGAGGTATGTGCTGAGGCTAAAATTATGGTTGCATATGCGATGACCACGGATTGAAAGAGAGTGCGGTATGGAGCGCTTAGTATGTGGAGGATGGCAACTATTATAGTGTAGATAGAGTTGGTGGTTGGTCGGCTTTATGTGGACTGAGTTCTTTAGAGTACCATCGACAAGAACTAGATCCACATCTAGAAATGTGACTCTTTCGCTATAAAATTTATAGGTAAATTCCATAGTGGAGAAATTGTTTAAATTTTCTAGGAAAGATACCAGTGTCTCTTGGCCGTGGGTCCAAATGGCAAATATATCGTCGATGAAACGCAACCAAATGAGGGGTTGATGGTTCTGCGTATTTAAAAAGGCTTGTTCGAGGCGACCCATGAACAAGTTTGCATACGACGGCGCCATTTTTGATCCCATTGCTACGCCTTTTAACTGCAAAAAGATTTCCGTATCGAAGACAAATGCATTCCGCATTAAGATTAACTCCGTTAACTTCGTTAGGAAGTTAGTGGACGGCGAGTGGGGTGTTTCACGTAAATTTAGAAAATGGTCAATAGTGCTCAGCCCTTCTGAATGAGGAATATTTGTGTAGAGCGAGACAACATCTATCGTAGCCAGTAGTATGTTGGGCTGAGATTGCAAGTCGATGTCTTTGATTATATCAAGGAAATGATATGTGTCACGAACATGCGAAGGGAGCGCCGATACAAATGGTTGCAAAAACGAGTCAAGAAAGGCCGAAATGCGTTCAGTAGGTGAATTGAAAGATGACACAATTGGTCTGCCCTGGTTGCCTTCTTTGTGGATTTTGGGCAGTAAGTAGAGGGTTGGTGTCCTGTAGTTATTGGGGGTTAGTAGCTCCATTTCTTTGCTATTTAAATTTTCTGCGGGGCCGTTGGTGGAGATTAACAACTTTATCTCACGTAAATATTCTGCGTTGTGGTCGTTTGGCAACTTTGTGTAGCATTCTGGGTTATTAAGTTGCCGCAACCCTTCGGCTATGTAGTCACTTCTATTTCTTCATTATACTTCCGGCCGATAAGGGTTCCTCCATAGTGGTTCAAAATAGAAGTTTCACCCGCGTGGTGATGGAAAATTGTGATAATGATGATATAAAACCATATATCTTTATAAATTATAGCCTATGTGTTATTCTGATGTGTAAGATATATTATTGTAAAGTTTCATCCAAATCCATTCAGTAGTTTTTGCGTGAAAGAGTAACAAACATCCATACATACATTATTACAAACTTTCGCGTTTATACGTACGGGGTGTTATTACTGTGCGGGCTTTTTTTTGTGGGTGAATCAATACGATGTAGTACGCAACTTTTATAAAAAAAAATTGGAAAAAAACATTTTTTTTTTTTATATTTTGTGTATTTTTTTTAATTTCAAAATTCGAAGAAGTTGACTGTTAAATAGAGGTTTGAGAAGCTGAGCGTTTGAGCGTGCTGCGCTATCTAGCGGTAGGTAATAAGTCGTAAATAAACAATATCAGCGATATTTTACCAACCGCTAGATAGCGCATTGTGATCATAGCTTTTCATAATATTTAAAAAAAAAATAAAAATAAAAGAAATTTAAAAAAAAAAAATTAAAAAAAAAAAAAAAAGTTTATTTTTCAGTTTTTTCTAAAAAAAATTATTAACCCTTGCAGTAAATGGGTATTTTCATGGATGCATCTGTCTCTTTTGCAGGATTTTCGGCGACATCGACGGCGCTCGACTTAAAGTACTATAACTACGAAACTACTACACCAATCATAAAAAGAACAACTACACAATGATTGCATTGAAATTTCGAATATAGAATATTGAAATATCATTTTGTAAAACAATTAGATAATTATGAATAAATATGAGAACGTCAAAGAAGTGAAAAAAACGCGCGACCAGATTTGGTCGACTCGTACTCAACGGATAATTGTTTCGCGACCAGATTTGGTTGACTCATACTCAACGGGTTAAAAGTTGCTTACTTCGTTGTACTGATTCACCCACAGAAAAAAAAAAGCCCGTGCAGTAATAACACCCCGTATAGTAGTAGGAAGTAGGATTTACTTGTTACATATTTGGCATTCGTTGCCAATGATTTTATTAATAGTTTTTTGCCTGATATTGTATCTTTGAATTCAGTGCAACTAGCACTTATATTAAAGAAAACGCAGAATTCTTTTTTTTACAGTAAAACTTCGTTTGTCCAAACAATTCCCATGACTCTAAAGATTCGTTCCACAAAAGCAGATATAGGAATACTAGCAACAATTTTTAAGAAATTTGTTGTCGCTTTGTTAAAAAAATGAATTGGACAAAAATTAAGTGGAGCCAGTTCTTCATAAATGCTTTCAGGCGGAGTTGGATGCTTCAAAGGAAATAATGACCATAATCAATTAATCCAGCACAGGCACGGAACTAGAATTGTCGCAATCCTAGCTCTTACTTGTCGGTAGCGAACGGTTTTCTGCAGCTTGGGCCATAGTTTAGTTAGTTTGTCTGGGCTTTTTTCCCGCAATTGACCTCTTGATTGGGCCGTTGTGCGTGTAGCTTGGGCCATAAGATCCATGTTGTTCTCGGATTGGTCAAACTCACGGTTTAATTCCTATTCAGAAGCCTCCTCGTGTGAAAGGCCATCCCGGGGAAGACGCTCGCGTCTTAGGCCACACGGCTGGTGGATCAGTTTCCACTGGGAGACTGCCTCCCGGCGCTACTTTTTGCGCACCGTTTTGCGCACCGTTCGGCGATGCCAATCGGTTGTACACTCTGATTAATTACTAAAGAAGTCTGGAGACTATTTATTTATTTTATTTATTTATTGGTATTATCAAATTAACCATTTACAATAAGTATAATATTAAAACAAATGGCAAAAACTTTCCTCTTTCATTCACTGGCTAGTGCTGCCCAACTGGGATATACCCGTTCCAGAGCAAGCAATTTATATAATTACATTTAAAACGAGGGTCGATGAATCAGCCAAACACAATAATAATTATTATTAATAAAAAATATATATACTTAATAATAATAAAAATATATAATAATAAAAATTACAATATTATACAGGAAATAGAAATACTAAATACATTAGAATACACATATACACACATACATACATATGTACACAATATATGTTAAGTCAGCTTCAACTTATTCTACTACATCGATCATGGCATGGATAGATAAATGCTCTTCTTACAACAGCCATTTATTTATTTTGCTTTTAAACAAATGACAATTGGGGCTGGTTTTTATGTCACTGCTTAATTTATTATAAAGTCTTGTAGCTGTGAAAGAGTAGTGTCGCTGTCCGAAAGTCGTCTTCATCCTGAGTACATTCAAATTATCACTCAGAAGTTGTCTAGTGGGTTTCGTGTGCGTAATAATTAAAGATTTATTTTGTTTTTGCCACGAAAACCCAACGTAGTGCAGTTTTAATTAATAATAACCTAGCATCCAAAACTTGAGCCTCTTTAAAGATGGAATAGAAGTCTCCTAAGCAGCGGGGTTGGATGCTGACCTGTCGCCAACCACTCTTGAATGGTCATTAGGCTGCCTGATCCTAAATTCAGAGCCGGGCAAAACATGCCTTTGTTCCTGGATAGATTCAAATTGAATTACCGCTGAATTTACTGTAGGTAAAGGCCGCGTTAGCGACTTTGGACCCGTGACCAGTCGGTAGGTTGGAGGTATCCTGATAGTTAATTTCAAACGGAGATATCCTCTCAAAACTGGTAGACAGGGGGCGAGGCTGCCCCCTGGGTACCTTACTCGGTGCCTCCCCGTAAGGCGTTGTTCTCGTCAGGTCAGGTTCGTGGCTTTGCTGGACGGTAGGTTTGTCCCGTCCCAAAGTCTTGTACGCTCAAACCACCTGAAAGAACGACCACATATCCTTATTCCAGCCTGAGGTGACGGGTTCGCCCGTTGTAGTCGACAACGCCCAACAGTTCCTACTTGTCAGCTGTCGGCCCAAGCACAAGCGATATTAGATAACAGATATTACCCGATTTTTTATTGTCCAGATTACCAGATATTATATTATAAGATATTCAGATTACCAGATGTTTAGATTACCAGATATTACTAGATTTTTTATCTTCCGGTTTAGCAAGATTTTCTTGACTGGACAGACATAGAGAAAACCGGACTCTCCGGTCGAAACCGGACATCTGGCAACCCCAGACACAGACGACTCTGAAAATGGTAGCGAGTTTACATTTACATACTTAGCATGTGATCGAGGTTGCCTGTTAAGAACTGTGAAAAAAGTGCTTACACAGTTGGATAAAAATACATTATTCTTCTATAAAAATATCAGTATTTTTATAGACGAATCAAGTATTTATAACCAACTGCGTAAGCACTTTTTGGAGGTTATGTACAAGGCCCGACCCAAATAGACACTGGCCAATTGGATTGTATATTTGGACTATAGTCACTGGGACTTATTTTTCATATAAGTTTATATACCTATTTATAAGCATCTGGGGGTGTCAACACAAAGGGCGAATCCTTCACCCCAGGGAGTGTAACCATTTAAGGACAATGGGACATATTATTATGTGTCCCATAAATTCAAAATCATGTTAATAATTATCGAATACGAATAATTTATAAATTATATTTTTTCCATGTTGGTGAGACATCAGACTGTCGAAAAATACACCTTTTTTTTATTTCTCTAATGAGCAACAAATTCTGGTAACCTTAAATAAATAAATAAAATATTTATGGCGACTTTTTCAATTCGATTTTTTTATCTTTAATTGCATTTTTTAGTAGGTATGACGTCTGAGTTAAAAAAGGATGTCTGAGTTAAAAAGGGATGTCTGAGTTAAAAAGGGATGTCTGAGTTAAAAAGGGATGTCTGAGATACAAAGAGATGTCTGAGTTAAAAAGGAATGTCAGAGTTAAAAAGGGATGTCTGAGTTAAAAAGGGATGTCTGAGTTCAAAAGGGATGTCTGAGTTGAAAAGGGATGTCTGAGTTAAAAAGGGATGTCTGAGTTAGAAAGGAATATCTGAGTTAAAAAGGGATGTCAGAGTTAAGAATGGATGTCTGAGTTAAAAAGGGATGTCTGAGTTAAAAAGGGATGTCTGAGTTAAAAAGGGAGGTCTGAGATATAAAGGGATGTCTGAGTTAAAAAGGGATGTCTGAGTTAAAAAGGGATGCCTGAGTTAATAAGTTGTAACTTTGCATCTTTTGGACCACATGGACACTATTGTTATCTTATCAATGTATACAAAATGGAGCTCACAAGCACTAAGATTAGTTCTTGACTCACTCGGTGAAACTCCAACCCTCAACATGGTATCACATACCATGTTGAGGGTTGAAGTTTGAGAGTAAAACCCCGCGCACTGCGGAAATTATTCCGCAGATCGAGGGCAGAAACTTGCGAGGGCAGAAACATCCAAAAATTCCTCCGTAGTGCGCGGGCTACAAAAATGAGTTTTTTTTTCGTCCGGAGTAAAAAACGTACCGCATTGCGCGCCTGGCGTAATGCGTTGCGTTCTCACTATCCGCGCTCGTCGGCGCCAAACGATTCGCGTCGATAACTCTCAATATATTCGACGTTTCATCGCCGTACTGTGTGCTCCCCCTGTGAAAAATTGAAGTCACGCTCAAATCTTACCATAGAGGAAAGCTTCCGGGAAAGTTTTGTTTTGAGACAACCGTTTTTTTAAACGTTGCTATAAAATAATACTTTTGTGGAGGAGAAAACTTTTTAAGCTATTGCATAGCTTTTATCGCGGGCCTAGGCCAGCGCGGCGACCGAATGAAGAAATTTCTTAACGAAAATTAATGATTTTAAACTGATAATTACGTCTAAACGAAGACTGCTTACAATTCGAAAAAAATATATGTTAAACAAGAACATTTTCCTAATATTCTTAGCTTTGAATATTTTAGAATTTGTTTATATTACATAGTGTAATTAATTTGTGAAATTACGTCTAACCGGACACAAAAACGACTACTACCCAAATACTCTCTGGCGTATTATTATGAAACCTGCACCATTTTAAAGATAATTTAATTATCTATCTTTTCATATACGATTTTTTCGAATAATCCGTTTTTTTTGCTTTATCGAATAAAAAATACGTGCGCGGCGCTCTATCGGAAGACGTTTAAATTATTCCCAATCATTTGCTACCGCAGCCGCAAATGATTCGGAATAATTTCAACGTTTTCCGATAGAGCGCAGGTATCTGATATCTGAAAAAATAAAATAAATAAAATAAATAAATAATTATAATTGCATAAGTTGTTAGAAATGCTATGCAATAGCTTTACCACGGCAGTCCCCGAGTGCCACACGTTTTTTTTATTACTAAAAATTCATCTTCCTATTAATCTTGCTCAATACTGTAAGTCATTTTTCTTTCTTGTATGTAACAACCGTGTTTCCGTGTTTTTAATTTTAACCTCACGTATTTATAATTTGTGCCTTGCGTGTTTTACAAAACTTTCTCAATTATTTAGCATGCCTACAATTAATAGCATCATAGTAGAAAGCTTGTCAAATTATCACCCCGTCCGGCTTTCAAAATAGACTTTTAGCTAGGTCTTATCGGAAAGCATTTTTTAATTGTTACGATTAAGCGGGTTGGAATGAAATTTAAATCGAGTATGGTTAATTTTGTAGTTGATATTATTCCTATTATTTCTGAACTCACCACTTGGAGGTGTCGACTACAACGGGCGAACCTGTCACCAATACAATACAATACAATACAATACAATCAACTACTCCAGTAGATAGGCATTCCTACACTTGGATGCGTCAAAAAATTTAATGCTAAAAATTTGATTTTTAAAAATATAACTATCGTGATAGTTGTCATGGCTGTAATATTATATTCAATATTACCTACATACAAATAATCAAAATATACTAATGTGATTTAAGAGTCAGGGAGAATAATATATTAAAATAGAAATGCAAATTCTATGTAGAATAATCAAAAATATATATTTTATTATCAATCCAGCAATATCCCTTTGTATTTTTTTTTAAATGAATAGATGTAAAATAAATTATATGAAAATTAGAATGTCAGCTATCATAATACCATTATGTTTAAAACTTTACGCATTTCATTAATCATCAACATGGAAAATAAACTCAGAATTTTCAAACTCCCTTATACCATAAATTGGGTTTCTTACCAAATTATGTATAATTATCTTTTTAAATTGTTCCTCTCCAAGGCTTAAAACATTTGCTCTGGAATCTTATTATAGAAGGACAAGGATGTTTTAACGCCCAGGATGTTTTAACAATAATGACCGTTCTGTCTCCCGTAATGTGAGCGTAGAAGACTTGGGCACGATACAAACCTACCGTCCAGCAAATACAACAAACCTACCACGCGTCTCACGCCTTATGGCGAGACACCAGCAAGAAAACCCAGCGGGCCACCTCGTCCCCTAACTAGCAGTTTTGGCAGGATATCTCCGTCTGAATTTAACAATCATGATGCCTCTGTCCACCTGGCTGGTTGCGGGTTCGATATCGCTTGAGCGCCCCTCTACCTGCCGTATTTTTAACGGTGATTCACTTTGAATCTATCGCGGACCTAAGCATCTTTTGACCGGATTTGAATTCAGGATCAGGTAGCCGACTGTTGATTGCAAGAGTAAAAAACGACAGATCAACATCCATTCCTGGTGTTTGGAAAACCGTGTATTTCCGTAGTTTAGTCACCGAACGGCGCGCAAGCCGTGCAGTAGCGCCGGAAGGCAATCCCCAGGAAATAACTGATCCACCAGCTGTGAGGCCTGGGACGCGACAGTCCTTACCGGTTAAGTCCTTCACAAAAGAAGGCTACCGAGTAGGAGATGGATCGTGAGCTGAGCCGACCCGAGAACAAAATGGGTCTTACGGCCTAAACTGCACGAAACCTTCGCTACCTCTGAAAGCACCAGCCTAAATTGTATCAACTAAGCGTTACATACGCGTTATATAATTACCAAAGCAGTAAAAAAAACGTCACATAAAACTAACGTCTACCTTACTGAGGTTTTACATAGTAATTACCTAAGAGAAATGGAAATAAATCGTAATTTTGAGTGCTATTCCAAGTTATTCCAACACTGTACCTTCATCGAAAACCTGGGATCTTTTCAAAATAAACCATGCACTGAATCAATCTGTCAAAATATTATACACAGCATACAGGTCACCGAATACAGAAAGGAATACCTAGGCTATACTGAAAATAAAAACCTACCAGTTTTTTATGATAATTCAAAAATACCAAACTATCACATTAATCCTATCAACGCAGGTTACGACGAAGATATTCCAATTTACGAAACACGACGTTCTACTTACCAACCGACAAATCAGCAAAAGTCGCATTTTTTTCGTTCAACGCGATACTATAAATGAAAAGCCTGACTCTTCTTACAATGCGAAAACTTTATTAAATTCCGGAGATCTTTCAATCTTCTACCAGAATATAAATAGTCTAAAAAATAAATTGATTGACATGGAACTACTTTTAGAACTTAATAAAAATATTAATATTATATGTATGGTTGAGCATTGGGGGAAGAAAAATGAAGACATTTCACTAAGTTTACCTGGTTTTTATATTGGAGCGTACCAACACAGGAGTATTTTTAAAATGGGGGGGACTATGGTACAACTCAAAAATAATCTTGGTAGTGAACCATTACTGTAGTGTGCTGATCTCTGCCTGGATCGACACTTTGAATGCTGCGGAGTAAAATTGACGCAAAGCCGTATTCATATTTTTTCGTTATATCGATCGCCAATCGGAAATATTACTATATTCTTCAAAAGATTCTCACGGCTATTAGAAATATTTCAAAATAAACAAATCGTCATATGCACGGACATAAATATAGACTTCCTAGTTGACTCAGTAGCCAAATATAATTTGTGCAGTATTCTGAATATATATGGCTTAAAATCATATGTAGACACTGCAACAAGGATCACAGGGCACTCAGCCACATTAATAGATAACATATTCTCAAACCTATCTACTGACCTACTTTCTTCAAAAATCTCTTCTACTGGCCTCTCAGATCATGAAGGTATCTTCGTCTCAATTAATAACACCACAAAAAATCAGGTATATTATAAAAAGTCCCGATTGTTTTCTAAAGCAAACAAAGAAATATTTCTCAGCAAAATTATCAGTGACGACTGGGACGATATTTTTAATTCCGAAAACGAAAATGCTGATCTAATATTTACTATTTTCTTCGAAAAATTTAAGTCTCATTTTGACAGCAGTTTTCCCGAGAAAGAAAGAAAAATAAAAAATCCTAACCTAAAGAAATCCTGGATATCTAAGGGAATTAAAGCTTCGGCTAAGAATCTGAGGTCCCTTCGTTTTATACGAAAGTTTAAATGCGATGATTTTGTTATGAAATTTATAAATAAATACGAGAAAATATATAGGCGAGTGGTTAGGAATGCCAAAAGAAATCTAATCCGAAATGAAATATTAAATTTGAAAAATAATTCAAAAGCATTATGGCAGCTTGTAAATGATAAAATGGGCAAAGGAAAAAAGTGCTACTCTAACATTACTCTTAACCGAAAGGGCCATACGGTCGAAGATCAAACAGAAGTAGCGAATATGTTCAACACTTTCTTTTCCCAAATCGGTCAAATATCACAATCAAACACCTCACAGAACAATCTAACAGGTGGGCACAATATACCTTACAGCAGACATATTTTCTTTATGCAGCCAACTGATGTTGTTGAAATAACAAAAATAGTGAATTCCATGAAAAATAAAAAATCCTCAGGAATTGACGATATTGCAATAGACATGGTAAAATTGACACTTCCGTTTATAGTTGACAAATTAGCCTATATATTCAATATATCTCTCCGAGATGGAATTTTCCCAGATCAATTCAAAATTGCTAAAATTATTCCTATACATAAAAAAGGTCTCAAAACTGAAATAAACAACTACAGACCAATAGCGTTGCTACCTGTTTTTTCCAAAGTGCTTGAAAAAATAGTAAATTCAAGGTTGTTAAAATACATAGAAAATAAAAATATCCTAACAAAATCTCAGTTCGGTTTCAGAAGAAATAAAGGTACAATCGATGCACTGAACAACGTTCTGAAAAAAATGTACAATGACATGGACAAGAAACTTTATTCAAGTACCGTATTTTGCGATTTATCAAAAGCGTTCGATATGGTAGACCATCAAACACTGCTAACTAAACTCGACAGATATGGAATCCGAGGAAATAGCTTAAAATGGTTCAGCAGCTATCTCTCAAAAAGAAAACAAGTTGTACAATTAGACGACTGCACAGGTGGCGTATTGAAGAGAACCATTTCCGATGAGTGTGAAACGAAGAGCGGTGTTCCTCAGGGAAGCATCCTGGGACCGACCCTTTTCATTCTATATATTAATGATCTCCCATCTATAGTAGCTCACTCAAATATAACTTTGTATGCAGATGACACCAGCATAAGCTTTGCAGATGCCAAAATAGAGAATGTATTGAAAACGTTAAACCATGAATTGGCTCTGTTGAATACCTGGTTCGAGAAAAATAATCTGTCTCTTAACACATCCAAGACAGTATCCATCTTCCTATCTTGTAGAAAAAATAAGGTTATAAACAGTCAAAATTTAATTATCGGTGCAAACACAGTAGCCAATATTAAAAGCCATAAATTTCTGGGTTTAGTTTTAGATGAAAATTTAAGGTGGAATGCTCACGGAGAGGAATTAAGCGACAGACTATCCAGCGCCTGTTTCTTACTAAGGCAAATAAGGAAACTAATCAGTGTTAAACACACCAAAATAATATACTTTGCCTATTTCGAGTCAATTCTTCGTTACGGGATTCCCTTCTGGACACAGTGTACAGTAGTTTTAAGGCAACATATTTTCTCTCTTCAAAAACGAGCCATAAGAATATTATTAAACCTTAAACATAATGAATCATGTCGTGGTCACTTCAAAAATCTCAGTATTCTAACGCTACCATCACTATACATATTTGAATGCATAAAATTAATATTAAAAAACATAGGAAAAATGAAGACCCAAAAAGAAATTCACTCTCATTTCACCAGATGTAGGCACAATTTAGCATTACCCCGTCCATCTCTGGAATTATTCAAAAGGGATCCAAATTACGTTGGAATGGCGTGTTACAATAAACTGCCTGAGAATATCAAAAGTATATGTAGAAACGGAAATATCACCCAATTTAAATCGAAATTAAAAGGCTACCTTATTGCGAGAGAATTATATAATATTAACGAATTATAATTAGATTACTGACAATTTCTATCTCGATTTTTTTTATTTAACTTGACATGTACCATTTTATTGATTATTATATTATTATTTCTAATTGTTTCCCATAATCAATTATAATTCTTACTTACAGGACCATTTAATTTTAATATTATAATTTCATGACTATCTGTAGTTATAAATATCTAATATAACTCAATTATGTGGTGAGTCTCTAATGAAATATTTAGTATACATTTTAAAGTTATTTTAAGCGGCTATATAAAAATGTCTAAACAACTATGTAAAGTTTTTTGAAGACAATAAATGCGATTTGAGTAGCTATGCGCCAGTGTGCCTCGGCAATTGTGTGCCGCGAGGTTCCTTCTGGTGTGCCACTAGGTTTTTGAGTTATTCTCTATTGTTTTTAATGTGAAATTGTTTTTCCTGTGAAAACCCGCTCATTGTGAAATTTCACAATGAGCGGGTTTATTAACCTACGATAATCCCTTACAATCAACCCTACTATGAAGTGTCTATGAATGTGTGCGTGTAACATGTGTATAAAAAAATGGTTGTGTTACTCCAAGACTTTTCCGGCAAGCAGACAAGGCCCCACATGCGCACCACCCCCCCCCCCCCCCCACCCCTCGTCCACTGTCGTATATCTAATATAGGACTGTGGAACGCTGCAAGGTGAAAATCACCTCCTATCCTGCCGCAGTTGTCAACCCCTATTACACACCAGGACCTACAAGAGGCAACGGCAAGGTCATCCAGGCCGCATACTTGGATAGACGTGACCTAACCTGACCCGGACACTTTAACGAACGAACGGCGACTGCAGCATCGCTGAAACGTCGAATACTTCAAAATGTTATTTATACTTATATAAAATGACCAAGGGTAAAACAATGATTTCAACGCTCACTGATGATTTGACAGGTGCGGGAAGACTTTTACGGTCTCAGTCGACGAATACTCTATGTATACCTCAGCATCACACAGTTTCTTCACCTATTCCTTTGCTGTATATGCAGCAAGATTATGGAATAACCTGCCTTCCAATATACGGGATACCGTTAGTTGGAGTGCGTTTCGCTCCCGGCTGAGGCTATATCTGCTCTCAAAATAATATAAGCTGATCCTACGTATATATATTTTTTTATTTTTTTATTATGTATATGTATAATATGGATATTATGTATCATTTATATTATTATGCACTTTATGTATTGTATGTATATATGTATGTGTATGAGTATGTATGGGTATGTATATGTATTCTTTGAATTCAATGAAAAAATTTTGAAAAGTGTTTTGCCACGAACAAACGTAATTACTACCTGCTGGTTGGCTGGAGGATATTGCCGTTTATGGCAATAAGCCCGCCATTTGTACCCGTTGTGGTCAATAAAGAATTTTTATTATTATTACTTTTATCTCGTATATTTGAATGCAACGTTGTGTTAAAATTTAATTTTACTATAAAAAAAACACGCGCATATTCGAATGCAACGTTGCATCAAAATTTCAATTCGATCGACCGACTGACTACTTTTCGAGTTTTGCGAGTATAAACATACGCAGGCTGAATTTCTATAAATTGGGTTATAAGGACCCAATTTATATTATGCTGTTTTTCACAATTTTAAACTTAAATAAGTTGGGTTTGACTTCTTTTTAACCGATTTCAAAAAAGGAGGAGGTTATTAATTCGGTTGTATCTCTTTTATTTTTTTTAATGTTTGTTACCTCAGAACTTAGCCATTTATGAACCGATTTGAACAATTCTTTTTTTGTTCGAAAGAATATTATTTCAGATAGGTCCCATTTTAATCAAAATGCTGTTATAATGATGAGATTCATGAGGAATTGAGGAAACTCCTCAAATATTATTATATGTAATTAAGAATTTTTAAATAAAAAGTAACATTTTACGTTGGTTCAATTCTGATGACAATCTATCCGACGAGGGTCTACAGCTCAGACCCCAAATTTTGTATTCTTATTAAATTATGATAAAAATTCTAAGTTTTATCATGACATGGCTGCTGCACCCAGGGTTGGCCCCGTCGAGGGAACTCCTCAACGGTCAACAGCACAGACACCAAATTTAGTATAAAATATGTATTCAATTACGACAGCCGTTCTATGTTTCACCAAGCACTGCAGCACTCAAGGTTGGCTTCCAATAAGGGGACCCCTCAACGGTCAACAGCACATACATAAAATTTTGTATACGCCTTCAATTAGGATAGCCCGTTGTAAGTATCACCATGACATGGCTGCTGCACTTATAAAAAAATGGAGTCGGTTTATCTTTTTTTTTTTAAATGTCTATTATTTAAGGATCAACTATTTATCTGTCGTTCCGTCGTTTGCTTTTGCTCAAGTATTTTCATGGTAATGTTGAAAATTTGCATTATTTTCAAATATGAGATTCTGTGCCGGTGTTTTCTATTACAGCTTTTTGCAGTCTGTCTTTACAGATACCGTAAATGTGTACTGTTAAGAACTGCAAAAAATGATGGAGATGCTCGTGATTAAATAACCGAGCCTGGTCAACCGCTCATTGCCGCTGCTTCTGCATGACAACGTATAAATAACCACAGACTTAACTGCAAACAGTCGCAAAGTTGCAGGAGTTGCGGCTGGAGACTCTTGGTCACCCGCCGTACTTGCCAGACCTAGCTCCAATAGAGTTTCATTTTTTTTCAAAATTTAAATAACTTTACACAAGGGAAAAAATCAGCTTTGAAGAGTCGGTGAAAAACGCCTTCAAAGCATTCATTGCTTCCTGTCCGCGAGAGTTCTACAGCAGAAGAATTAAACAACTGTCGTTAAAATAACAAATCTGCATAGATAATAGGAGTCAACTAGAGTTGTCAACTACAACTGGCGAAGCCGTTACCTCAGGGGGTTTTAACGATTAGTCATTCTATCTCCCTTAAGTGAGCGCAGAAGACTTGGACCAAAACAGTCCACCGTCAATCTCCGACACATGCTTGTAAGAGGCCAACGCCTTAACCGCGAGATAACTAGGTGTGTTACCCAGCGGGCTTACACTAACGCCCTTACTCCCAATTGCGACCAGATTACTCCGGTCTCTCGAAGCGTTGAAACGGTGTATACCGAATCTATCGCGGACCACGGCATCCTTTGCCCGGCTGTTGACCCAGGATCGGGTAGCCGATGGTCGTTTCGAGAGCAGTCGCCGTAAGGTCCGCAACCACCCCCGCTCTATAGGAAACAGTACTGCTTCCAGATTCCCCCGACTGTTAGTCAGAGTGCGCAATCGATTGGCTTACACCGCACGGTGCGCAGACCGTCCAGGAGCGCCAGAAGGTTGATTCCCAGGGGAAACTAGCCCTAGGGCCAGGGTTCTACCCAGGCTCGCACTTCATGCGTGGAGGCCGTCGAATTGGCGGTTGACCTGTGAGTGTAACCAACCCTGAACAGAATGAGTCTTCGTGGCCAACTCAGCAAGGGCCCCATAACTCCCAGATAATAGGGGTCAATATTTATATTAATTAAGTATATATTATTCATACAAATGGCATACAAATACAAATTCATACAAAATTAAGGCCAAAGCCTTAATTTTTCTTCATAGAACAGCAACTTTATAGGTAATGGTCCAATTTAAATATGACAACCACAAGTCCTCGATTTCATAGTATTTTTATTGTTTGGTCACCCTACACCTTTAAAAGCTATTATAATGTGTGAATCATAACATTTGATATAACTGACATATGAATATTCAGGTTCTTCGTTAAAATATGCTACGTGAGACGAATATTCAAATCGTTTTATGTAAATTAATTTAAATTAGTTAAAAAGTATGTTGAGAGAGTTTATAGGTCACAAAGCATGGGGGAAGTTAATTAGATTTTTCCAAGAGTAATTAACTCTTTATTGTGAGTATAAGCAAATACTCTTGTAGGTGTGTTATTTTAATGAAGCAAATATATGAAGTTATACCTCCCTTAACCTCTAGGACGCCATTCAAATGAAGTTCGTGAACTATCTCTGCTTCCGTCTGAAAATCCCATACAGCTCATCTAACTATTTCAATTTATGCAAGAAATTTCATATCCTTCCCTTGATTAAGCGGCGTGAAACCGCGGACTTAACCTTTTTGCTAAAAATTACCTCCAATAACATTAACTGTCCTGACTTACTAAATAAAATTAATCTCCGTGTTCCTTCCAAACTCAACAAATTTAACCCTGCTGTTCATGTTCCTCATGCTGGTACCAACTATAGGCAAAATGCATTTCTGTGGCGAACAAGTGACAATTTCAATGACATGATTAAACGCTTTGACTTTGATCTATTCTGTACGAGTGTTAACTCAGCTAGGCAGCGGCTGAACAGTGAATTTTTTAGCATTAATTGTTGAATAATTTTTGATGCATTTTTATACGATAGCTTTAATTGAAAGATCACATATGTTTCTACACTGTTATTTAAACGTGAAAACCTTTAATTGGCTCTCTGTTATGTTACTCCGGCTTTGTTAACTTATAATTAGCTGTTGGTTTTCCTGAAAATAAATAAATAAATAAATAAATAAATAAATTACCATAATTTGGTGGTTTTTCTGTTATAATATAGTCGATTTGGCTTTTCAATTATAATATAATAAATTATCAAATGAATAGTTTTTTGTAAAGTAAAAATTAGATTACAATAATAAAATAACTTAAGATCACTGTGTTATTTTTTATATCACTCAAAAGTATCTCTATTTGCATGAAAATGTATGATTTAATGATGTCAATATTTTTTTTATTTTTATCGGGTACAATATCAGAAAAACTAAAAAAATTGAAGAATTGTACCAAATGTAGTTTTTGATTTGATTTTTTTTGACGTGTATGATTTAAATTAAATCATATCATTAAACACAAAAAAAAGCTTTAGGTGAAAATTGATGTTTGAGGATTTATTATAATATTAGTGCTAAATCAACAGTCGTAAAACAAAAAATACTGAAAATTATTGGAGGATTAATGTTTTCATACCTCGAGTTGTACCAAAATTTAATGCAGAAGGTACTATTTGGGCTAACTCTAGTTTTAACATAATACAAGAAAAAAATTTAAACGCTATTTTGATACAACTTTGATTAAGAGCCCGTTCACATATTTTTTCCAGAAAGGCAAGAAAAGTGGATTTTTGGCGTTCTAATTCCAAGAAATAAAGAGATTTCTACAAACTTTAATTACTGAATTACCTGGACCATTTCTTGATGTTGACCATAGCGGCCTTTAATTTTAGATGTAACGAATATTATTTACTTATTCAGCCCATTTTCCGAAAGTCGTTATTCGTAAAACGCTCGGAAGGCAAATTTTGAGCTCCTTAATACAGTAATATCACTACAACGAAAACCGTATACTATTTTTTTTTATGTCCGTCATGTATTCTTGATGTACACTACGGCTTTATTTTTTCGTTTTTTGACCACATATCCAAGGTATACATTACTTACAATTACACAAAATTAAAAAAAAATCTTCCTGTATCATTCTAATTTTCTCAGAAATAAAATAAGATTCTTATATGATACTTATACTATATTAAAGTTCACTCTTTTAGCAATACGACATAATATAAATTATTATCATTAGAAAGGAGAAAACACTGCAAAAAACAATTAGAAATTGTGTATATATTTGCTTGCGCAAGAGAAGAGCGCTCAGTGCCGCGGTTTTTCTCCCAGGGTTGAATAGTTATTTATTTATTTATTTATTTATTTATCTTATCTTTTATAGTTACATCCAAAAAAAAATGCGTTCATTTTTTCAACTCATTTTAAAAGAATACCTACGCTATTTTGTAATACGGCTCTTAAATCTTTTTACACCAATAAATTTAGGTAAATCGGTTTTTCTGATAAATCACTGGACGCGAAACATTCGAATAAAAGTCCAATAAATGTGTTAGTTGTATTAACCTATCCCCATTAGTAAGAGAGATTACACGGCAGAGAGAATCGCCATTTTGAAGGCGCTACAACTTATCGAGTCATCTGATTTAAAATTTACTATTATCTTCACAGACTCGTTAAGTCTTATCCAAAAACTTGGATTCCCTTCTCTCAACAACAAACCATCCCACATTGAGAACGAAATTCGACAGAGATATTGTAGTCTGGAGACGGCTGGTTTCCGTGTGATTCTCTGCTGGATACCTGGTCACGCAAGGATAGGAGGTAACGAGAGGGCGGACGAGCTTGCGAACGCTACCAGAACTTTCGGTGTTGCTGCCGAGTGCCGCCTATCACTCTCGGACCTCTTCCCTGCTATGGATAAAAAGCTCACTAACAAATGGGCCCGGAAGTGGCAAGAGTCCTCATTGGTCAAAGGTAAGAGATACTCTCAAATCCAAACAGAAATAAGGACCAAACCCTGGTTCCACCACTTACCTTTCACCCGTAAGGAAATCTCCTCCCTCTGCAGGATGCGCATCGGTCATTGCTGCACTCCCGCTCACCTCAACCGAATACATATTTATTGACATTGAAATTGAAAAATATTTATTTGCAGCTGTTGTTATAAAAAACATATACAAAAAAAAAATACGTGTGGCACTCGGGGACTGCCGCGGTAAAGCTATTGCATAGCATTTTTAACAACTTATTATAATTATTTACTTATTTTATTTATTTTATTTTTTCTGATATCAGATAACTGCGCTCTATCGGAAAACGTTGAAATTATTCCGAATCATTTGCGGCTGCGGTAGCAAATGATTCGGAATAATTTAAACGTCTTCCGATAGAGCGCCGCGCACGAATTTTTTAATCGATAAAGCAAAAAAAACGGATTATTTGAAGAAAATCGTAGATAAAAATATAGATAATTAAATTATCTTTAAAATGGTGCAGGTTTCATAATAATACGCCAGATAGTATTTGTGTAGTAGTCGTTTTTGTGTTCGATTAGACCTAATTTCACAAATTAATTACACTATGTAATATAAACAAAATCTAAAATATTCAAAGCTAAGAATATTAGGAAAATGTTCTTGTTTAACATATATTTTTTTCGAATCGTAAGCAGTACTCGTTTAGACGTAATTATCAGTTTAAAATCATTAATTTTCGTGAAGAAATTTCTTCATTCGGTCGCCGCGCTGGCCTAGGCCGGCGATAAAAGCTATGCAATAGCTTAACAAGAACACACAGATTAAAAATTAAAACTGTAAATAGACAAAGACTATGAAATAAAGCTACAAACGCTGCAAATTAGGGGTATCCTCAGGATATCTCTTATCCTGGTTTTCAGGACACACCTATTAATTATTGGTACATATATGATTTTAAAATAAAATAACCAAATCAAATCAATCTTAAAATAAATAATACGTGTGGCACTCGGGGACTGCCGCGGTAAAGCTATTGCATAGCATTTTTAACAACTTATGCAATTATAATTATTTATTTATTTTATTTATTTTATTTTTTCTGATATCAGATAACTGCGCTCTATCGGAATAATTTAAACGTCTTCCAATAGAGCGCCGCGCAAGAATTTTTTATTCGATAAAGCAAAAAAAACGGATTATTCGAAAAAAATCGTAGATAAAAAGATAGATAATTAAATTATCTTTAAAATGGTGCGGGTTTCATAATAATACGCCAGATAGTATTTGCGTAGTAGTCGTTTTTGTGTTCGGTTAGACCTAATTTCACAAATTAATTACACTATGTAATATAAACAAAATCTAAAATATTCAAAGCTAAGAATATTAGGAAAATGTTCTTGTTTAACATATATTTTTTTCGAATCGTAAGCAGTACTCGTTTAGACGTAATTATCAGTTTAAAATCATTAATTTTCGTTAAGAAATTTCTTCATTCGGTCGCCGCGCTGGCCTAGGCCCGCGATAAAAGCTATGCAATAGCTTAAAAATCCAAATAATCATAATCAAATAAATACACAAATCGAAATAATCAAAATCAAAATATTTAACATCAAATGATATTAAAAGAAAATAACGTAATTACATAAATTCAAAAATCTACATACAATAAGTCAAAAATAATGAAAATCAAAATATTTAACATCAAATAATCACGTTACAAATTAATAAATAAACGAAGACAATAGTAGGTAATAATCCAATTAGCAAATAGTTATTTTAAAATAAAATCAAATTATGACATCTATCTTCCTTTAATAATAAACTTTTAAAGTGGTCCTTAAATACTGCAATTGATTTCGATCGCAAAGCCATTCCCAACCGATTCCATACAACCGCAGAATAATAGGAAAAGCTGCACTGGAAATGTGTAGTTTTGTGCTTGGGTATTATAGCAAGTTGTTCACATTCCCGTGTTGAATGGACATGCCGGTTACGGGACCACGTCATAATCGAGTAAAGATATCGCGGCTGTTTATTGCGTACTACCTTGAGTACAAGGGTCGCAAGATGGAGCTGCCTTCTTCTACTCATATTCAACTTGGAAGCTTTCGCAAGGAATGGTGACACATGATGACGTGGAGGAATCCTAAAGCAAAATCTTGCGCAGGCATTTTGCAGTCTCTGAAGTCTCCGCTCAGTCTTCCTATATAGACAGGGGCCGTACACACAGTCGCCATAGTCCATTATAGACAATATAAGGGCATTTACAAGCAGTATTCTGATTCTGACGCTGAGGTACTCCCGAATTCTGTATAAGGCCTTTAAACGTGAGGAACCCCACCCAACGCTTTTGCTGACATGTTCCTCAACCCGTAATTTTCCATCAAATAGAATACCCAGATATTTAGCCGTAGTAACCAGTGGTATTGGCAAACTGTCCACCATTATAGGAAGAGAGCCATAGTTGGCAATTTAAGTCCTGCCCTGTTTCGACCCAATAATCATAAAACATGACTTCGAAGGGTTGATTTGTTAGCCATGTTTATTGGACCAAGTGGATAATCTTCCAAGATCGGCATTGATTTGGCTGACTGCTGAAAATGGACAATTTGTGTCTATGGGATGCATTAATTGAGTGTCGTCGGCATATAGATGATAGCGACAGTTTTCAAAATTTGCAGCTATGTCAGAAGTATATAGGGCAAATAAGACCGGGCATTATTATTATCTATTACTGTCATTATCGAGCTTATTATATCAAATACCTATAACAACGACGCATTGTGTGTCGCTTAAATAGGACAAAAGTTGTCAAAGTATGTTATAATACCGTGTATCAACCATATTTTTTAAACCTAAATAATGTGCCTTTTGGCCATCGAATCTGGTAGATACTGTCAAGGTAAGTAATTCAAAAATAGTCTTACAATCAAAAATAGTGCTAGACAAGAGAGTGTTAGTATAAATAGGATAGAAACGAATTTGCCGCGTGAATTTTGTATCACCCGACGTTTCGGTGACGTTGCAGCCGTTGTTGTCCAGGGTAGACTGTACAGGGCAGTCTACCCTGGACAACGGCGGCTGCAACGTCACCGAAACGTCGAATGCTACAAATTTCACGCACAAAATTCGTTTTCTATCCTATTTATCATGTCAAACAACCGCGATAGTCTACGATTTTATATTAAGAGAGTGTTACAATCGAATGCAAATTAATTGTAATGATTATTATAACCAATACCTATAACAGCGACGCATTGTTTGTCGCTTCATCGAGACAAAATTTGGGAAGTATATTACGATACCATATACCAACCCGATCTTTAAAAACAAAATGACTTGCCTCTTTGGACATCGACTCCCATAGTTAAGATGTTCAAATTCAAAGATATTCAAATCCAAAGATATTGGAAGAAATTCAAAGAGTCTGGTAGGTACTGTCAAGGTAAGATATTCAAAAATAGTCTTACAATCAAAAATAGTGCTAGACAAGAAAGTGTTACTATAAATATGATAGAAACGAATTTACCGGGTGAAATTTGTAGCACCCGACGTTTCGGTGACGTTGCAGCCGCCGTTGTCCAGGGTAGACTGTCCAGGGCAGTCGACCCTGGACAACGGTGGCTGCGGTAATTTTTACGCGGTAAATTCGTTTTCTATCCTATTTATAATATCAAACAACCGCGATAGTCTTCGATTTTATATTAAGAGAGTGTTACAATCTAATGCAGATTAATTGTAATGATTATTATAACCAATTTATAGCTACAGCTATCTATCTATAGCTCTAATCTATAGCTATATATATATTATAGCTATAACAGCGACGCATTGTTTGTCGCTTCATCGAGACAACATTTGGGAAGTATATTACGATACCGTGTACCAACCCGATCTTCAGAAACAAAATGACTTGCCTCTTTGGACATCGACTCCCTTAGTTGAGATGTTCAAATTCAAAGATATTCAAATACAAAGATATTAAAAATCGAAGATATGCATTCAAGGTAAAATATTCAGAAATAGTGTTATTATTCACCGATGACGCACGTTATAAAGGTGTACAGAACGAACGAGCACCAACCGCTATCACAGTCCGAAATCACATAAAAAATCACACTCTCACAAACACAAAAACTTGCACAAAATCACAGAAAAAAAAACAATGTGAAAATTCGCAACAACAAAAGACGCCCGAGTCAGTTGTAATTTTCCTTTTGTTTTTAGCTGAGAGCTGGGGGGGATGAAGGATTTCGAGGCAAGGTTTCGTATTCGCCTTCGCGCGCCAACCCCCTTCATTTAACTGACCGCTGAGACGCCCCGCACGGAGGGAGGTGTGCAGGTGGGAAAGGGGGAGGGCGGAGAGTATGCTGAAACGGAAACCAGGCTCGCATTACACGAGGGTACAGAAACTAAAAATTCAAAAGACCTTGTTAGAGATGAAAAGACCAAAAGCGTCGATTATTTCGGTCCATTTTAAAACCACCAACTTAACCTAAATTTCAACTCATTATTACTTTTAATATGTATATTTGTCATAATCAATTATCACGGATGGTTAATAAAGATAAAACTAGAACTAAACTCTTTTTTTTATTTTTATTTCGATTTAATGGCTCGTTGATAACAAACTCAGCCTAATTGTATCATATTTTAAATGTTGGAAGCATTCGAAATTTGAATTATTTCGTAATGTCATTCTTCATTTATGAAACGGCTTTGCCGAAGTGAACAATGTGTTTTATTTTTGATTTTTTCGCTCTAACTCGTATCAATTGGAGGCATTTTGTGTTGCAAAAGGATTAGCTTCGTTTTTGAGATATATGGATGAATAGTGATCGTTTGTCGGCGGTAAAGGGACCCATAAACTTACATTGCACAGTCGAAAGTCGTGCACATCCGTAAATATATATATATATATATATATATATATATATATATATATATATATATATATATATATATATATATATATATATATATATATATATATATATATATATATATATATATATATATATATATATATATATATATATATATATATATATATATATATATATATATATATATATATATATATATATATATATATATATATATATATATATATATATATATATATATATATATATATATATATATATATATATATATACATATATATATATATATATATATATATATATATATATATATATATATATATATATATATATATATATATATATATATCTCATATATAAAAAGAGAAGTTCCGATTCACTCATTCATTCATTCACTCATTCATTCACTGACTGACTCATCAACGCCCAGCCCTAACCCTTAGACCTAGGAAGCTGAAATTTTTAACATAGGTTCCTTTTAGGACGCAAACGCTCACTAAGGGCGGATTTTTCGAAATTCAACCCCTAAAGGGGTGAAAAGGGGTTTCACAGTTTGTATGAAAAACCTATATAGATGTACTTTTTAATTCGATACTTTGAAAGACTACTCTAATAAACAAATAAGGAAATAGGTGTTTCATGTTTTTTCAAAATTCTACCCTTAAAGGGGAAAAACGGGGGTATAAAATTTGTATGGACAAACGATTTTAGATGGACTTTTTATTTCGAAAGTTTGTAAGATTACTCTAATAAATAAATAGGGAAACACGTGTTTCATATTTTTTCAAAATTCAACCCCTAAAGGGGTGAAAAGGGGTTTCGAAATGTTTATAGAGAGACGATATAGATGTACTTTTTAATTCGAAACTTTGTAAGATTACTCTAATAAACAAATAAGAAAACAGGTGTTTCATGTTTTTTCAAAATTCAACCCCTAAAGGGGTGAAGAGGGGTTCCAAAGTTTATATGGAAAATCGATATAGATGTACTTTTTAATTCGAAACTTTTTCAGATTACTCTTATGAACAAATAATCAAATAGGTGTTTTATGGTTTTTCAAAATTCCGCCCCTAAAGGGGTAATACGGGGGTTTAAAGTTTGTATGGATAAACGATTTTAGATGGACTTTTTATTTCGAAAGTTTGTAAGATTACTCTAATAAATAAACAAGGAAACACGTGTTTCATATTTTTTGAAAATTCAACCCCTAAAGGGGTGAAAAAGGGTTTCCATTTTTTTATGAAGAAACGATATAGATGTACTTTTTAATTCGAAAGTTTGTAAGATTACTCTAATAAGCAAATAAGAAAACAGGTGTTTCATGTTTTTTCAAAATTCGACCCCTAAAGGGGTGAAAAGGGGTTCCAAAGTTTGAATGGAAAATCGATATAGATGTACTTTTTAATTCGAAACTTTTTAAGATTACTCTTAAAAACAAATAATCAAATAGGTGTTTTATGGTTTTTCAAAATTCCGCCCCTAAATGGGTAATACGGGGGTTTAAAGTTTGTATGGATAAACGATTTTAGATGGACTTTTTATTTCTAAAGTTTGTAAGATTACTCTAATAAATAAATAAGGAAACACGTGTTTCATAATTTTGAAAATTCAACCCCTAAAGGGGTGAAAAAGGGTTTCCATTTTTATGAAGAAACGATATAGATGTACTTTTTAATTCGAAACTTTGTAAGATTACTCTAATAAACAAATAAGAAAACAGGTGTTTCATGTTTTTTCAAAATCCAACCCCTAAAGGGGTGAAACGGGGTTTCAAAATTTGTATGAATGAACAATATTAGATGTGCTTTTTATTTCGAAACTTTGTAAGATTACTCTAATAAATAAATAAGGAAACACATGTATTATATTTTTTTTTAATTCAACCCCTAAAGTGGTGAAAAGGGGTTCCAAAGTTTGTATAGAAAATCGATATAGATGTACTTTTTAATTCGAAACGTTTTAAGATTACTCTTATAAACAAATAATCAAATAGGTGTTTTATGGTTTTTCAAAATTCCGACCCTAAAGGGGTAATACGGGGGTTTAAAGTTTGTATAGATAAACTATTTTAGATGGACTTTTTATTTCGAAAGTTTGTAAGATTACTCTAATAAATAAATAAGGAAACAAGTGTTTCATATTTTTTTTAAATTCAAGCCCTAAAGGGGTGAAAAAGGGTTTCGATTTTTTTTATGAAGAAACGATGTAGATGTACTTTTTAATTCGAAACTTTGTAAGATTACTCTAATAAATAAATAAGAAAATAGGTGTTTCACGTTTTTTCAAAATTTAACCCCTAAAGGGGTGAAACGGGGTTTCAAAATTTGTATGAATGAACAATATTAGATGTGCTTTTTATTTCGAAACTTTGTAAAATTACTCTAATAAATAAATAAGGAAACACGTGTATCATATTTTTTCAAAATTCAGCCCCTAAAGGGATGAAAAGGGGTTTCGATTTTTTTTATGGAGAAACGATATAGATGTACTTTTTAATTCGAAACTTTGTAAGATTACTCTAATAAACAAATAAGACAATAGTTGTTTCATGTTTTTTCAAAGTTCAACCCCTAAGGGGGTGAAACGGGGTTTCAAAATTTGTATGAATGAACAATATTAGACGTGCTTTTAATTTCGAATGTAGGAGGAGGAATGTGCTGTAGGAGTACTCTAATAAAAAAAAAACCAAAATGCGATTTTCGTGGTTTTTCCTAAATTCAACCCCTAAAGGGGTGGAAAGGGGTTATAAAATTAATATGAAGAAACGTTATTGATGGTCTTTTTAATTCGAAACTTTGTTAGGTTACTCTATTAAACAAATAAGAAAATAAGTGTTTAATTTTTTTTTTATTCTACCCCTAAAGGGGTGAAACAGGGTTCCACACTTTGTAGGAATAAACAACATTAGATGTGCTTTTTATTTCGAAAATTCGAAGGATTACTCTAATAAAAAAGTAAGTAAATACGTCTTTCGTGGTTTTTCAAAATTAAACCCCTAAACGGGTGAAAAGGGGTTATACAATTTGTATGGAGAAACGATACAGATAGACTTTTTAAATCAAAACTTTGTAATATTACTCTCATAATCAAATAAACAAATGGGTCTTTCATGGTTTTTTCAAAATTTCGCACTTAGAGGGGTAAAACGGGGTTTTAAAGTTTGTATGGATAAACGATTTTAGATGGACTTTTTATTTCGAAACTTTGTAAGGTCACTCTAATAAATAAATAAGGAAACACGTGTTTCATATTTTTTCAAAATTCCACAACTAAAGGGGTGAAAGGGGTTTCAAAATTTGTATGGAAAACGATATAGATATACTTTTTAATTCGAAACTTTGTAAGATTACTCGAATAAACAAATAAGCAAATATGTCTTTTGTGTTTTTTCAAAATTCAACCCCTAAAGGGGTGAAACGGGGTTTCAAAATTTGTATGAAAAAACGATATTAGATGAACTTTGTAGGATTACTTTAAAAACCATCTAAGCAAATATGTGTTTCGTATTTTTTTGAAATTTCACCCCTAATGGCGTAAAAAGGGGTGTTTAAGTTTGTATGGAGAAACGATATTAGATGGACTTTTTATTTTGAAACTTTGTAGGATAACTATTATAAACAAATAATTAAATACGTCTTTCGCGTTTTTTCACAATTCATCCCCTAAAGGCGTGAAAAGGGGTTTAAAATTTGTATGGAGAAACGATATTAGATGGAAATTGTATACTCTAATAAACATTTAGGCAAATACGTATTTAGTATTTTTTTAATTCAACCCCTAATGTGGTGAAAAGGGGTTTAAATGATAATAAACAAATAAGCAAATGCATGTTTCATATTTTTTTTAAATCTACCACTTAGGGGGTGAGAAGAGGTAAATAACCCTAAAAATCAAAAAAGAAGTCGCGCGCGACGGTTCCCGGACGTGAGAAGGCGCTAGAACCTCATTATAAATTCATCATTTGTCTCGATAACATGCGTAGCGCAAGCACCGCGATCGTCACATCTTCACGCCTTAATTACTTAGTTGATCATCATGAAGTACATATTGACAGGAGTACCTACAGAGAAGGACGTTAGATACCTTTATATATTACACGCAAAAACTTACCACTTGACTGGGAAAAAGGGATCTATCTTAACCCAAATTTAACGCGTGCGAAGCCGCGGGCAACAGCTAGTATATATATATATATATATATATATATATATATATATATATATATATATATATATATATATATATATATATATATATTATATATATATATAGTATATAAATATATATATATATATATATATATATATATATATATATATATATATATATATATATATATATATAT
>OX155978.1:350704-626903 GCA_944548615.1 Micropterix aruncella
TATATATAATTATTATATATATATATAATATTATATATATATATATATATATATATATATATATATATATATATATATATATATATATATATATATATATATATATATATATATATATATATATATATATATATATATATATATATATATATATATATATATATATATATATATATATATATATATATATATATATATATATATATATATATATATATATATATATATATATATATATATATATATATATATATATATATATATATATATATATATATATATATATATATATATATATATATATATATATATATATATATATATATATATATATATATATATATATATATATATATATATATATATATATATATATATATATATATATATATATATATATATATATATATATATATATATATATATATATATATATATATATATATATATATACATATTTAGAATTGATCAAATAGATTATTATAAAGTAAATAATTATAAAAGCCACTTACATCGTGACGAAGGACTCCCTTGATGGAATGCGGGAATACTTTGGTGTAAACAAGAATGATGAATGTCTCTCACTTGCGGAAAGAGAAGTAGGTTTAAGTTGGGCCAATTTTACAACGTAACGCTAACCCTACATCAAATTATCTTAAAAATTAAGCACCCATCCTTCTTTATACGTAAAATCACTCCATTTCCTATTATTTCAAGGGAAATGACAAGACAAGACGAGATACTTGATAGATGGAAGAATTTAAAATTTCGAATTTCGTTTTTTAATTTTCAAAATGTGCGATATAAAGAAGATGCGATCAATAATATTCAGCTGAAAACTTAAAACTAAAAGCGTGACATGCCCTCACATCAATAAAAGGAAGTAGTCAGCTCTTTTCTATTCGTTAGAAATTTACCTTAACCAAAATGTATTATTTACAATGAATACGTAAAAATTCAATATTTTAGAAATATTTGATGGTTTTGTGTATATATTCTTTTTGGAATTTATCAAGTAGATGATTATAATGTAAATCATTATAAAAGCCACTTACAACGTGACGAAGGATTCCCTTGATCGGATTCGGGAATGCTTTAGGTATAAACGACAATAATGAATGTCTCTCACTTGCGGAAAGAGAAGTAGGTTTAGTTGGGCCCATTTTACAACTAGTAACGCTCACCCTTCATCCAATTATCTCAAAAATTAAGCAACCATCCTTCTTTATACGTAAAATCACTCGAATACTTATTATTTCAAGGGAAATAAATAACAAGACATGTTAGTACAATATTATTCATCAATTTTCGTAAACATGATTGCCATCTACACGTTGTGTTTCGTGTGAAAATCCTAGTTGCCAAATCTTGGTGCGACGTTGAGCAATCTAAAACGTTATACAGTTACTTCATTATTGCTTTTAGGACATCAAAATCATTTTTAAGATTTATTTACTAAAACCACAAATTAAAATAATCAATGAAAATAATCAAGAATTTAAAATGAGAAAAAGTCAGAATAATTAAAATATGCTACTTAAAATCGTCAAAAAAAATGGCCAAAAAAATTTAAAAAATATTTGAAATTAACAAACTTATCGATCGAATAAAAAGCTTTGTCTAATAAGAATTCTTTAAGTAATTTTTTGAATAAGCTTTCCACTTGACTTGGCCCGGAGTATTTTGTGTCTTGCCTTGCTGTGTTTAGTTTAAATAAATGGTATAAAAATGTTTAATTTATTTCTCGTATTTTTAGTATGTGTATCTGAAAACTTTTTATAATGTGTTTCTTTATTCTTAAAAAACTCAGTCAGTAACTTAAAGAGATAGAGTGAGGTTAAGGTGAGGATTCTTAGCCTTTTAAAAATGGGTCGACACGACTCTTCCCTTTTCACCTTTGCAATTATTCGCACTGCTCTCTTTTGGAGTATAAATATGGGTTCCCTATGACAAGCATAACTATTTTCCCAGATCGTAATCGTAATGGATAGCTTCAATATAGCTGAAATAAACATTTCTTGTTTGCAATTCATCCAACGACCTTCTTACAATACTTAAAGCATAACATGCCCGACTTAGCCTACTTTCGAGGTTTTCACAGTGAAAGTTCCATTTTAAAAGTTCGTACACCTAACATGAACACCTAAAAATCTAGTACAAGGAGTTTGAGGAATGGCAGTGTTATTTATTGAAAGTATTATTGGCGAACCTTTATTCCGATTTCGATGATTTGAAAAATTTATGATTTTACTTTTAGATGCATTTAGTGTGAGATTGTTGCTCTCAAACCAACTATTAAGTTTAAAAAGATTAATTTTAATGTTAATCAATAATTTTTCCATATCTTTAACGGCAACAATTAAACTAGTGTCGTCGGCAAACATCGTTATATTTATATCATTGAAATACATTGGTAAATCATTTACATATACTAAAAATAGAATAGGGCCCAAAATGGAACCCTGCGGGCCTCCAAGTTTATTAGTTAAAGGGATCGAACAGTGTTTTGTAATGTTTTGATTTTGACAGTGTGTAATTTCCACGATTTGCGTCCTATTTTTTAAATATGAATCAAACCATTGTAAGCAGTCCCCCCTGACTCCATAATAATATAGTTTGTTTAGTAAAATATCATGCCTAACGCAATCAAATGCCTTACTGAAATCGCAAAAAATACCTAAGGTGTGGTACTTGTCCATTAGTTTGTCATTTATATAAGATATGAAATCCTCGATAGCTTTAGTGGTGGACTTGTTTCGTCTATATCCAAATTGTCTTTCACTAAGAATATTGTTTGCATCAAAAAACGCAATTAATCTATTTTTCATTAGAGTCTCTATGATTTTTGAGAAAGAATACAAAATTGCAATTGGTCTAAAATAATGCAATGAATAATGTATTAATTAATGAATTAATATTGCTATATAAATAATTAAAAAACGATTAGAAATCAAACGGTCGCAGGAAATTGTCGACCGTGTGGTGTAGCAAAATTATTCAAATGAGTCTCGCGTACACATAAAGCTGGAACGGAGCTATAGGTGAAAAAAGCGATATTAATTCTGGCGAGAGTGCCAAGCGAGCCATACACAACACTGGGACGTTGATTCGTCCACAGCTACATACTAGACCTTCGGCAAAAGGCAAACGCCCTTGATTTCCTATCGTAACTCCGTTTTATATTGGTCATATCCTTCCTGCTGTGCCAATGGGTCGAAGGGCCGTCGTATGGTAAGGTAGGCGTACAACTGGTGCGTAAAATTACTTCACAATGGATAGATGTAATACTGCCCCCGATAGTAAAAAGGGCGCATCTAACATTTTTTTCCGAAATAGTTATATATATATATATATATATATATATATATATATATATATATATATATATATATATATATATATATATATATATATATATATATATATATATATATATATATATATATATATATATATATATATATATATATATATATATATATATATATATATATATATATATATATATATATATATATATATATATATATTTTTAAATTATTTTCAATAATATGTAAAATTAGATTCATGAAAACTTACTTATCTGGGGTCCTGGTGGACCAGAAACATTTAAACGATAGTTAATGTCCTCTTTAAATACTTAGGGCAGCAGTACCTGTTTCCGCAATTTATAACTTATGATGTTATTAGTTACTTGATGTTCTTAGCAGCCGAATTACTGTATGCCCTTGGATGTAATAAGTATGGAGGATGGTTTCTGTAACAGAAATGGATGTTAGTAACTTATTTTAGAAGAAATTATATGAATGAGAATATTTCGACACTAGTCGTATTCATCTCTATGACATTTCTGATAGAACAATTTTTTCAAAATTTAAATTTTAAAAAAACTGAACATAGAGAAATGGGTTAATAATATTTTGCAATATCGTTATAAATGCACTATAACCGACCTTGAAAAAAACACTATTAATAATGATTTTTAAATGAAAAATATTAATAAGCTTTTAATGAATATGTCTGAACAAATATAATTACTGTATTAATTTTGCCTATTCAGACCGGGACCCTTGCAAGCGCCTAAAATATTTATAAAAGCCAACTCCCAAGATTTAACGTCTCTTTCTTTAGCGTTATCGCCAAGGCACTTAATAATTTTTACTTTAAAACAATTATCAAAAGTTAAATTGTGTGCCTTAGCATGCAATGCTATTGGAAGTTGACTTTCATTGCCTACGCTGGCCCTGTGATTATTTAACCTAATGCTAAGAGGTGTAGTTGTTTCCCCAATATAAAATGCATTGCAGGTCTGGCAAAGTAATTGATATACAATATTTTTTGAAATGCAACTACTATTAAAAGGAACTCTGTAACTGTTGGGAGTGTTAGGACTAGTAAAATAAATGCTTCGATCTAATAAAGGACATGTTTTACAACGTGATCGACCGCAAGGCTGTAGGCCCAAATTTTTATTATTACTAAGATAATTTCGATTATTTTTATTAAGTATTGATTTTAAATTAGGAGGTTTTCGAAATGATAAAATTGGTGGTATATCTAATAAACCTTTGGTTGATGGGTCGTTAGCTATAATAGGGAATAAATCTGCTAAAATAGGTCGCAGTTTCTCAGTGCCAGGAAAATAAGTAGTACTTAGAAAGATTTTATTTTTATTTAAATTTGACACCAATTTATTGTTACATCTATTACTTGTTACAATTGACGCTGTCTCTCTTTATACTAATATTCCCCATGATTTAGGCTTAGAAGCGATTTCCCATTACCTTAATCAAAGGCCCAGCCCCCAAATTCCTTCTACAAATTTTCTTTGTAAGTTGGCTGAATTCGTCCTCACTAAGAATGCTTTTTCTTTTGAGGATGAATTTTATCTCCAAATTAAAGGTACAGCAATGGGAACACGAATGGCACCTTCTTATGCTAATCTCTTTATGGGGTTATTAGAAAATAAATTTCTTCTTACTCAAAATTTACAACCACTAATGTGGTATAGGTTTATTGATGATATTATACTGTTTTGGCCACATGGACATGACACACTCACTGACTTCCTTACAGATTTAAATAATTTCGGACCCTTAGATTTTACATACACTATATCAGAAAATCAAATTACATTCTTAGACGTTGATCTAACTCTATCCGAAGGCACCATTAAAACTGCAATTCATATAAAACCTACAAACAAAGAGCAATACCTACATTTCGATAGCTGTCATCCGTTTCATACCAAAAAGTCAATTCCATATTCAATGTCCATTCGCGGACACCGTTTAATTAAAAAGAAAATTTAGATAAGTACCTTTCTAATCTTAAAAAATCACTAATAGAAAGAAATTATCCTGCCTCTTTGTTAGATAAAAATATAATAAATTCCGAAACAAAATTTTCACCTAAACCTAAATTGGTGTCAAATTTAAATAAAAATAAAATCTTTCTAAGTACTACTTATTTTCCTGGCACTGAGAAACTGCGACCTATTTTAGCAGATTTATTCCCTATTATAGCTAACGACCCATCACCCAAAGGTTTATTAGATATACCACCAATTTTATCATTTCGAAAACCTCCTAATTTAAAATCAATACTTAATAAAAATAATCGAAATTATCTTAGTAATAATAAAAATTTGGGCCTACAGCCTTGCGGTCGATCACGTTGTAAAACATGTCCTTTATTAGATCGAAGCATTTATTTTACTAGTCCTAACACTCCCAACAGTTACAGAGTTCCTTTTAATAGCAGTTGCATTTCAAAAAATATTGTATATCAATTACTTTGCCAGACCTGCAATGCATTTTATATTGGGGAAACAACTACACCTCTTAGCATTAGGTTAAATAATCACAGGGCCAGCGTAGGCAATGAAAGTCAACTTCCAATAGCATTGCATGCTAAGGCACACAATTTAACTTTTGATAATTGTTTTAAAGTAAAAATTATTAAGTGCCTTGGCGATAACGCTAAAGAAAGAGACGTTAAATCTTGGGAGTTGGCTTTTATAAATATTTTAGGCGCTTGCAAGGGTCCCGGTCTGAATAGGCAAAATTAATACAGTAATTATATTTGTTCAGACATATTCATTAAAATCCTTCCTGCCGTGATCAGCAAAAAAAGCATCTGCTCATATTTTATATATATATATATATATATATATATATATATATATATATATATATATATATATATATATATATATATATATATATATATATATATATATATATATATATATATATATATATATGTGTATATATATATATATATATATATATATATATATATATATATATATATATATATATATATATATATATATATATATATATATATATATATATATATATATATATATATATATATATATATATATATATATATATATATATATATATATATATATATATATATATATATATATATATATATATATATATTTATATTTGATAAGGTTTTGTAATAATCCGTTCATAGGATGATGATTCGCAGTAAAATAAAATTAGTAAAAGCTACTTGAACAGCATCGAAGGAAATCCCAGCTTGGATTGGGAAACGCTTATGTTTGAATGAGATATACTTACGGATGTGCACGACTTTCGATTGTGCATGTTAGTTTATGGGTCCCTTTACCGTCGACGAACGATCACTCATCATCCATATATCTCAAAAATCGAGCTTTTCCTTTTGCAACACAAAATGCCTCCAATTGAGGCGAATTAAAGCGAAAAAACTAAAATAAAACACTTTGATCACATCGGCAAAGGCCGTTTCATAAATGGAGGATGACGTTTCGAAATAATTCAAAATTTCGGACGTTTCCAACATTTAAAATATGACATTATTAGGCTGCGTTAGTTATCAACGAGCCATTAAATCGAAATAAAAATATAAAACCTCCAATGCACAATGAAATGAAAGAAGATACTTCGATCTTAATTTCTGGCAGAGAAGTTGATACTAAAGACTATATAACAATATCAAAATAAGGTAAACTTGTATAAAATTGTATAACATTAGCAAATGTATAAAGAAACATGGTAGAAAAACTGTATAATATTTTTATATTTCATAAGGTTTTGTAATAATCCGTTCATAGGATGATGATTCGCAGTAAAATAAAATTAGTAAAAGCTACTTGAACAGCAGCGAAGGAAATCCCAGCTTGGATTGGGAAACGCTTATGTTTGAATGAGATATACTTACGGATGTGCACGACTTTCGATTGTGCATGTTAGTTTAAGGGTCCCTTTACCGTCGACGAACGATCACTCATCATCCATATATCTCAAAAATCGAGCTTTTCCTTTTGCAACACAAAATGCCTCCAATTGAGGCGAATTAAAGCGAAAAAACTAAAATAAAACACTTTGATCACATCGGCAAAGGCCGTTTCATAAATGGAGGATGACGTTTCGAAATAATTCAAAATTTCGGACGTTTCCAACATTTAAAATATGACATTATTAGGCTGCGTTAGTTATCAACGAGCCATTAAATCGAAATAAAAATATAAAACCTCCAATGCACAATGAAATGAAAGAAGATACTTCGATCTTAATTTCTGGCAGAGAAGTTGATACTAAAGACTATATAATAATATCAAAATAAGGTAAACTTGTATAAAATTGTATAACATTAGCAAATGTATAAAGAAACATGGTAGAAAAACTGTATAATATTTTTATATTTGATAAGGTTTTGTAATAATCCGTTCATAGGATGATGATTCGCAGTAAAATAAAATTAGTAAAAGCTACTTGAACAGCAGCGAAGAAAATCCCAGCTTGGATTGGGAAACGCTTATGTTTGAATGAGATATACTAATTATATATATATATATATATATATATATATATATATATATATATATATATATATATATATATATATATATATATATATATATATATATATATATATATATATATATATATATATATATATATATATATATATATATATATATATATATATATATATATATATATATATATATATATATATATATATAAATATTTGATAGTTTTGTGTATATATTCTTTTTAGAATTGATCAATAAGATGATTATAAAGAATAATTATAAAAGCCACTTACATCGTGACGAAGGATTCCCTTGATCGGATTCGGGAATGCTTTAGGTGTTAACGAGAATGATGAATGCCTCTCACTTGCGGAAAGAGGAGTAGGTTTAAGTTGGGCCCACCTCGTTAACACCTAAAGCATTCCCGAATCCGATCAAGGGAATCCTTCGTCACGATGTAAGTGGCTTTTATAATTATTTACTTTATAATCATCTTATTGATCAATTCTAAAAAGAATATATATATATATTGTAACGCTCTCCGCGTTTTCCCGCTGATTTTATTCCATTTTCCCATCCAACTCGAGTTCCACATAGTTCGCGAGCATGTTTACGAGCTGTCATCCGGCGACTTTTCACAATCGAAAGCGGCGCGAGCGCTATTTAATCGTTCGGCGCTCGACTCTATGCCGAGCGTACACGAAATCGGCCGAATAAGGACGTCGGAATAGATCGTTGCCAGGCGTAGGAGATTGATGCGATGTTTCGGAAATATTTTCCGAAGGTGTTTATTTTATTTAATCCGAAATTAAATTGGTTTCTTTTTAATTGTTCATTATTGGGATATGGTAGGAATCTTGTTTCATAAATTTTATCCATTTTCATAAGGTGTGCTAGATGGTAAATTGGCCATCTTAAAGGTCGTGGGTTCACCTACTTTTAGGTTTTCGAGGATAGGAAAATGAAGGATAGAGGTAAGGGGATTCTGATCATTGGGTTAGAAATAAATAAAAATCAGAAATATTCTCTAAATTGTTAAGATTTTTAATCATCCTAAATAAAAAGGCCTAATTTGAATTCAAAATCTCGCGCGCTGAGAAATGGAATTTCCCTTACGGGCCCGCCAAAAATGTAGTATAACTACCAGCCGAAATGGGAATTCGCCCTCATTTTATCGCCAAGCAGCAGAATCTCAAGATCCCAGGGAAGTCCGTAGTAGGATTAGGACGATAGTTTTTCCTGGTAAGTGCTCGATGTATTTTACTCTGTTTGCGATCCTTTCGGATCGGTTTGGCGGGGGTCAGAATCAAACGACTGGACTTGAGCTATTGCTGTTCTTGTTCCGAGATCTGTACCTTCGTCCCGGCGCGAATATTCTAAAATAGGCCCTTTCTGCGATAGGGATCTTCTGCGAGGGATCTACATATCGGATCCTTATTCGGGCAATACTCGTCGAAAACGAGCACATCCGGGGATTCCGTATCTGCGTTTTTGGATCGTCGTTGGGGAAGGTCGTTGAGCAAGCCCACTGCCATTCCACGGCCGTTAAGGACCGTCATTTGGAGCCTGGCTGCTGATCGGAAGCCATACGACCGCATCGGGAATCGTAGTTCCGGCGAGTCTGCGCGGCTTCATACCTACCTGCTCCAGTCTACGGCTAGTACGAGAGTACGATCATCGGAGTACCGTACTCGCACCTCGGCGGCCGCGACGAGCTGCACCTGACGTCAATCGCAGCGGAAGGCGCGAAGATTCGAATGGCGGAGCGCGCATATCCTATTCCCCAATTGAACCGTACCATTATATTTGAGGAGCAAGAATCGACCTCCGTAACCCTGAGCTCTGCTCGCCGCTGACTAGCGGCAATTTGAATTGTTCTTTTTAATATTGTTCTGTTTTAAATATTTTCACTCTTGATTACCATTTTTTACTCATTGTTTGTTTTGAATATTAGTTTAAATTGTGTTTTATACTTATAACGTTTACTTGTTTTAACCTATTAAGGTAATATTTGAAGGATAGGGTTTAGCCATATCCTTCACCCTAATTTATATTTATCCGCACAGACCTCCACTGTGCCGAGTGTGCATAAATTAGGCAAAATAAAGAATTTAGAAACATCACTTCTTTTTAGTTTATAGTTTCTACATATTCTATATATATAGACCTTTTTATATGTCACATTATGGCGTCCAACGTAAATTAGTCGATTCTTGCTCCAATTAATAGCTTATATGAAAATGAAAAACACCAGACGGTCTATGTAAATAAATTATTTGTTGAAGAAATATGTAAAACATGCACTAAAATATCGTATGGCTAATTTCATGCTATTTACAGTTTCTATTTAAAATTCTATGTACAGTCTAATTACAAGCTATATTTACAGTGTCTAGATACTACTTACTAGTTAATGCTATACTACTAGTTTGATATAATACGTAAAATCGAAGTAAATTGTATTTAAGTCTAACTATTTCTATTAATAATTGAAACTAGGGTCCTTCTAAATGGTAATGGTTCAAAAATTCGTCTTAATCAATCCTTTTGATCCTAGCGCAGCAGTCAGCAGTGGGTGAGTGTTTGATTTTCTTTGATTTTCGTCATTTCGTTCTGGTGGGGGAAGCTTACTGAGTTGTTTCATCGAGCACTACTACCAGGTTTTCAATATGCCGACGAGATTCCATTTTTTGAGAAAGGCTGAGCTGGATTTTGAAATTATTCTTCGCGGGGCGATACCTGAAGATACGGTCGATAAAAATAGAAGTATCTTGAAGGGATTAGTAGATGTTGTACCGGCCTCAAGCATTCAATTTAAAAAAGAGTGGGGTAAGGACATTCTTAGATCTCTCTCGAGATTGAAGGATGATATTAAATTATTAAAATCAGAGGGTAATGTAAATAAGCCAATTTTTGAAGCGAATTATGAAGCGATGGAGAGACGTTTTCGATTATCAACCGATATGCCAGATTACTTAGCTACAATTTGGGAATTGATACAGGACTCATGGCAGGAGTTTTCCGATAACTCGTCTCAGATTAGTCAGCTTCTCGCAGGTCCGTCGCAGGCAACTAGTAGGGATATTCGGAAGGATACGGGCAGCGATTCAATAATTTATCCCTTAGATAATATGCTAAAAGATGAGCTTAGCACATCGGATGTGGATCCGGGCAAAATAATCGTCGCAGGTACTCCGATGGATGTTTCGGATAGGGTTGACGTTCGTCCATCGAATCCCCGTCCGGTAAATTTAGCTAAACTCCCAGTATCGTATGATGGTAGTAGTTGCGTGTTCGATTTCTTGGAGCGCCTCAGCGAGCTGGCAGAGAGTCGTTGTATTGCTGACCACGAGCTTCTGCGGGGTATTCCAGAGATTTTAAATGGCTCGGCGTTGCAATTTTTCCGTCAGGTCAAGGGTACTGTAGTGTCGTGGAACGATTTTTCTCAGCAACTGAAACAAAGATTTCAACCTGATGATTACACGTATAGGCTGTCTAAACAAATTTTTGTTCGCACTCAAGGGAAATCAGAATCAGTATCTGATTATTTTGCAGCGATGGATACGCTTTTCAGTCGTTTAGCTAGACCGATGTTAGAAGAACAAAAGCTCGACATACTGCTGCGCAACGTTAGACCGGTTTTCTCAAATCAATTCGGTTTGACGGAACTAGATACGGTTGCAAAATTAAAATCGTTTTGCTCGCGCATAGAAGAAAATCATAAGCGTGCAAAGTTTTTCTGTGAAACGCCTAGCGATTTTCTGGCAACAGCTCCGCGCAACTCTAATAATGATGCGGGATCATCTAATCTCGATCGCAAAAATAATGTTTCCGAGAAGGGAAATTATAGAGAGTACTCACGTGTCAACGCGGTAAGTTCCGAGGGTCCTAGAAGGCCGTGCTTACGTTGCCGGACTTCCGACCACGGTTATGCTGACTGTCCGCGGAAAAATGACATTTTCTGCTTCCGATGCAAAGCTCCCGGACAGAAAAGTCCCTCGTGCAGTAACTGCAAAATTAAAAATCAAGAGGTTATGCATTTTAAATCTTCGTCTAATAGTTCAAAAAACGAAGCTTAGACGCTACTTGCCACAAGCAGCGATTGTACTGGAATACTAGTTGGAAGGGGTTGAGGAGAGAGTGCCTTAAGGCAGCAAAGACGAACAGTCCTTCGGCCGCCGCTCCTACTCCAAACTCGGCAAATAGTAATTTCCGCATCAATTGCTCGCGTAACTCCGGTAGCGTCGATAAATTGTTATATTTAGAATTAAATTTAAATAAATTAAAATTGCAAGGCCTGTTAGATTCAGGGTCCGCATTAAATATTATTGGTGCGAACGTTCATTTAGACATTATGAATCAAGGTTTTTCGTTAGAAAAATGTGATTCTTTTTCAGTGACCTCAGCAAATGGACAAAAGTCTCTGTGCATAGGTGCGGTTCAGTTGCCAATTACGATTAAGAAATTAACAAAGTTTTGTACTTTTTATGTATTTCCGGGTATAGAAATACCAATTATTCTGGGGATTGACATATGGAAGAAGTTCAATCTAATTCCGAATGACTTGCAATTTTTGCAAACTTCGGACATTTCGGAGTTGCATACATGTAGAATCGTAGAGCCGATGATAGCGGACTACGAGTATCTGACTGCGGAGCAACGTTTAATCGCAGATAACATTATCGGGCAGTTTAAAGAGATTTCGACGGAGAAGATTGGGTTGGGTCGTACGGATTTGGTGGTTCATCATATTGACACTGGGGATAGCGCACCAATTAAACAGCGCATGTATCGTCTCCCACCGCCAAAGTTGGATGCGTTAAACGCAGAAGTAGACCGGATGCTGGAACTCGGAGTGATAGAGCCATGCATCTCGCCATGGAATAGTCCGGTTCTGATGATACCAAAAAAAGATGGTACATCGCGTTTTTGTCTGGATTCGCGGAAGCTAAACAGCGTAACAAAGAAGTTTGCATACGGATTACCTTTAATTGCGGACATTTTAGATAGCTTGGGCAATTCGAAGTTTTTGTCATCTATTGATCTGAGCTCGGCGTTCTGGCAAGTTCCGTTGTCAGAGTCATCTCGCTTGAAGACCGCTTTTACAGTCCCGTACAGGAACTCGTTTGCCTTCACAGTGACTTCCTTCGGCGTGTCCAATGGATCGGCCGTACTGCAAAGTTTAATGGATAGTTTGCTAGGTCCGGCCTTCGAGAGGAAAGTTTTTGTATATCTGGACGACATCATTGTTACGGGCAGTACTTTTGAAGAGCATGCGTCATTGCTAATGCGTGTTCTCGACAGGCTGAAATACGGTAAACTGTCAATAAATTTCGACAAGTGTCAATTTTTCAGATCAGAGATGAAGTATTTAGGGCACGTAGTGGATAGATTTGGGCTGAGAGTGGATCCGGAGAAGGTTTTGGCCATAACATCTTTTCCGATGCCAAAATCCAAAAAGGAAGTGCGTCGTTTTCTCGGCATGGCCTCTTGGTATCGAAGATTTGTGGAGAACTTTGCGTCCAGGGCAGCACCGCTGACCAAGTTGACTGCAACCAAGATGGGAACCCCTAGGTTTGCATGGACAGCGGAAGCAGAGATGGCGTTCAATGATTTAAAGGTGGCAATTTCGTCCGCTCCCGTTCTGTCGTGTCCGGATTATTCTAAACCATTCAGAGTTTACACGGATGCGTCTTCATATGGCACGGGAGGAGTGTTGACCCAAGGGGAAGGTGATGAAGAGAAGCCGGTCGCATTTGTGAGTAAGACACTAGCGGCAGCGGAACGGCATTACAGTGCAACAGAACGCGAGGCCCTGGCAGTTCTACATGCGGTGGAACATTGGAGATGTTACCTTGACACTGGTGAAGAATTTGAGATAGTGACGGACCACAGTGCTCTTCGATGGTTCATGGGACTGGAGTCACCTTCTGGTAGATTGGCCAGATGGGGGGTAAGGTTGTCACCGTTCAACTTCAAGATTATTCATCGAAAAGGCTCCGAGCAAGTTGTTCCGGACGCTTTGTCGCGCGCTCCGATCACGGCAGCAGTCACATTATCTGAAACGAAAGACACTTGGTTTAAGCAGAGGTTTAATAGTGTGCTTAGTAATCCTCAGGCGCACCCTAACATGACGATCATAGACGGAAAATTATACCGTCATAGTAAAGCTGAAGCTGAACCCGATCCAGACTTCATATGGAAGCAGGTGGTGATGAAGGAAGACCAAGAGAGGTTGATGAAGTTTCATCATGATCAACCATCTGCGGGTCATTTGGGAATTTTTAAGACGTACCATCGTCTTCGGCAAAGCTACTACTGGCCTGCGCTGTATCAGTCCGTAGTGAAGTACGTTTCAAATTGCGAAACATGCCTAGCAACGAAACATACGACGTCAGCGCCGTTAGGATTGATGACTACACCTAAGCGTTGTAGCCGTCCGTTCGAATTTATTGCTCTCGATGTACACGGGCCTTTACCTATGACCAAAAATAAACACAGGTACATATTATTGGTCACCTGCTGTTTTAGCAAATATTGCGTAGTCATACCGCTTAAAGAGGCAACTTCAGCGTCTATGATACCGTTAATTCGGGAAAGGGTATTCCTTATTCATGGTATACCTAGAGTGGTGTTGTCGGATAACGGCAAACCCTTCATATCCAAGGAGATGAAGAGATTTTTCTCGGATTATAATATACCGACCATCTTTAATACTCCATATCATTCTCCTCAAATAAACACGGTCGAACGATATAATCGTACGTTAAACTCAATGTTGACGGCATTTGCCAGTAAAAATCATAAAACGTGGGATGCTCACCTATCTGAATTTCAGTTTGCTCTGAACGCAGCTCGGTCAGAAGCCAGTGGTTACAGCCCAAACTTTTTGGTATTCGGTCGTGAGATTGTCTCTAGTGGAGAAGTTTATGCCGCGATGTCTTTGGCCGAAACCCAGGAGGTCTTGATGTCACCAGAAGAAGACGACCGTCTAGAGAGAGTTGGCGTTCTGGAAAGGATTTTTAAACAGGTCAATGAAAATTTGTCAAAACAACATGACAAAAATAAATTAATTTATGACCAAGGCCGACGACATTTACCCTTGAAAAAAGGTGACATAGTATGGAAAAAGACTAGATTTTTGTCCAATAAAGGCAAGGGATTTTCATCCAAACTGGCACCCAATTACGAAAAATTCCGTATCGCTGAAAAACTGTGCGATCAAGTATTCAAACTCGAAACACTAGACGGCAAATTATTGCCAGGCGATTATCACGCAAAAGACTTTAAAGTAAACGGGTGTACCAGTGAGTTGTCGACAGTAGACCAACGGACATAGCTTCTTAATTTTTGTTGAAAATTATATCACCAATATTTACTTGTACCATAGTTAAATTTTTTAAAAATATTAGTTGTGAAAGATAGGGGAGACTTGAAAAAAAAAAATAAAACTTACGGGTTTCGAATGATCAGCAGCATGTAGTTCGCAGCAGCTTTTGGTGCGGACCGGGACGGCTGACGGCATAAGTGCTGAAATGTTTGGACATTTACGTTAAATAAACTTGTGGTAGTTTCGGAGGAGGTTTTCGTAGATCAAATTTTTATGAGCTACGGTATTATGAATGGTCTGAGGCTCTCATAGGTGTCCCAGTAGAATGGCTGTGGTGGATTTAGTGAGGAATGAATGAGATGAATATTAGAGTATGTCCTCGCACTGATTAGAGAAACAGGCCAGTAGCTACAGTCTGGGAGTGGTTCCAGTGCTTATAATGCTTTCCCGATCTCTAATTGTTGATCTTGGGACAGGCTGTAGTCCGTGTCGAATTGCAAAATTGGGTCAACGTGGTTATTGACACAATGCAATTTTGATTTACGTTTGTAAACAGTTTTTCGTGTGCGGAACGTTAACACGCGTTTATTGTTATACGTTAGATAGTCGGAACTAGGTTTTCACTGGCGTTTTGCGATATAAGTCTGCAGATTCGTTCGTTTTTTGATTTTGAGGTTAACCTAATAGGTATCACGTCAAGATGGTTTACTCACCGGAATTTGGAAGGGTTGAGTTGTTGGCGGAGAAAAAAATTAAGGTCGCTTAATTTTTTTAACGGTGGTACGGGGGATGTAACGCTCTCCGCGTTTTCCCGCTGATTTTATTCCATTTTCCCATCCAACTCGAGTTCCACATAGTTCGCGAGCATGTTTACGAGCTGTCATCCGGCGACTTTTCACAATCGAAAGCGGCGCGAGCGCTATTTAATCGTTCGGCGCTCGACTCTATGCCGAGCGTACACGAAATCGGCCGAATAAGGACGTCGGAATAGATCGTTGCCAGGCGTAGGAGATTGATGCGATGTTTCGGAAATATTTTCCGAAGGTGTTTATTTTATTTAATCCGAAATTAAATTGGTTTCTTTTTAATTGTTCATTATTGGGATATGGTAGGAATCTTGTTTCATAAATTTTATCCATTTTCATAAGGTGTGCTAGATGGTAAATTGGCCATCTTAAAGGTCGTGGGTTCACCTACTTTTAGGTTTTCGAGGATAGGAAAATGAAGGATAGAGGTAAGGGGATTCTGATCATTGGGTTAGAAATAAATAAAAATCAGAAATATTCTCTAAATTGTTAAGATTTTTAATCATCCTAAATAAAAAGGCCTAATTTGAATTCAAAATCTCGCGCGCTGAGAAATGGAATTTCCCTTACGGGCCCGCCAAAAATGTAGTATAACTACCAGCCGAAATGGGAATTCGCCCTCATTTTATCGCCAAGCAGCAGAATCTCAAGATCCCAGGGAAGTCCGTAGTAGGATTAGGACGATAGTTTTTCCTGGTAAGTGCTCGATGTATTTTACTCTGTTTGCGATCCTTTCGGATCGGTTTGGCGGGGGTCAGAATCAAACGACTGGACTTGAGCTATTGCTGTTCTTGTTCCGAGATCTGTACCTTCGTCCCGGCGCGAATATTCTAAAATAGGCCCTTTCTGCGATAGGGATCTTCTGCGAGGGATCTACATATCGGATCCTTATTCGGGCAATACTCGTCGAAAACGAGCACATCCGGGGATTCCGTATCTGCGTTTTTGGATCGTCGTTGGGGAAGGTCGTTGAGCAAGCCCACTGCCATTCCACGGCCGTTAAGGACCGTCATTTGGAGCCTGGCTGCTGATCGGAAGCCATACGACCGCATCGGGAATCGTAGTTCCGGCGAGTCTGCGCGGCTTCATACCTACCTGCTCCAGTCTACGGCTAGTACGAGAGTACGATCATCGGAGTACCGTACTCGCACCTCGGCGGCCGCGACGAGCTGCACCTGACGTCAATCGCAGCGGAAGGCGCGAAGATTCGAATGGCGGAGCGCGCATATCCTATTCCCCAATTGAACCGTACCATTATATTTGAGGAGCAAGAATCGACCTCCGTAACCCTGAGCTCTGCTCGCCGCTGACTAGCGGCAATTTGAATTGTTCTTTTTAATATTGTTCTGTTTTAAATATTTTCACTCTTGATTACCATTTTTTACTCATTGTTTGTTTTGAATATTAGTTTAAATTGTGTTTTATACTTATAACGTTTACTTGTTTTAACCTATTAAGGTAATATTTGAAGGATAGGGTTTAGCCATATCCTTCACCCTAATTTATATTTATCCGCACAGACCTCCACTGTGCCGAGTGTGCATAAATTAGGCAAAATAAAGAATTTAGAAACCTCACTTCTTTTTAGTTTATAGTTTCTACATATTCTATATATATAGACCTTCTTATATGTCACAATATATATATATATATATATATATATATATATATATATATATATATATATATATATATATATATATATATATATATATATATATATATATATATATATATATATATATATATATATATATATATATATATATATATATATATATATATATATATATATATATATATATCAGCAAAATCCTTCCTGCCGTGATCAGCAAAAAAAGCATCTGCTCATATTTTTTATATTTTTCTAGCTCGACTGTACACGAAGTTACAGTAACGTCAAAGGACGCAAGTACATGTATTTTTCTACGAATACTGAGCTAAAAGGACGCATTGAATGTAAACTAGAATGAAAAGGCTTATTTGCGTATATGTGTTCTTTTCTTTTGGAAAATTTCCATCAGTTCAGAAATTGAAAAGACGCATTTTCTTCTGTACTAAGTGGGTAAGACGTTAGTGATCACTTGCGTCTTTGCAATCTATTAATTCACTACCTAAGTAGTTTAAGCGTATGTGGCAAATGGGCCTTTTATATTTAGTAATTCCTTTAGATGTTTGGACGCTTAATTAAGAATAGGAATTGGTTGCGCGCAAAGTATCTTTAGCATCAGCATTTAATTAGTAGGTATATGTGGATGTTCGATTTCACTGACAGATGTTGACTCAGAAGAAGAAGAAGAACTACTTCAACGCTGCCAGTACTTCGTTCGCTCAAAAATGCCTACCCGCCGCTAGTTTATAATTATCCGCCGCGCCTTCACGACGACTGCACATATATTTATCAGAGGTTTTGCATACTCCCGTGACTCTGAACCGCTTTATTTATTGAACCGCTCCGCAAAATCATAGTTAAAACTCCGCGAAGGAACTAATCCGCTTCGAGTGAGTCGTGTGTGAAGCATTGTCGAAGATTGCATGAAAAATCCACCAGCAGACACCTCGAGGGTCCGTAGCAGTGCTGGGACTTCAGCTAGGCGAGGATCATCATCACAGGGCAGTCGGTGTTTTACAGACATATATATGATTACGTGTTGATGTTAAAAGGATTTGCGCGCATCGATTTTGTCTCATTTTGTGAAGTACCCTCATATTAAAATCTATTTATTTATTTATTATAATTTATTTACGGTTATGATCCCGCCGGTTGTTCAACTATTTACACGTTGAACAACCATAATTATTGGTCCTTTAGAGCTCGGATATAAATCCAGTTTAGATTTAGTAAATTTTGCGTATTTTTTTGGCGAAATTAATATATTTCAAATACCGCTTATGGATGCTTTATTTACGTAAATTTGGTGAATAAAGTGTCTATTCTTTGTAAATTTATCAGATAGTTTTACGTAACATTGGTAGAACTCCTATATAAATATGATTTATAGTTTTTTTACGTAATTTTGGTAAAATTTCTATAGATTTTTCGTACGACATATATTTATATATTTATACTTATACTATTTTCTACTTGTCTATTATTTTCTATATATTATTTATACTTCTAATATTTTCTTATATTATCATAATTTCTTTCATCTCGTTATATTAGTCTTTATAATGGCGAACATCGCAGATGAACAGAAATTAGAGTTATTACATTCGAAGAAGGAAGCTATTTTTCAACGAATGAATGACTTGTTTACATTATGAAAAACAATATTTCTTCTTCTACTTCATTCGAGTCAAGGGCAAATGAAAATTTCATGGCTGAAACAGAAACTATTGACGACTGGCAGATGAAATACGAACAAATAATTGATGAAATTGATATTATAAACTTAAAAATAAATCCAGATTTTAAAGTCAGTCATAAATCTTTGTTTGCATTTGAAGACCTGTATTCTCGAGTGAAACGTATACGCAATAAAATAAACTCCATATCAGCTGATGTGTCAAAACAATCAGCCACCGCGTCCAATGATAAATGTGTGATTAAACTGCCGCCAATTGAAATTCCCTTCTTCGATGGGAAGATGGAAAATTGGTCGCAATTTTATGAATCATTTAAGGCGAACATACACGATAATAATCAGCTGACTGATTCACAGCGCGTTCAATATCTTGTGGGAAAATTGACTCATAGTGCAATACAAATAACATCAGGTATTGTACCTACGAGTAAAACTTATAAAATATTATGGAACAGTTTAGTAAATAAATATCAGGATAAACGTGCATTGGGCACACATTATTTAAATAATATTTTGGAACTTAAAATGTGCCAAAACACCGCAAATAGTCTTAATCTTTTTATTGAAAAATATTCAGCTTCGATCTCCGCTATCAAACAATTGGAAATAGCAGACCCATTCGATTTCATTTTATTGCATTGTGCTCTAAGAAAGGTTGACACACAAACAATACAAAATTTTGAAATGTCAGTCCGCCAGAAAGAAATTCCGTCGTCTGAAGACTTGATTGCTTTCGTTCAGGAACAAGTAAAAATATTGGAACGATCTAGTAGCAGTTATTCTGGTTCCAATCCACGAATCCCAGGCACATCCACGAGACCTTCAGCCGCAAATGGACGCCCTCGAACGTCAAAAGCCTTCATAGTCTCCTCGTCCGCTTCATGTGTGCTATGCGCTAATAAGGATCACTCACACCTTTACGCATGTACTAAATTTAAAAATATGATTTTACCGCAGGCAAGGTTTGACTACATTAAATCAAAGAATGGTTGTGTCAACTGCTTGAGTATTTCACACGCTGTCTCTGCATGTAATTCACGGCATGTATGTAACCTTTGTCAAAAACGCCATCATACTTATTTGCATTTCAAAAAGAATACATCCTTAAATAAAGGATCTGCAAAAGGTAACGAGACGCATTTGCAAACGACGCAATTGCATACTCATACGAATTATATGGAGTCTCCTAAATCCTCCGAGAATTTATCTCATCCTTCGCAGCCACTCCAAAACAATACGTCACTAATGCTCAAGGTGGACCATCTCCTACTATACTTCTATCCACCGCACAAGTATATGCCCAGCCTAATAACGCTAATGGAAAAATTATAGTGCGATGTCTTATTGACAATGGTTCACAAAATAATTTAGTGACTGTTGAGTGTTGCCAACAATTAAATTTAAATATTATCCCTCTTAATAATTCATATATAAAAGGTGTTGGTTTATCGTCAAAACCAATCCATGGCTTTGTGTATTTGAACATAGAGTCTCGCTTTCAACCTAACAATAAATATAATATTCACGCTTTAGTGGTCGATTGTATAACCGACCAACTGCCCTCACACTATATCGAAAAGACGTGTGACATGACACATATAAATAATCTACCACTAGCTGATCTTACTTGGAACATTCCAGGAACCATAAATTTAGTATTGGGTGCCCAATTATTCCCATATATTTATTTGGGAAATAAGGTGGAATCTAAAACTAACGCTCCGCCCGCAATCTTAACCGCATTTGGATATGTTCTGATGGGGGATTATCCTTATAGAAATCCGCATCCAAAGAATGCTGATTCCGTCACCGCTCTTGCTCTCAATGATCTTGAAGCATGTTTACATAAATTTTGGCAATTAGAAGAAATGCCCATGAAACGCTTTCTCAGTCCGGATGAAACGGAATGTGAAAATATATACACCGCATCCGTATCTCGCGATGAGCAAGGTAGGTATTCTGTTGCGCTACCTTTCTCTAAGAGTCCTGCCGATTTAGGTAATTCTCGAACTGTCGCATATCGCCGTCTTCTCGCTCTGGAACGAAAGTTTAAAAACGACCCTATGCTCCGCGTAAAATATAATGAAGTGATTATGGATTACATTCAGAACCGGTACCTATCCGAAGTGCCTGAATCTGATAATAATGTCGACGGTTACTATATTCCGCATCATGCCGTCGTCCGGGCAGACAAGCCACTTCCTCGTATTGTGTTGGATGCTAGTGCAAAAACTCATACAGGATTATCACTTAATGACATCCTCTATGCTGGTCCTGATCTACAGGCTGATCTATTTTTACTTTTGATAAATTTTCGTTTATTTCCTGTTGCGATGACCGCCGATATCAAACAGATGTATTTACAGATTGGTGTTGTTGAAGACCATCGTAAATACTTAAAAATATTATTCTGCTTTAGTGACAATGAACCCGTCCGTAGATATAATTTTGATCGCGTGGCGTTTGGGCTTAAACCCAGTCCGTATTTAGCCATGCGATGTATACGCCATCTAGCTGCAGAGAATGTGCACCTCTATCCTGAAGGAGCAAAGATAGCTGAGTCACAGCTCTATATGGACGATTTAGTTAATTCCACTCCTACTGAAGACACCGCTAAACGCATATCTCAAGAACTAATCGCCTTATTTAAATCCGCGTCCATGGATCTAGTGAAATGGACAAGTAATTCACTTGCACTCCTTGAGAGCCTCCCTGACTCGCATCGAACATCTGTAGAATTTTCTGATGATAATGCTACGTCGAGGGTATTAGGCCTTTCATGGGAACCCGCTAATGATCAATTCTCCATAACTACTTCTTTATTTGATGAGAAGTGTACAAAGCGAAGCATACTTTCATTAGTCGCTCGCTTATTTGACGTTCTAGGTTTGGTAGCTCCAGTCATACTTTATGCTAAATTGCTGATCAAAGAACTTTGGCTTTGCAATATTGGATAGGATGAAACACCACCCGAACACATAATTAATCGCTTTTCTGCTCTTGTACAAGAATTCCCTTTACTAGATACTTTGAGGATTCCACGACATATTGGAGTATCAAATGAATGTACTGTCAATATCGTCGCGTTTTGTGATGCAAGTATAAAAGGCTATGGATGTGTCATATACTTGCATATTACCGATCCTGCAAACAACATAACAGTAAGACTTTTGTGTTCAAAATCTAAGGTTTCACCCACAAAAATAACAACACTAGCTCGCTTAGAGCTTTGTGCCGCTCTTTTAATGTCTAAGCTGGTTAAAATAGTTCTAGATACTTATGAGACCCGCATTTCAATCAACGGAGTCTATGCATTTTCGGACTCTACTATAGCGCTCGCATGGATAAATTCATCTACCCATCGATGGTCTGTCTTTGTGAGTAACCGCGTAGCTCAATGGCATGAGAATTTACCTCCAAATAACTTTAGACATGTAGCATGTGTCGAAAATCCTAGTGATTGTCTCTCGCGTCGTATGTTGCCTTCTCAGCTCATATCTCACGAACTTTGGTGGAAGGGGCCTTCGTGGCTTATGTCTACGCCGACTAAATGGCCTATAAAAACTTCATCTCACATCGAGTGTGATAAGCTTCCTGACTCAAATTAAAAACATTTACCGCTGTCGTTCAATGTGAACAATCCATATGCTATGACTTGTCTCAGAGAATATCTTCTTGGGACAAGTTACTCCGCATTCTTGTCTTTGTATTTAGATTTATAAAGAGGCTACCTAATATTGGAACTGTCGGAATGATGTTATTCGCTGAAAGAGCTGTCATTAAAGCAGTACAGCGAGTACACTTTTCAGAAGATATCCATCGCATAAAACTAAATCAAAGATTATCTAAGAAACTCCAAAATCTGAGTGTATTCATTGACGAAGACGAAATTATACGTATAGGAGAAAGACTATGTAAATCCGACTTACCATTCGAAGCTAAGCATCCCGCTCTTTTGCCGAAACAGGATCATGTAGTTGGTCTTATAATAAACCATTTTTATAAAATTAATTGTCACATGGGACCTGGTCTGCTTATGTCAATTCTTCGTCAACGCTACTGGATACTGGATGCCAGAACTACTATCAGGAAGATTGTGCGTCAGTGCAACGCGTGCTTCCGCGTGAAGCCTACGCACCCCATGCCAAAAATGGCTGATCTTCCGACTTACCGCGTCCAAGAAGCGAAAGCATTCGTGCACACCGGTGTAGATTATGCTGGTCCACTTCGAATTACGCTCACGCGCCGTCGCGGTCAACATTCACAGAAAGCATACATCTGTCTGTTTGTTTGTCTTGTGACCAAAGCTGTACATATTGAGCTCGTTTCAGATTTAACTTCAGATATATTCCTAGCCGCGTTTAAGCGCTTCATTTCACGCCGCGGTCCAGTTTCCTGTTTGTATTCAGACAATGGGACGAATTTCGTTGGTGCGAAAGCACAACTGGACGAAATGTATAAATTTCTATTTACTTCTTAGTATCAGAACTCCTTCAACGAGGAACTTACAAAACGTCGCATTGAGTGGAAAATGATACCACCACGAATACCGCATTTCGGATCTATGTGGGAGTCCAACATAAAGAGTCTCAAAACTCATTTGTATAGAGTTATTGGGAGTCAAATACTCTCTTATGAGGAATTACAGCCTGTTCTTGTGAAAATTGAAAGCATCATGAATTCACGTCCACTTTGCGTAATTTCGACGGATCCACATCCTGATATCCTAACACCCGCTCATTTTCTTATGTCCACACTGCTACAATATTTGCCCGCATCTGACTTGTCTGATGAACGTATCAGTCTCACCAATCGAAAGAAACTATTGGATAGCATGGTCCATTCATATTGGAAAAAGTGGAGTACTGCGTACCTTCACACGTTGCAAGTCAGGCAGAAATGGTCTAGTCCAGATCGCCCTGTTCAAATAGGAACAATCGTGCTGGCTGGTCAAGAGAATACCCCCCCGCTAACTTGGCCACTCGGTAGAATAATATCAGTTTATCCAGGCACCGATGGTGTAGTTAGAGTTGCTCTGATGAAAACAAGGTTTGGAACCTTCAAACGCCCTGTAGTGAAGCTTTTTCCAATCCCTTCCCAATAATCAACCGCATATTTCAACCGCCAATATTCAACCGCCCACAAACAATCTCAATAGATTATATTCAACCGTTATTAATTAACCGCAATATATATACATACCTATACATATCTTATTATATTTTATATAACATTATCTTCTCTTTATTGAAAACTGCGAGTTTCCAAGGTGGGGAGCATGGTTGCGCGCAAAGTATCTTTTGCATCAGCATTTAATTAGTAGGTATATGTGGATGTTCGATTTCACTGACAGATGTTGACTCCGAAGAAGAAGAAGAACTACTTCAACGCTGCCAGTACTTCGATCGCTCAAAAATGCCTACCCGCCGCTAGTTTATAATTATCCGCCGCGCCGTCACGACGACTGCACATATATTTATCAGAGGTTTTGCATACTCCCGCGACTCTGAACCGCTTTATTTACCGCTTTATTTATTGAACCGCTCCGCAAAATCATAGTTAAAACTCCGCGAAGGAACTAATCCGCGTCGAGTGAGTCGTGTGTGCGGCATTGTCGAAGATTGCATGAAAAATCCACCAGCAGACACCTCGAGGGTCCGTAGCAGTGCTGGGACTTCAGCTAGGCGAGGATCATCATCACAGGTCAGTCGGTGTCTTACAGACATATATATGATTACGTGTAGATGTTAAAAGGATTTGCGCGCATCGATTTTGTCTCATTTTGTGAAGTACCCGCATATTAAAATCTATTTATTTATTTATTATAATTCATAATTGCTGATAATATGACAAATAAACATGACCTAACGATTTAAATTATTTTTATAAAATACTACTTTTTGTGACTTAAATATAAAAGTTAGACATATGCTGTCGCTGACTTTTTTTGTAGGCATTATCAAGCTCTACAACTTTTCTTTAGAAGTTAATCATATATCTCTCATCGTTAAGGCAGCGTTAGTTAGAAACGTTTTCGTTCGACCGCTTATTCTCCGACTTACTTTGCAAATCCGACTACCACGGAAATGTCTTTTCATTTTTCGGATTAATATATAGCCTATGACACTCACAAATAACGTGGCTTTCTATCGGTAAAAGAATTTTCAAAATCGGTTCAGTAGATCCAGATATTACTTCCTACAGCCTCACAAACTTTACCTCTTTATAATATTAGTATAGATTTATTATATTTTTTATATTATCTTTCAATATTTATTATTATCATTATTATTATTTAAATTTTTTTCGAATACCACATTTCAGGGCAATTTAGTGTTATTAGCTTTTTACTAAAAATAGTACATAATTGATTGTAATACGAGAGTCCTGTCCACCCTAGAGCGGGCTATTCGGTTCCTGTTATTTTGGTAAGCAAAAATAAGAATATCGAATAAAATAAAACAATAAATAAACGATGGGAGCGAAGTATTCGAGTTCACTGAGGCATTTCTGTTTAGAGATATAAGGAATATTTTAGACCCCAAGACATTATAAACAACATATGTACTATGCCTTGTGCCAAAGTATTCTAAGCTATGGAATCATTGGCTGGGGAGCCTGTGCAAAAACGACTATTTACCCAGCAGAGTTTGCACAGAAATAATTATAAAAATCATCACGCGTAAGCCTTACAGGTACTCATCGGAAAAATTGTTTTTGGAATATGAAGTATTGGTTTTAAGACAGCTTTATTTAAAATTTTGTGTAAATTTTATTCAATTCAAATGCAACAGGACTTTCTCAGAACAAATGCATCCAACAAGGCGATCCGTTGCTAAAAAAATAGATATTCCCCGAATGATGACCTCTTTTGGTCAAAGACATTTTACTGTTTTGGGCCCCAGGACATATAACCTTTTAGAAGATGGAATTAAAACAATTCAGTCTAAAGATTGCTTTAAAAGAAACAGAGCCATATGTGGCTAATAAATGAAGGCCGTGAAAAGAGCCACAAATTATTTGACTATCTAGTATGATTTTTATTTTTATTCTTATTTTATTTTTATTAAGCTATTGCATAGCTTTTATCGCGGGCCTAGGCCAGCGCGGCGACCGAATGAAGAAATTTCTTAACGAAAATTAATGATTTTAAACTGATAATTACGTCTAAACGAGTACTGCTTACGATTCGGAAAAAAATATATGTTAAACAAGAACATTTTCCTAATATTCTTAGCTTTGAATATTTTAGATTTTGTTTATATTACATAGTGTAATTAATTTGTGAAATTAGGTCTAACCGAACACAAAAACGACTACTACGCAAATACTATCTGGCGTATTATTATGAAACCTGCACCATTTTAAAGATAATTTAATTATCTATCTTTTTATCTACGATTTTTTTCGAATAATCAGTTTTTTTTGCTTTATCGAATAAAAATTCGTGCGCGGCGCTCTATCGGAAGACGTTTAAATTATTCCGAATCATTTGCTACCGCAGCCGCAAATGATTCGGAATAATTTCAACGTTTTCCGATAGAGTGCAGTTATCTGAAAATAAAATAAATAAAATAAATAAATAATTATAATTGCATAAGTTGTTAAAAATGCTATGCAATAGCTTTACCGTGGCAGTCCCCGAGTGCCACACGTATTTTTGTTTATTTTACTGTAGGTATCTATCTATCTATTTACTATTATTATAATTTCGATTTTTATTTATTTACTCGATAATTTTATGATTATAATTTCAAATACTTCTTGATGATATTTTAATTTATTTTTTTAACATGTTTAATTTTTAAGTTTAGTTGTTAATTTTTTACTTTTTTTGTGTGCTCAGGTAAAATATTTCCTGGTACACCTGCCTTAGTACAGGCCTAGGCCTAGTTAGGCGGTGTTGACGCAGTGACCAAGATACTGCAGTGTGCTCTATTTTTCGCTACTGGTCCAAACTTATTTTTTTTTGTAATGCTGCAGTAAATTATATTTTGTGCTTTACCTTTAATAAATAAATAAATAAATAAATAAATTGATTTCAGTAGATTATACACCTCTGACAAAACATATTTCGATTTCAGCATCTTTTTACGGGCAGTTTGTTCGTGTTATTATTCCGGACGTCTTGAAATTGTTTGGAGGGAGTTGTGCCCAATATAAAAGTGTTACACTTTTACCATGCTCATAATTCTCCGTGGTCTAATTCGAGGAAGGCCGACACCGCACTGATTTAACCTCAATTCCTACCACCTCCCTACGACGTAACGCAGGTACCGAATGCTAATGTGTGGAGCGGGAAGTCGCCCCATTGTTTTATTAGCGTGACGGATTTATAGGGGAAATCGCCTCGTTAAAACTTCGAAGACGCTACCAGAAAGTTGAGCTGCAAAGTATTAGGCACCTAACCCAGCGTAACTGGCGTTTTTTTACGCTGGTCCAAAAAAAAAGACTGGCTAATTCAAATTCAATTTTATTACCCTTACATTATGACGGGAGAAGCCCGCCACTGAAAATACTGTAGGTACTAACGGGAGCTAATGGGCCCTTGCTGAGTTGGCCACGAAGACCCATTCTGTTTTCAGGGTCGGTGGACGTAGCTGGACGTAGCTGGACGTAGAATGTACTGTCCAAAGTCTTCTACGTTCACTGCAGGGCGATAGAACGACTAATCGTTAAAACGTCCTGTGGTGACGGGCTCGCCCGTTGTAGTTGACACCGCAAGATGTAGGTACTAACTACTAACTAACATTTTCGTTTTCAAACCTAAAAACCTACAGATATTTTTTATTATAGTCCTATTTTTATTTATACACACCATCCACCACTTCCTATTAGGCTTTTAGCTGTATTTTGGAGTAATTTGCAGCAAAACAACATGACTGACTGACTACTGCCGCGGCAACAGAAACAACATCGTCGTCATTATCAGTTTTTTTAATTATTTTAGGTAACTGTTCAAACATTAGACGTATCACGTACGTCAAACGTTTGTTACACCGTCTAATAGCAGGGCGCTGGCCATGCCAATCGTCCAATAATTGACTCAAGCGATGGAGACAAACATTTGAGTCTTGAGTCTTTTGACAGCTCTACGCTCTTTTCGATATGAGTGGAACGGATGGATATGAAACTAACACTTAAAAACATACCCGTGAACGCCCTAAAATTTCTCGGAAACGTTCTAAGCGCTGTCCGCTAACAGAGCTTTTGATGATATGACGAAGCACGACGCTGAGATGAATGCGAGTGTCCAACTCTACTAGTTGACACTTGACTGCGCGGGATTTGTCGGTCCGACATCAAGGGTCTGTTATCGCATAGATTTCTACTGTCACTGAAATATCGTACTGCTGTTATTTCTTCCTCGATTTTAACCCGATAACATAGCTTAGCGGAATACCCCTAATGTATTTTTTGCACCCAAAAATCGATTTTATCTAGTGTAAATCTATTTCATTTTGGAAAGTCGATTCTATCTAGTGTAAATCCATTTCATTTCGGGGGGGGTCCGGACCCCTCGGACCCCCCCCCCCCCCCCCTGGGCACGGCCATGGGTCAAAGCAAATCTACACTCGGGAGCAATCTACACTCGGGAGCGGGTCACCAATATTATACAGTAAGTACCGTGCGAATTAATTGGAACCAAGGGTATTTATTTTATAGAAAAGTGCTTTATCTATACTTAATATTATAAAGAGGTAAAGTTTGTGACGTTGTAGGAAGTAATCTCTGGATGGGCAAGGCAAAATACCGGAAAGGCAAAATACCGGAAAATGTGGATTTCGTGCATGTAAAATTTAAGGAGGGACCTCCAGATCCCCCTCATAATAAAGGACCCCTATTTAATCCTTAGCCGACGGCCCCCAAAGGAGCCAACTTGCGACGGCCCCCAAAGGAGCACCACAGGACGTTTTAACGATTTTCTCGTTCCATCGCCCTGCAGTGAACGTAGAAGACTTTGGACAGAACAAATCCAACGTCCAGCTACGTCACAACCCGCAAGAAGCCAACGCCTTACCGCGAGATAGCCAGTGTTACCTGGCGGGCCGACCCTCGCGCCCTTGCTTCCAATTGTGACCAGATTTCTCCGGTCTCTCGATTGGTTCCGAGTTCGAGGTCGCTTGCGCGGTCCTCTCCCTTACGAAGCGGTGAAACGGTGTGCACGGAATCTATCGCGGACCAAGGCGTCCTTTGCCCGACTCTGAACCGGGATCGGATGGCCAATGGTCATTTCAAGAGCAGTCGCCGTAAGGTAGACAACCACCCCCGCTCTATAGGAAACAATACAGTTCCCAGACTCCCCCGACTGTTAGTCGGAGAGCACAGTCGATTAACTTGCGCCGCTCGGTGCGCAGACCGTCCAGGAGCGCCAGAGGTTTGATTCCCAGGGGAGACTGGTTGACCCAGTGTCCTACCCAGGTTCGCACCCCATGCGTGGAGGCCATCGGATGGGTGTTGACCCGTGAGTGTGACAGACCCTGAACACATGGGTCATCGTGGCCACCTCATCATGGGCCCATTAGCTCCCCCCCCCCCCCCCCAAAGGAGCCAGTCCGGGCTTTTTCAAATACATAGATAAAAATAAAATTATGTTCGTTGGTAACCGCATATTAGGTTAAGCGGCTGAACCGACTTAGCTATATTTGTCTAAAATGTTCACAAGAATCCAAATAAGGTCCTAACGGAAAGGAAAATTGGAAAAGTTGCCAAAAAAATGTAACATCCGAGAAAAACTGAAAGGGATTTTTTCTGCATACGATTTGAACGATGGATATCCGAAATTCTTTTTTTGAATAAGAGCGATATATTAGGTTGACACTTTTTTTGTTTTGATCGCTATGCTCTCGGTATGGTAATATTTCAATTTAATGTATTTATTTATTTATTTATTTAAGAATTAATTACTATAAAACATTGATTAGCTTACAAAAATAACAGGAACCGAATGGCGAAACCTTAACCTTTTGCTTATTTGTTTCTGTCACCTAACTGGGACTAGCCCGTTCTAGGGTGGACAGGACTCCAATATTACAATCAAGTTTGCTTGATTGCTTGGTTGCCTACAAATGTACAAGTTTTAGTAAAAAGCTAATGACACTAAATTGCCTAAAATGTGGTCTTCAGAATAAAATAAAAAATAATAATAATAAAAAAATATTAAAAATATATACTTAATAAATAAAATTCAATTCCATTATTAAATCGGCAATAAATATAATATAAAATTCGATTAAATAATATAAATAAAGTTATATGTGAGAAAAGAAAGAAACAGTCATTAATATTTAATATTATGTTTTAAGTAATATAAGATTTAATATAAAAATACCTAGTCTAAAAGTATAATTCATTGTCAAAGTCAAATATTTTTTGGTAGTTAGTTCAATGTTAAAATATACTTAACATATAAGTTTAAAAATATGTTAATAATTTGTGCACCTAAGTTTTATTATACTATTATTTCTAACATTTGATGTATGGTTAGTCTGTCATGATTCGATAACCATTTCTTTAATTTATTTTTGAATTCCCTAAATGTCAAATTCATTTTTATTTCCATATTGATCAGATTGTAAAATCTCGGCGCAATGAAAGAGTAATGTCTTTGACCAAATGATGTTTTCCTTCTGGGTATTATTAAGCTATTTTCTACAACTTGAACTAAAACCTTGAACTAACAACTTGTTTTAAAACCTATATTGGCTAATTGTTACATAAGTTGTATTACTTATTTTAATTACTCTGACCCGCCTAGATACGGGACAGTTTAGTCCTAGTTAGGTGGGCAATGAGCATTAGCTGCATTTCGGTGTTCAATTTTTCCGAGTTACTTATAACATTGATAACCATGGGGCTAAATGTACAAAAATAAAATGAATAAGGTATTAAACCTTAAAAAAAATGTATTGAATTAAAAAACAACCTGGAAGATCTCGGATGGGTTGGGGAGTTTAGGGGGGGGGGGGTTGGGGGTGGATGGAGTTAGTGGGTTGGAGTTTAGAAGGGGAGGGGGGTTTGAGGGGTTTGGCGGGGGGGGCTGAGGTTACGTGTTCGCCCGTCGTAGTCGAGACCGCCCAACTGTATTGGGGAGAGCATTTATATCTACCTTTTACTAAAAACCTAGTATCGTCGGATTGTTTTTACTGGTAACGCTGGTTCAGTAATACCAGAGTAGGTATTTTTAATATTACATGTCATATTACTTATCATATATTAAATATTAATGGCTAAATCTTTCTTTACTTACTTATAACTTTATTATTCTCTTTATTTTAGTTTTACTATTCTGTTTGTCATTATCTATTTAATCGAATTTTATATTCCATTTAATATATAATGGAATTGCATTTTATTTATTATATTATTTTTTCAACATTTTCATTATCCTTTCTTTTTATTTTGGAAGACCACATTTAAGGCAATTTAGTTTTATAAGCATTTTAAAACGTTTACGTAATTGATTGTAATATTAGAGTCCTGTCCACCCTACAACGGGCTAGTCCCAGTTGGGTGACAGAATCAAATAAGCAAAAGGTTAGGGTTTGGCCATTCGGTTCCTGTTATTTTTGTAAGCAAATCAATGTTTTATAGTAATTAATTCTTAAATAAATAAATAAATAAAATAAAATGATGTTTTCAAATATTTTCTACTCATTGCTACTCAAAGTGATTTATGTTATATTAAACCTCTGAGTTTTCCTTACTATTTCCATAATCGAAATATTTCACGTTTCACATTTTTAACAAGTAAATGTACTTTCTTGACAAGATGAGGCCTAAAACAAAAAATAAAAAGTTTGACTTCTTAAAGAAGGCACTAAAACTTTTCAAGTAAGACCGATTCACTCATTCAGCATGTGAAGACGAATAGAATAGTAGGCATTTACCTGAAATAAAGATGTATATCGTTGTAAAAATGCGTATTTTATTTATTTATGTGAAAATAAATAATTTCTGAAAAATTATTTATTTTCACATAAATTTAAACAAAATATATATTATGTTTAAAGACTCTAATAGACAGCGTTGACTTATTTAATATCACCTTATATATGTTAAAGAGAGAGAGATCAGACATATTACAAACTATGTTACAACAACTAGATTACGAAAGCAGAAAAGCAGGTCTATCCATGAATCCAACAAAGACCAAAGTAATGACAAATGCATTTTTTTTTTCTCTTTATTTGAAAAAACAACAGATTTACATCAGTCTTACGTACTAGAGATAATATTACATTAAGTTATTTGATATAAATCTAAAAAACGTTTTCTACTTATTGATAATTTACCTATTTAGTTATACTCTTCTAATACCTTAAATATTTTATTTTAATTTCAGTTTGGTGTTTTTTTTTTTTTTTTTTAATCAGTTATTTTTGCAGAGGCGAGTTGCTTGAATTGTGATTTACTAAGAAGCATACCATCAAAGCAATTAACAATTTTCACATATGAGTGCATTATACGGGGCACCGGCGAGAATAGAGCGTTATTGGTTGAACAATGCGGCGGGCGGAAGACATCACAACGACGAGTTCTGTGGGTCGACGGAACGTTCAGCGGGAAACAACTGAGCAGATCAGGGCAGTCGAGTTTATGGGTAAAATGTGAATTAATGAGGAGAAGATCTGTAAGAGTACGTCTCGTCTTCAGAGATTGACATTTAAAAAAGTGAGTTTGGGCGTTGTAATCGGCGAATTCTATTTCGTGAAAGAATTTAAAACGCATCCACCTCAGAACCGTTTTCTGAACTCTTTCAATGTCCGAAACATATTGTCATAACATGGATTCCAAATCACGCTGCCAAACTCCAGTCTACTCCGGACAAGCGATGTAAACAGGAGCATAACAACGCGGAAATCCTTGAAAGGCTCCGTTACCCTCCAAATGAATCCCAGCAACTGGTAACATTTGGAAGTCATTAGCTCGATATGGGTATTGAAGCTAAGTTTACTATTAAATGTTACACCCAAGTCGGTGAATTCAGAAACTCTTTCCAATTTATGCGCGTTAATATCATATTGGTAATGTGTAGGCCGATGAGATCTAGAAAAAGACATGGTTTTGCATTTATTTAGGTTTAAGTACAGTTTATTCCTTACGCAATATTCTTGAAAATTTATTAGCTCGGCTTGAATATCATAGCAGTCATCAGCAGAAGCAATCGTATTGAAAATTTTAAGGTCATCAGCATAAAGTAATAATTGCGATTTCCTGAAACATTTTCCGATGTCGTTGATAAACAGCGTGAATAATACAGGCCCTAAATGGCTTCCCTGTGGCACACCGGAGGTGACGTCGATGGCTTTCGACAAATGTCCGTTTACTTGGACTAATTGGGATCGATTCGATGAGTATGATTCCATCCATCGTAGCAAGGAACCGTGAATGCCTAAACGATATAACTTCTGCAAGAGCAATGAGGTATTCACTTTATCGAAAGCCTTTGAAAAATCTGTAAATATCACGTCCACTTGCTTGCGGCTGTCCAGAGCATTAGCTATGTAGTTTGTATATAGTAATAAGTTAGTGTTAATTGACAGACCGGCAATGAAGCCGTGCTGCTGTTGTATTATGATATTGTTGTATGCGGATGAAACGCTCCGACACACGAGGTATTCTAATAGATTGCCAAAAATGCTCAGTTTCGATATAGGCCGATAGTTTTTGACTTCGTTTTTATCTCCCGACTTAAAAATTGGAGTGATATGCATTAAATGAAGACAAAGAAATAGGACAAGAGATTATCGAATATGTAGATGAATATATATATTTAGGACAGATAATATCGATAAAAGACCAATACTCAAAAGAATTCGATAGAAGAATAAGCAACACTTGGAAACGGTACTGGTCACTAAAAGAGACAGTTAAAAATGAAACGATACCAATGTCAGTAAAAAGTAAACTTTATAATACATGCATTCTTCCATGTTTTAGTTACGGGTGTCAAACTTAGCCTGCTACGAACAAAAACAACCAAAAACTTATAGTAAGCCAACGAAACATGGAGCGAAGCATGCTGAACATGAGGCTACAGGACAGGTGGACGACCTCAAAAAAAAGGAAAATAACAAAGGTGAGCGATGTTTTGAACAAAATAAGAAAACTAAAATGGAACTGGACTGGTCACATCATTAAAACCAACAAACAAATATAGACGAAGGACGTAATGGAATGGTATCCTAGAAATGGGAAAAGACAAAAAGGACGTCAAATTAAAAGATGGGAAGATGACTTACCGAAAGGATGGAGAAGGCTGGCTTGGGACAGAGATGAATGGAAGAAAACGGGGGAGGTCTATTTCGAAGGACAACCTGATCAAAAAACTGGCCTCTTGAAGAATATGATACCTTATTTAAAAATTAGATTAAAAATTAAAAAAATATATTGTTTTATCACATAAGGCAAAACTGTACAATACGGTCAGCGAATAAAGGCTTTTATTATTATTAATAATAATATTATAAAACAATTTTGAATTGTCCTACGTTTGAGTTTAATACACTTGTATTTAAAACTTTTTCTATGTGTTAAGGCGACATGAGACCTCAGAAAAATATCCGAAATGGGCGGACATGCGAAAAAATAGGCGGGGTCATTTATCTATACTAATATTATAAAAGGTAAAGTTTGTGACGTTGTAGGAAGTAATCTCTGGATCTACTGAACCGATTTTGAAAATTCTTTTACTAATAGAAAGCCACGTTATTTGTGAGTGTCATAGGCTATATATTAATCCGAAAAATGAAAAGACTTTTTGGAAAAAACGTAAGTCGGATAAAACGGTCGAACGAAAAGGTTTCTAACTAACGCTGCCTTAACGATGAGAGATATATGATTAAGTTCTAGGGAAAAGTTGTAGAGGTTGATAATGCCTAAAGTCAGTTATATGTCATATGTCTAACTTTTATATTTAAGTCACAAAAAGTAGTTTAACGATTAAAATTAAATTAATTAACGATTTAAATTTTAAAAATAATTTAAATCGTTAGGTCATGTTTATTGGTCATATTATCAACAATTATGAATTATTATCAAAATAAGTAAATTTATCGTCTCAAGTGTTTAAATCAAAAGACTTTTCCCTTTTACTGCATATAATTTCACTTTTACTGCATAAAGGGTTAAAGAGATAAGGCACTCACAAAAAAGACACACTCACAAGGAGACACTCACAAATAACGGTAATATAGTCAAATTGGCATGCAAATACATACATACATATGCAGTAAAAATATAACCCTTCTTTTGGCAGTCAGGAAATAAATCATAGCACTCAGTACTAACCAAACCACACTCATAATTTGATCACAAGTAAAAAGTTTTACCGCCCAACGAAGTGGGCACGGGTCAGCTAGTGAAGAATATAAACAATAGATGCCCTAAAATAAATATCTGAGGTAACCATTTAGTTTACCAGATAAAAACACAATTCTTTAAAATACCGATAAAAATATTTTTTTATTATAAAATTTATAATTGTAATGTCAAAAATTTTAAAAAATGTCACGATTGTCAAAAAGTAAAATAAAATGTCTTAGTAATGATATTGCAAATAAAAATAATCAAGGTATAATTAATATGTGCCTACTTAATAATAGAAATAGTCAATACATTTTACTCAAATTGAAAATCGATTAAAAACCTATTACAGAAAGAGATATAGTCAAGATGCATACAGTTTTTAGAGATCGTTAATGTCGTACAATTCTCTTTCAATGAGATATAATTTGAGTTTATTTTTAAATTGGAGCATTTTTCCTTCGCGGCATATTTTTTCGATACTAGAGGGTAGCTTATTGTAGCATATAATTCCGACGTAGTTCGGATCCCTTTTAAAAAGTTCTACATTTGGACGAGGAAGAATCAGATTATTTCTCCCCCCGGTAAAGTGTTTATGGGTATCTGAATGTATCGACAGCTGAGCTAGGTTTTTTATGATCAATTTAACGCATTCTAAACCGTATAGAGATGGAAGGGTGAGGATTTTAAGCCTTCTGAAATGACCACGGCGTGATTCTACATAACCCAGATTACTTAAAATTCGAATGGCCCACACACACATACATACACATACAGACACACAGACTCCCTAATTTACATTACGGCAACATTCACATTTGAGAGCATAGCTTCGGTAATGTGAGTTAATGTGCAAATTGGTGTGGTGGAAATGGTGAAAAAAATGTCATCTGATACGGTTGTGGCACGCCGCGCGCGCCGGCTCTAAGAAGACATATTCATATTATATTTGTTTGGAATTTTTATATATTCATTATTTAAGGATTTAATATATTAAAACTAACGATTTAAAAATATAAAAATAGCCTAAATATTTTATTTGCCTGTTTTTAACACCAGTAGCAATCAAAACGGTATAATTTATTAATACAGTTGCGATCAAAACGATCTAAATACTCCGATTTCAATCAAAACGATCTAAATGGACATTTGTTTTTTTATTTTGTCCTATTTTTGCAATGAAAAATTACTTGCGAAGAGATAAATCAGCCAAGGTATCAATTAAAACAACAAAATCTTGCGGTGTCAACTACAACGGGCGAGCCCGTCACCACAGGACGTTTTAACGATTAGTCGTTCTGTCCCCCTGCAGTGAACGTAGAAGACTTTGGACAGTACATTCTACGTCCAGCTACGTCACAACCCGTGAGAGTCCAACGCCTTACCGCGAGTGAGCCAGGAATAAACCCGGCGGGCTCGAGATACTCGCGCCCTCACTTCCAATTGTGACCAGATTTCTCCGGTCTCTCGATTGGTTCCGAGTTCGAGGTCGCTTGCGCGGTCCTCTCCCTTACGAAGCGGTGAAACGGAGTGCACCGAATCTGTCGCGGACCAAGGCGTCCTTTGCCCGACTCTGAACCGGGATCGGATGGCCAATGGTCATTTCAAGAGCAGTCGCCGTAAGGTAGACAACTACCCCCGCTCTATAGGAAACAATACAGTTCCCAGACTCCCCCGATTGTTAGTCGGAGAGCACAATCGATTGGCTTGCGCCGCTCGGTGCGCAGACCGTCTAGGAGCGCCAGAGGATTGATTCCCAGGGGAGACTGGTTGACCCAGTGTCCTACCCAGGCTCGCACCCCATGCGTGGAGGCCATCGGATGGGTGTTGACCCGTGAGTGTGACCGACCCTGAAACAGAATAGGTCTTCGTGGCCAACTCAGCAAGGGCCCATTAGCTCCCTAAAATTCCCATTAGCTCCTAAAAATTACTTTCGAAGAGACAAATCAGCCAAGGTATCAATTAAAACAACAAAATATACAAATAAACAAATGGAAGTATGCTATGTAGTTTTTTGCCTATCCTGTAAAATTGAGTTAAACGCCTTTAGATCGTTTTGTTCGCCGACTCCTCATATTTTATAAATATGTAATATACAGAACTAACAAATAAAGTTGTCAACTACAACGGGCGAACCCGTCACCTCGGAAATTTTTAACGATTATTCGTGATTAACGATCGATTAACGATCTCCCGTGAAGTGAGCGCAGAAGAATTGGACAAAACAGTCCACCGCCACATGCCCGTAAGAGGCCAACGCCTAAACCGCGGGATAACCAGGTGTGTTACACAGCGGGCTTACACTCACGCCCTTACTTCCAATTGCGATCAGATTGCTCCGGTCTCTCGATTGGTTACGAGTTCGGGGTCGCTTGCGCGGTCCTCTCCCTTACGAAGCGGTGAAACGGTGTATACCGAATCTATCGCGAACCACGGCATCCTTTGCCCTGCTGTTCACCCAGGATCGGGTAGCCGATGGTCGTTTTAAGAGCAGTCGCCGTTAGGTCCGCAACCACCGCCGCTCTATAGGAAACATATTGAGATGTCAACCACAACGGGCGAACCCGTCACCGCAGGACGTTTTAACGATTGATCGTTCTATCGACCGTGCAGTGAGCGTAGAAGACTTTGGACATAACAAATCCGACGTCTAGCTACGTCACAACCCGTTAGAGACCAACGCCTTACCGCGAGTAGCCAGGTATGTTACCTGGCAGGCGGCACTCGCGCCCTAACTACCAATTGTGACCAGATTTCTCCGGTCTCTCGATTGGTTCCGAGTTCGAGGTCGCTTGCGCGGTCCTCTCCCTTACGAAGCGGTGAAACGGAGTATACCGAATCAGTCGCGGACCAAGGCGTCCTTTGCCCGACTCTGAACCGGGATCGGATGGCCAATGGTCATTTCAAGAGCAGTCGCCGTAAGGTAGACAACTACCCCCGCTCTATAGGAAACAATACAGTTCCCAGACTCCCCCGATTGTTAGTCGGAGAAATCGATTGGCTTGCGCCGCTCGGTGCGCAGACCGTCCAGGAGCGCCAGAGGATTGATATCCCAGGGGAGACTGGTTGACCCAATGTCCTACCCGGGCTCGCACCCCATGCGTGGAGGCCATCGGATGGGTGTTGATCCGTGAGTGTGACCGACCCTGAAACAGAATGGGTCTTCGTGGCCAACTCAGCAAGGGCCCATTAGCTCCCCTCTATAGGAAACAGTACTGCTTCCAGACTCCCCCGACTGTTAATCAGAGTGCACAATCGATTGGCTTACGCTGCACGGTGCGCAGACCGTCCAGGAGCGCCAGAAGGTTGATTCCTAGCGGAAACTAGCCCTAAGGTCAGAGTCCTACCCGGGCTCGCACTTCGTGCGTGTAGGCCGCCGGATGGGTGTTGACCCGTGAGTGTGTCCAACCCTGAACAGAATGGGTCTTCGTGGCCAACTCAGCAAGGGCCCATTAGGGCCCATACAGAACTAACAAGATTAATGACTAGGTAACAAGAGGGAATTAATAAAAAAACGATATTGGTAGTATTTATATACCAAAATCGACCACAAAATTGCTGCGCAGATTTGCGCGCGAAGGCTGACTTTCGACCGCCTAATGCGGCGCTGCTTGTAATATATCTCGAAAAATAATGAAGACACGGTATAAATTATTTGCAATTGAACCTTGGACTAAATACGATAAAGTTGATTAAAATTCTTTTAGCCATCGAAGTAGATAGGGAGGCACACCCATCCGTTGCCGTTGCCGTGTGATTTATGAACAGAGCCATTTTTTCGCTTCATTTTTCATCGATGACCCGATTATTGGGTAGGTACGGCAAATAGTGGTACATACTCGGTGTTGCCAACCGCGCTTACACAGCGGGAGAACAGTAGACGCACTCTCGAACGACAGGCCATTGCGGGGATAGGGTGCGGGGAAAGTGAGCAACTACACTCAGAAAAAAACATGGTGAATTTGACAACAAAAAGTTGTTAAATATGAGCCATCAAGGTAAAATAGTGGGAGCCACAACGCCAAAATTGTCGAAAAACATTGCTTATATGACAGAGCATAGCATTGTTAATTTCACAAAGGCGTGCTTTCACAACTTTACTTTGATGGCTCATATTTCACAATTTTACTTTGTGAAATTCGCAATGTTAACACATTGCGAATTTCACAACTTTACTCTGTTGATTCGCAATCAATTCCGCCTTTCAACCTTGTGGGTTTAGCAATGCGCACTTTGCTTCATTAGCAACTTTCAAGTTGTGTTTCTAACAGAGTTGTGGTTCGACCTTGTGGGTTTAGCAATGCGCACTTTGCTTTATTAGCAACTTTCAAGTTGTGTTTCTAACAGAGTTGTGGTTCAACCTTGTGGGTTTAGCAATGCGCACTTTGCTTTATTAGCAACTTTCAAGTTGTGTTTCTAACAACTTGAAAGTTGCTAATAAAGCAACGTACGCATTGCTTCAGATCTTCAGCATATTTTATTTGTACTGCTGTATACTGTACAACCGCTGTGTAAATATTAATTGCAGGGAAAAAGAAATCCATTATTGCTATTCCTGCAATATTTACACTGCGGTTGACCAGGAACAGCATTGCAAATAAAACCTGAAGAAGATCTGAAGCCTATGTTGCATTACTTGTGCGTGTTTGTGTATCCAATAACCTAAAACATAAACAACAGTTACACAAAATAAAACATTTATTTATTTACAACTGACATACATGTTATAACAAAAGGAGTGTTTAATTTTAATTTTACTCGAATAATTTTATGTGGAGACAGAGTTTAGGTCGGAAATAGAAAATTTCCATACAAAATAGTCATTAAGAACTTGAAAGACGTTTCTGTAATATTTTGTATAGAAACGTATGCTCTAGAAACTCTGTCTCCTCTTAACTAAGATTAACAAACATAAGAAGCCATAAATTTACAGATTACAGTTTTATTCATACATGTATAAACTATTTTGATCATTATAATATTTAACTTTTCAACTTTTAAGATTTTCATTCATTTCAATTAAATAGGCTTGCTAAGTACAACATGGAGCTCAGGTAGATTGATGTCACATCCGATAACTACACCATTGCATATGAACGGATGTTGCATCAATTCCTGATCAATGAATACTGACGTCTGACACGAGTTTCGTAGATAATAAGCATGATAATGATCATCTAAACCTATTGTTTCAAAAAGCTTTGCCTTAATTATTATTTTACATACACCATCAACATATACATCTTTTATTTTAGCAAAGGTAACATTTTCCTCCTCAATTGCAGAAATAATTATGTCATTTGCTTTATTAATTTTAATTTTACTCGAATAATTTTATGTGGAGACAGAGTTTAGGTCGGAAATAGAAAATTTCCATACAAAATAGTCTTTAACCCTTCAAGCCCCGCGACTAAGCCCCGCGACTTCTATATCGAAGTCAACTGAACGCGTCCAGGAAAAGTGATTTGATTGGGTTTTTCGTGTCATTCCGTATTCAGTTGTATTTTATTTAAATGCACGATGATATTTGTATCATCGTGCATTTAAATAAAATACAACTGCATACGGAATGACACGAAAAACCCAATCAAATCACTTTTCCTGGACGCGTTAAGTTGACTTCGATATCGAAGTCGCGGGGCTTGAAGGGCTAAGAACTTGAAAGACGTTTCTGTAATATTTTGTATAGAAACGTATGCTCTAGAAACTCTGTCTCCTCTTAACTAAGATTAACAAACATAAGAAGCCATAAATTTACAGATTACAGTTTTATTCATACATGTATAAACTATTTTGATCATTATAATATTTAACTTTTCAACTTTTAAGATTTTCATTCATTTCAATTAAATAGGCTTGCTAAGTACAACATGGAGCTCAGGTAGATTGATGTCATATCCGATAACTACACCATTGCATATGAACGGATGTTGCATCAATTCCTGATCAATGAATACTGACGTCTGACACGAGTTTCGTAGATAATAAGCATGATAATGATCATCTAAACCTATTGTTTCAAAAAGCTTTGCCTTAATTATTATTTTACATACACCATCAACATATACATCTTTTATTTTAGCAAAGGTAACATTTTCCTCCTCAATTGCAGAAATAATTATGTCATTTGCTTTATACCGCTCAGAACACTTTTCTGCCCATTTGACTTTATACAATTTGCTTATATTAGACAGCTTAATTTTATTTAGAATTTTTTTAACTTTACTATCGGCAATTTCTTTTTGGCCTCCGAATGAAAAAGACGAACCTATACTTCCCTTTAGAAAAATATCATTTAAGATCAACTGATGTCTTCGAGCTATTGTGAATGTCATGTTCATTCGATTATTTGAGGTTTTTGCGGCTAACTTGTTCGGTCGATGTTTAGCTTCAAAGCGCATAGAAGACAGATGCCGTAAGGGACCAAATCGTAACATTGCGGAGTGGTAATGCAATAAATTGTGAAACTTGGGTTTAAGAGATTGTTCGAACAATGTGGTAAACATTTCGCAAAGGTCAGCTACTAAAAACTTAAAAAAGTCAATTTGATCAGGTGCAAAGGCGGGAGATAAGACAAAATCTATAACTTTCATCAATTGAATATATAGTTCCCAATACTTATCGTACCTCGGAACGAAATTGCCGAACATCACCCCAAAATACTTGCAAAATGTGTACATTTCGGCAGCGTTTAAACGTATATTGCCCTTTCGTATATTAGGCATTGCTAGCGTGACCGGTTTATCTTTTTTATCAGGGCCATAGGAAAATGAAGAAATTTTGCTATTAACAATATCGATTGAAAAATATTTCAGTTTATCTACAAAAACTACAAGCAGTGAACACATGATATACTTTGAACAACCTTCGTGTAAGTCGTGCATTACATCAAAACCCATTTGTGAAAATAAACTAAAATTTTCTATCTGAAGCCATGTACAATTCTCTTTCACGCCTGTCAGAGATGGATTGTTCGTATTTAAATCTTCCTGATAGTTAGAGTCCGTTCTTAGAAGAGATGTATTTTCATAGAATTGCTTTTGCATTAGTTTCTTTTCTACTTTACAAGTACGACAAGGGAAGTTGCCCGAGAAGCTTTCAACAAAGCCTAAAACACTGTGCAAACCTAAATTATCTCCCAAAATGAGTGCCAATTCAAAGTAAACGGTTCCTTTAAAATTTGGTAGATCGAATGATATTCCGTTTCGAATTAAGTCATTGAACTGATCAATTAGAGGCTGGAATATTATTTTATTTCCAAATTCGACTCTGTCATTAGAATGATATAATAAAGTCAAAAAAATGTTAGACAATTGGGAGGCATAATAGTAAGGCAGACAAGGAAGAGAAATGTAGGCTGCCCCCAATTTATGTATGCCACTATGACTCCCCAAAGGGTTCAAAGTCTCAAAATCATCTATTTGCAAAAATACTGGCATGACTAATTTTTCTCCATGAAATCTCTGTCTCCAAAATGAACCATGCATAAAATGTTCCACACTGACTGATGCGTCATGGTTCATTAGTTTTTTCATATTATCTATCGTCTGACATAGCAACCGAGGCAAAGAAAAAAATTTGTGCAAAACCGCTTTCATTTGTATTTTATGCGCCACGCAATCTACTGCTTGATAAAAACTGCTTCCATTTTTTTTTACAAAATCAAATCTGCGACCCACCACATAAGGCTCAGGATTAATTAAGGACCCTTTTCCTTCAAAGTACTTCAATCTATGGTGCATTGAATTAAACATTTTTAAATCACTTATAATGTTTTCCGTAGCAGAGCCGGGCGTCATCGGTAATAAAGGCTTGATAGATAAGTTGAAAATGTTTTCAATACCGTTATAAACTGTATCTGACACATTTATCGGCAATTGAGGATTACTATAAAGGGATGAAAACAGTTGAGCCATGGTTTTGCTCAGTGAAACAGTATTCAAATTAATGTTTACATATTTTGCTTTGATAGCTTCATTTTCTAGTTTAGAAACTATTTTATCATCATTTTGTAACCCAGCTGGTGTAGTGCGCATATGTGAAGTGTCCATATTGGATGAAATTGCTTCAGGGGCTTGGGCCTCTGAATGGTCTTTCAAATAATGACGTCTAAACGAGTTGTAAAGTTGATACCTTCTTCCGCAACCAATAGTTGGACAGAAATAGACCTGGCCAGGATGATAAATAGTGTAGTGGTTTTTAAATTGTCTTAAATTAAGAAGAGACCGTTTACATAACACGCATTGCACCATCGTGTCTATTTAAAACAGATGCGAGTAAATCTAACATCGGAGTACCTTCCGTGTCATACTTGCTTTTCATGAGATATATACTTCTTTGAACGAACATCCAAATAGGTGCACATTCTTTCGGGTAAGGTAAATCTAATGCCCACAATATTTTAAAAGCATTCGTAATAACATCACACACATTGGAGAAGGTGTACCGAATGTCTTTTGATATAATTAAATCGTACTGCGCAACATCCTTCCAACTGGGGCCAACAGCAATAATATACGGAAGCACATGTATGTTTTTCTCTGTAAGTTTAGCTTCTCTCTCAGAACAATGGGTTTCGAGGTCTGATACAGACGGTACTAAACTTATGAAGGCGCTGCTTACTTCTGTACGCGAGGGGTTCCACTGTTTCTTGACACCTTTCACCGGTATCGTATGCATCTGCTTGAGCAGCAGCGGAATTGACAGGAAGGCCGCAACGTTCGCTGGTTCTTCTCCCACTGCAAATATAAATTTTACAAATAAATAAAATATATCATCACTCGTCTGTTCGTCTCGCACTCAAAATATACCGGATTATTCGGCCATGACTGCCGTAACTCTAGAAGTAGTTGAGGAGATTTAATTTGATAAATATTTTTAATAAGTAAGACTTTTTTGTAAGCATTATTAAGATCTACAACTTTTCTCTAGAACTTAATCATATATCTCTCATCGTTAAGGCAGCGTTCGTTAGAAACGTTTTCGTTCGACCGTTTTTTCCGACTTACTTTGAAAATCCGACTACCACGAAAAAGTCTTCTCATTTCTCGGATTAATATATAGCCTATGACACTCACAAATAACGTGGCTTTCTATTGGTAAAATAACTTTCAAAATCAGTTCAGTAGATCCAGAGATTACTTCCTACAACGTCACAAACTTTACCTCTTTATAATATTAGTATAGATAAGGGCTGTTAAAGAAGAAGAAGAAGAAGACAGATTTTAATAGAACAATTAAATGGCCAGGACTTAAGTTAAGGTATTATTTAGAACTAAACATTACTTACAGGTTGCAAGATCCAAGACAGATTGAATATCAACTCTGCGTATGAACTCTTGGGCCTTCTCGTCCAATAATGTTAGTAGGCGAGTCTTCACTGTTGGGAATCTTTCTTCGAATTTCCTTTTTGCTTCTCCATATATTGAATTGAAGTCACTGGCGAACTGCACAAAAAAAAATGTTGTATTTACTTATATAAACTTACATCATACTAATATATTTACTATTGCGTTATGTTTTACACAACAATTCTGCATCTAGATACAGGCATTAGAGGCCCCGTTAGATGTGCATAGCGCCTGAGCTGTGTTGATCCTAAGCTGTTGTTTTTCAATGTTCTATTATTTGCTGAGTGACATTGTAATTACTTTTTAATTGTGCAAGCATTAAATAAGTAAATAAAAAAATAATACATAATACACTCAAATGCTTACAATGACGCTACAGGAGCATATTCCAATGTGCGTTTTATTTCTTTTTTTTATTCTATATAATAGTGACACTGGCTACATTTTGCAGAACACATCGATGAGTCATCGATTGCACATTATCTGCTGAAAGCCCACAAAAACGCAATGACTTAATTGAACTTAATTGAATTTCGATTAGCAGCGGTTAGTAGCAAGCTGTCAAACGTAGCTGTCATTCGGATTGTTTACAACGTTTTTGAACACAACATGGAAATCGAAAATAATTACGAATATAATAACATGATACTCTTTGAAAATAATCTCAAAAAAGACAAAATAGAAAAAGCGCGTTCAGCAGAATTGCATCGATGCCGCGTGATCGATGTCTTAGCGGTTAGATCCGCAAAATGTAGCCACTGTATTAAATTTGCAACAAGTGAGAAATGTCGCATGTTGATAAGCTTACAAAATTACTCACCAATTCATAGCCCCATGGAGATTGTATCGCTGGGAATGTTTTGCAGTAAGCTATATAGTCGCTTCCCTCTAGGATGGCTACCCGCTCGCGCAGAGTATTATGCCATTTAGATTTAGCGAGATCTCGGGGTGATGAGGAGACTTTGAGCCACTGCACGTCATCTTGAGACGAGGCCTCCTCATTCTGAAGTTGTTGAAGCAAGTTGAAGTTTTCAGGCAAAGGTCGTGTTCTACCAGGCGTGTCGCTTGTACGCCTTTTCTTCTTTTTATTTTCGCTGTCGCTGCTGTATTCACTACTGCGGCTCTCGCTGCGGCGGGGTTCTGATGGAGTTGACAGGTTTCTTCTAACTGTGATTAGTCGGTTGATAATGAGGCCACTGGCCTGTATAGCCCGACCTTCAACTATTCGAAAGGGGCTGTAATATACGGAGTTTGTTTCTTCCGGAAATAGAGATACAATCTCTTTGGTCCAGTTTTCCCATACTTCTTTTCGTATCGGGTCCGTAACTTTTTTTAGTTTGCGTACTTCTGACTCCACGATGACAGCAGTGATGATTTTTCGGTCCCGTGTCGTTAAAACTTGTTTTTTAAGAAGCGGCTTTCCTGCTGTGGTGGACTCCAACATTGATCGGAGTGTTGTTCCTACCAGGATTGTAGTAAAGTCGATAATTGACACTTCTTCATCAAAATGTGTGAGTTCCCTTTCCTGAAATTAAAAAAATTTATATAATTCTCTACTTATTTTATTTCTCGTCATTTTATAGTATTCAAAAGCGGCCGTAGTCCACGAGACTGCACGAGATCACATTCTGTTCCATCCAATAACAGTTTTTATTTAAAGCCAGTTTTATAATTTTTCTAACTCACCGCCGCCCTGGCAGATGATGAACCGGCTACAGCAGGTGACAAAAACTTCTCTGTAGCATCAATCTGAGTATTAAACGAAGAGACAGTGTGTTGAGGACCCTCCTGTAACAAAAAAATATCCAGCCTTATTGAAGGTTCAATATCATATTATGCTATGACAGGAAATATACTACAGTTAAAACTAAATTGCAATTAATTCAGTTTATTTTACCAAGAGACATTCAATTATATTCGATACAAGCAAAATTTGTTATTTTTAAATTACTGTGAAAATTTTAATTTATTTATTTAAAATGGTGCATGAAATCTACACAAACCTCATGTGGAGTCATACACCATGATGACGGTGAGGGAGTGCAAGATGACGGTGAGGAAGTGCGCGATGTCGACACGAACGACTTTTGCCTAAATGGAGCAGCGACAGAAGTGCGAACGGTTCTTTCATTAAGAACGCTAACCTTGCATAGGTCACTTTCCTTCTTCTGTAAATAAAGGAAATTACTATAATATCTGTAAATAACATAATTACGTAGACTTCGGATAGCCAACCGGACGTCTTGCCGACCGCAATGTGCGTGGGAGTGCAATCGGAACGAAAACCGATAATGTCACGAACATTATGGCACAAGTGTACATCGGAGTGTCGCAAAGTGTTTTATGATTTAAAACTTTACAAACCGTCGAAAAGACAAGTTTGATGCGAACTGACTTTTATCTGAATTTTATTGCAACAGGCATGCAAGGAGCAACCATCAGAACTACTCACGCGGTCCAGTGCTATGCGAAGCTTTCCTTTATCTACGACCTGTGGAACCAAGCTGTAAAGCTCGTGATCGTTAGCGTGCAGCAGAAAGTCTAAATCTGCACCCTGATCTAGAAAAAAAACAATCTATTATAGCCACTCCGTTAAGTCGGAATTATTCTACTTTTGGTACCTCGTCTAGTTTTCAAAAAAAAAATACACACTACTAAATTCAATCATTGCAGTGCTAAATCTGTTAAAAAATAAGGTCGGTTTTTTTTAATTTAATTTATTTTTATTTTGTAAATTAGTTTTATCATGGTTCTTAAAAAAAACTAACCTAACCTACTGTCACATAGGTGTTAATAAATTGTTTTAAAAAACTAACTTAACCTACCGAAATGTATAGAGTTGACACTTTTTAAATACCTATATCTCATTTATTGAGTCCGTTAACTCCTCGAGCGCTAACGTTTGAATTGTAGTGTCTCTTAGAGAACGAGAAGAAGAATAAATCACAATAAAAAGATAGCGTTTCAGAAAAACGACGATTAAGGGGCGAACACATTGCACTATCGGACGCGTTTGCTGCCGTGGCTTAGGACAGTATGTACAGTCGTCCGAAGCCTCAAGGTCGCGATAATAGGACGATTTCTATATAGGACGATAATAGGACGCGATAATATAGGACGGCTCAATAGAAATTCATTACACAGATCGCGCCCGACACATGGCCGCGGCAGCCGACGCGTTCGATGTGTTCACCCTTTATTCCGAAACTACTGATCATATTAAGAAGACCTGATTTTATTATTATTCTAGATTATTGATCTTTCAATATCATTCGACTATATTCACCACGCTGACTCGATAAATATTTTTTTCAAAAAACTTACCTTGTAGTGTGGAAAACAGGTGTACGAGGTTGTTCGATATTAAGAAGTCAAACAGTAGCTGCTGTTCTTTCTCCATTTTTCTGAGATGTCGCCACTTAATCACTGATTGCACTTTTGAACAGTTCGGAGTTGTGCTTTTAATTCTTTCTTGAAAATACGACGCCGTAAAATGCACTTGATCAGAGCGAGCGCTCCGCCCGCGCCCTTGTTACAGACTGGAATCAACTGGAATAGCGTCGCAAACAAACAGCCGAGCGGCGAGCGTGTCGCGACTTGCGCGCGCGGCGGGATTTTGACAACGTTTAGGAAAGCCCCCAACTTTGTAGAAAATAAACGTTGCGGTTTTGACAATTATAGTTTGAGTTTTTCTCAAACCTATCTGCCATTGAGAAAAAATCTACGTCAAAGTTGTGTTAATATCAATTTAAAAACATTGAGGAATTATGAAAACATTGCCTTATTCACAACTTACGTAGTTACTAGCTAGCGTTGCTAGTAAAAGTTGCTAGCGCGGCAACGTATAAAATCAATGTCTCGCTTACATTGTGGAACTGACAAACCAACTATGTTAATCATGGACATTGCTAATTTATCCACAACATTAAAAAAGCAATGTTCCGCTTACATTGTGAAACTCACAATACTCACCTATGTGAATTCCACAGATTAGCACATTGCTAATTTATCAAAGTACCGTAAAGTTGCCATCGTCGCAATGTATAAAATCAATATTCTGCTTACATTGTGAAAATCACAATCTTTAACTATGTGAATTCCGCAGATTAGCACGTTGTCAATTTATCAAAGTAGCGGAACATTGCTATCGCCGCAACGTATAAAATCAATGTTACGTTTACATTGTTAAACTCACAAGCTGTAAAATTGTTAACCCCGCAGTTTAGAGCATTGAGGTAATAACAATGTCGAAAAAAATTGTTAGCGCCACAATTTTATATTGTTGATTCCGCAATTTTTGCATTCGACAAAGTAAGCGTTGCTGACCCCGCAAAGGGTAATTTGTCATTGCCACAATATTCTATGGTTAATTTCGCAATTTTTCGCTCGCAATGTAAAAATGCAGCGTTGTCTAGTAAAAATTTCTCTGAGTGTAGAGTTGTCAACTACAATGGGCGTCACCTAAGGAAGTTTCAACGATATATTTTATTTTATTTATTTTATTTATTTGAAACATACCATGCGAATTATAAATAGGATAGAAAACGAAATTTACCGCGTGAAATTTGTAGCACCCGACGTTTCGGTGACGTTGCAGCCGCCGTTGTCCAGGGTAGACTGAAGAGCTGTCAATCCGTTGTTTTGCGGGTAGGCCGCGTACCGCTTCCGCCACTGCGTAGGTTATAACGGTGGTGGGGGGCCGGGCTCGGAGCGCGGGAATTTTGAAAATCCGTCTTGCACACAACACTCACTGTATCCTGTTTTACGTCTTTGCGTTCGGCGTTCGGCGGCGGGAACATTTTAAGAAGAGGGTTCCACGTAGAAGAGAGTTTGTAACCGTCGTCTCTGTTAAAGTTCGGGGTTCTTATTATTTCAATGGCTTTCCGGATCATGCGAGGAAAGTAGAATTGTTCTTTGGATAGCACAATGGGATTTTGAAACTGCATCCAGTGGTTACTTCCGCTATCCAATATATGTTCGCAGATCGCCGATTTTTCTCGCTGAACGATTTTTCTCGCTGAATTGGATAAACGATGAGTAAACGACGACCCACATTCACATGACCATGCGCAACGCATGCCCAACTAGGCCGAGTATAGCCTGTATCTGGGCATACGATTTATTTTCAGACTTGGGGGGAGAAGCATTACTGACGTAGGACACATACACTTACACACAGACATATACATATACACATATATACATATACATACATATACACACACATACACATATATCTTACATTATGTTTATTATCTTATGTCACATTTATGCAGGTATATTATTTCTAAGAGATGATTTGCAGAATATCATTATCTGTCCTTGAACGACCTATATCGTCAACAAGCCATTTTTTCATTTTTTTATTGAATAAAAAGGTACTTTCAATTTTTTTATGTCGTCATCAAGACGGTTGAATATTTTGGGTGCGATAAAGTTTAATTGCCTTTGGGCAAATGATGAATTAACTCGGGGAACGGCATAATTCAAGCCTGCAGATGCTCTTGTAGTTCTGTGTTGCTGGCTTCGTGGTCGTTTATCTAGGTTCGATGGAAAAACATGAGTGACTGTTTCACAAACAGCTGGCTTATATCTAACACCTTACTTTCTTGGAAAAGCATGTTAGAATCATATCGTGGAGGCCTTCTATTGATTACCCTCAACAAAAGCTTTTGGGCTTTCACTAGAGGATCCGAGACAGATTTTGCACATGCTCCCCACGCTATTATTCCGTGCACCCATAAACCCTGACATAAGGCCATGTAAACCATTTTAGGGTGTTATTAGAAAGGACATTGCGTAATTCTCTAAATACGAAAACAAGCTTCCTAGACTTTGAGGTCGTTGGAGGTCGAGGTCGAGGTCGAGACATTAGATCGTTCTATCTCCCGAGAGGTGAGCGTAGAAGACTTGAGACGAAAACAGTTACGCCACTCTCCCGTAAGACACCAACGCCTTACCTCGAGATAACCAGCCCAGCGGACCGACACTCGCGCCGGTTATTCTTACTTCTTAAATTTTCTGACTCTTATTACTTTATTTTGATTATTTATACCTAATTTAATTATTTAAAAATATATATTTTTAGATTATTTTTCTATTTATTATTATTTTTTGATTGTTTTTTGTTATTTTTAAGTTTTAATTCTTATTGTTATATTTTGATAACTTTATTCATGTTGTTTTCTGATGTTAGTCTTATCCTTAGTGGTTTATCTGATGTGGTTTCTCACTCTAGAACTCTCTTTGGATGCATTCTATTTTTCTATATTTTTAAAAATATTTTTGTTACTAAATTACTTTTTTTGTGTTATTTAATTATTTCTATTTTTGTATTGTTTTACTGGAATTCTATTAAATTATGTTATTTTATTATTTAGATTTTTAATAGACTGTTATATAATGTTCTGTGTAATTGGAAGTGCAATTATATTTGTAAATAATTTTAGTGGAAACGCAATTTCTATACCCAGATCGGGATTTGAAAATCAATGCTTACTTACGTACTTACTTACTTACATTACTTTCAGCTGCAACCAGATCACACCGGTCTCCCGACTGGTTACAGATTCGAGGTCGCTTGCGCGGTCCTCTCCCTTACGTAGCGGTGATACGATGTCTACCGAATCTATCGCGTACCACGGCATCCTGGCTGTTCACCCGGTATCGGGTAGCCAAACTTTGCCGTAAGGTGATCAACTACCCCCGCTCTATAGGAGACAGTACTGTTTCCAGACTCCCCCGATGTCTGTCAGAATGCACAATCGATTGGCTGACGCCGCACGGTACGCAAACCGTCTAGGAGGAAACTGGCCTGCAGGCCAGAGTCCTGCCCTGGCTCGCACTTCTGCGTGGAGGCCGCCAGATGGGTGTTGACCCGTGAGTTTGACCGACCCAGAACGCATGGGTCTCAGTGGCCAAACTGCCACAGGGCCCATTAGCCCGCCTTTTCATAAGTCGGAAGCGGTACGTCTGGAATCTTCCGCGCGTGATACGACCCGACCGCGTGGATAAACCCGATCACCCGACAGTAGTATCACCACCGGATGTTTTATCTATATCAATGGCTTTTTCTGCCATACTCAAGCTATAGAACGAATTGTGAAAATAATGCTGGATGGATATTGACCCGTGAGTGTGACCAACCATGAACAGAATGGGTCTTCGTGGACAACTCAGCGAGGGCCCATTGGCTCCCAACTAACAGCTTGGAGCTAACAGTCGTAGAAGTAACTGTTCAACTAACAGCGTAGAAGTAAGTAACGCTGTAACTCTGCTTCACCAAATATTGAAGAAAAGCATCATTTAGTACCCCAGAATATGTTCTTAACATTGGCATCTTCATTCCGATTTACCGATTGAAGCATTGGGCGATGAAAGTGAGTATACCTATAATTCAGCTCATTTTGAGAAAGTTCTCTAAAAAAAGCATTTTTTGAGAAGTTTTCGAGTAATGTATTTTGTTTTAAGGTGGTGACTTGCAGCTACAGATGGGCAAAATAACTGACCAATATGAAAGTAGGTTTCGTTTGTTGTATTTAATCTTATCTGCAGAGAAATTTTTGTGAAACTTTTTTCAGGTGCGTACTTTCGCATTTTTTCAAATTTCGCGAAATTTCGCACAAATTCGCATCTATTTCGAAAAAACGAAAATTCCGTACCTTTAATTATACCATACTAGCTGCGCCCAGCGGTTTCACCCGCGTGGTGATGGAAAATTGTGATAATGATGATAGAAAACCATATATCCTTATAAATTATAGCCTATGTGTTATTCTGATGTGTAAGCTATATTATTGTAAAGTTTCATCAAAATCCTTTAAGTAATTTTTGCGTGAAAGAGTAACAAACATCCATACATACATACAAACTTTCGCGTTTATAATATTATTAGGATTATTAGTAGGATAGTAGGATAGAATTTAAATTTCGAATGTCAATTTCTTAGATTTTTTTCCTACTTACTTGACAGTTATCGTTATGTTTTAGATAATTCACACTATATCTTTATAAATTATAGCCTATGTGCTATTCTGATGTAAAAGCTATATTTTTGTAAAGTTTCATCAAAATCCATTCAGTAGTTTTTGCGTGAAAGAGTAACAAACATCCATACATACATACAAACTTTCGCGTTTATAATATTAGTAGGATTGCCAAAAATCGCATAGCGTATTTTTTCCTGATGTATGTTAGTTGAAGAAAAAAAAGTTTATATCTCATAAAAACCGATTGAGACTGGGGTCTTGTTACGAAGAGCTTCTTTTTCTTTGAGACATCGTTGTTATTTTATTTTATTTTATTTTATTCGGTTAACAAACAGCGTTTATATATAACAAATACAAAATGTAACAATAAAACTATGACTAATTATATGTTAACACTATTTACCGCTAATACTATGTGTACAGTACATATCTCCGTTATTATACCTTATTTATTAGCAGTGAAATACATTTCTTTAGCAGTAATTTATTGATAGACAAAAGAGAAAGAACAAAAAACAAATGAAAATGAAATTTTACGTTATGATTATAAATATTATTAATTATTTTGTAGCAAAAAAATATATTTTTTTAAATATTAAAAAAACTCTTCATGTAAACCGTTTAATAAGGCATTAATAGTCATTAGATGAAATAGGGGGGACAAAGGACTGATAAGACTTTTTAATGGTTTCCTTAAAGTGACTTTTACTTGATGAAAAAATATCAATTTACCCGAACCTATCGTTATACGTTGTCATAGCTCTGATTATTAGGGAATGCTTCGTATAATTAGAGTTATATCCCTTTACATAAAACAGGGGCGGATTCCGAGTAATGCGAGGAGGAACCAGATTAGATACCTTTTCGACCAGATACGCACTGTCAAAAATATTGTTTATTAGCTGACCCGTGCCCACTTCTTTGGGCGGTAATACTTTTTACTTGTGATGAAATTATGAGTAGGGTTTGGTTAGTAGGTACTGAGTGCTATGATTTATTTCCTGACTGCCAAAAGAAGGGTTATATTTTTACTGCATATGTATGTTTGCATGCCAATTTGACTATATTACCGTTATTTGTGAGTGTCTTCTTGTGAGTGTCTTATTTGTGAGTGTCTTATCTCTTTAACCATTTATGCAGTAAAAGTGAAATTATATGCAGTTAAAGGAAAAACTATTTTGTTTTAAACACTTGTGACGATAAATTTACTAATTTTGATAATAATTCATAATTGTTCATAATATATAAAATCGAAGACTATCGCGGTTGTTTGACATTATAAATAGGATAGAAAACGAATTTACCGCGTGAAGTTAGCGACTTATATATGGAACATTTTGAGGAATTAGCCATAAAAACCTCCAAAATTAAGCCCAGTCTCTAGCTTCGCTACGTGGATGATACCTTCTGCATCCTAAAAGGCAACATTCAAACGGTGAATGAATTCCTGGGTCATCTAAACTCCATACACCCAAAAATCAGTTTCACCTATGAAGTAGAGAAGGACGGCTCCTTACCATTTTTGGATGTCAAAGTGACGAGGAGAAGTGACAATACTCTCGGACATACGGTATATCGGAAGCCCACACATACGGACAGATATTTACATGCAAGCTCACACCATCATCCCTACCATCTACGTTCAGTGAAACGTCCCTCGTGAATCGAGCACGCGATCTATGCGACGCTGAGCATTTTCCGAAGGAGATGGAACATGTCAATGATGTCCTTAGGAAAAATGGATACGGTAAATATCACGAGACACGCACACGATCTAATACAGACGAAACTCAGAAACCGAGCAGATCAACAGCATTCTTACCATACGTCAAGGGCGTGACAGATCGAATAAGTAAGATGCTAAACAGATTCGATATAAAAACGATCTTCAAACCGACCCAAAATATAGGTCGATTTTTGAGGCCTGTAAAGGATGTAATACCACTGCAAACCCCGGGTGTGTATAAAGTCGAATGCAGCTGCGGTCTAGCCTACGTTGGACAAACGAAACGGCCCATAGCCACGCGACTGACAGAACACATCAAAGCTGTTAAAAACGTTCAGCGTGAAAAATCGGCGATCTGCGAACATATATTGGATAGCGGATGTAACCACTGGATGCAGTTTCAAAATCCCATTGTGCTATCCAAAGAACAATTCCACTTTCCTCGCATGATCCGGGAAGCCATTGAAATAAGAAGAACCCCGAACTTTAACAGAGACGAAAATGTTCCCGCCGCCGAACGCCGAACGCAAAGACGTAAAACAGGATACAGTGAGTGTTGTGTGCAGTTACTGTGACTACTTTTCGTGACTTAAATATAAAAGTTAGACATATGCTGTTGCTTACTTTTCTGTAGGCATTATCAAGCTCTACAACTTTTCTCTAGAATTTAATCATATATCTCTCATCGTTAAGGCAGCGTTAGTTAGAAACGTTTTCGTTCGACCGTTTTTTCCGACTTACTTTGGAAATCCGACTACCACGACAAAGTCTTTTCATTTTTCGGATTAATATATAGCCTATGACACTTACAAATAACGTGGCTTTCTACAGGTAAAAGAATTTTCAAAATCGGTTAAGTAGATCCAGAGATTACTTCCTACAACATCACAAACTTTACCTCTTTATAATATTAGTATAGATTACATTGTAGAGAAACATCCTATCGTAGGTTGTACGCCTATCTTCAAGACTATCGAGTTTACTTATACATGTGTTAAATGGAGAAAGTTGGCAGCCCTATTTCATGCAAGGTCGCCTAAAGCCTATCCCATACAATTTAACCGATTAAACCTTCCTTACCTTAACCTATTACAGCAAACGCCAATTTTCATTAAGCTTATTACTGCAGAGGTGCGGATTAAACGTGGCCAAAACACACACATAAGCACACCTTACCTGAGTAGAAAATATGAAAAGAAATATACTGCATGCTGTTTTTAAACGTCACGGCCTTCGAAGCCTATCGCTCAAGAAGGTGCTGTCCGATTTCAGAAATTCTTTATCTACAATCGGCTCAAGAGCTACAGCTATTTTTTTTTATTTGTTGTGTGGGGCTTTTCTACGGTCTTTATGAGCCTTGTAACACTGCGACCATTGCTGATCTGTTATGTTCGTCACCTACTATAGTTCTGCGCTAAGCCTCGTGTCATTTAAGAACCGCAACAGGCTTTTGGCGCCAGATTGTTTTACCTCCTCTGATTGGAGGTAGTGATCACCCAAATGGGTGCATCTTTTACGCATCAGCACATAAGGTGCAGGGAGCTTCCTCTGCCCCTTGGCAGAACCTATACATTTTCGTATCCCGAAGCTTAAGGTTGTACATGTGTTTGATCTAGCCACAATGCACCCTCACCAGTATGAGTAGATTGTTCCTATTCAGCGATAAGGCTTCACGGGCAGTCTTACGGTCGTAAGCCTTAATTAGCGCTTTGGAATGATTCAAACCTGGCGTGCTGTTCCAGTGCTTGACCGATTGTTCTAGACATATTTTTTGAGCATTAGGTTTGGCTAATTCATCAGATTATAACGGAATATAACGTCTTAGCTAATTCGTCGGATTTTTATTTCCCTCGATTCCTGCATGGCCGGAAACCCATCTTAGAATTATCCTGTTCTTTCCCCCCCCCCAGCAAATCAGTTGTGATACGCAGATTTGTACCAGCTTAGTTGATTTAATAGTATTGGAGGCTAGTGCCACAAGAGCTGCCTTGCTATCCGAGTGGATATAGATACGGTGGTTGGCGTAGTTCTTATGGAGGTTGATATCCGCACATTCAATAATGCTAAACAGCTAACAAGAACAATAATTTAAAGAATTTATAAGTTAATATTTAGCCCTTATTTATCGTCTTATTTATACTAATATTCTAAAGAGGTAAAGTTTGTGAGGTTGTAAGAAGTAATCTCTGGATCTACTGAACCGATAAAAAGTATTTTACCAATAGAAAGCCACGCTATTTATGAGTGTCATAGGCTATATATTAATCCGAAAACTGTGGTAGTTGGATTTGCAAAGTAAGTCGGAGAAAAAACGGTCGAATGAAAACGTTTCTTACGAACGCTGCCTTAACGACGAGAGATATATGATTGAGTTCTAGAGAAAAGTTGTAGAGCTTGGTAATGCCTACAAAAAAGTCAGCGACAGCATGACTAAATTTTATATTTAAGTCACAAAAAGTAGTTTTTTATATTAAAAAATAATTTAAATCGTTAGGTCATGTTTATTGGTCATATTATCAACAATTATAAATTCATATCAAAATAAGTAAATTTATCGTCTCAAGTGTTTAAAACAAAAGCTATCGACTATCGAGTAGACGATAGTCTTTTCAAGAGCAGTCGCCGTAAGGTCTGCAACCACCCCCGCTCTATAGGAAACAGTACTGCTTCCAGACTCCCCCGACTGTTAGTCAGAGTGCACAATCGATTGGCTTACACCGCACGGTGCGCAAACCGTCCAGGAGCGCCAGAAGGTTGATTCCTAGGGGAAACTAGCCCTAAGGCCAGAGTCCTGCCCGGGCTCGCACTTCATGCTTGGAGGCCGCCAGATGGGTGTTGAACCGTGAGTGTGACCAACCCTGAACAGAATGGGTCTTCGAACGTACGTAGCGTGACATAGAAATGCGCGACGCCGCAAATTTAAATATTTGATTCCCTCATACATTTGTATGGTGTTCTCCCTTCGGCTACGTAACGACCAATTTTTTCTAATTCGAATGCATCCTAAAATCCATACCAAATATCTCATTATTACCATAGATACATAGACGGCCGCTAGAATAATTTCGCGCGTCATTTCGCTGATATTTCTGGTAAAATTCTATTGTCAAACATCACCATTTTTTTTTTTTGAGAAATCATTTTTTTTTTTTGGTTTTTATGAGCTAATATCTAAATATTTTTGTATATAAATAAGCAAAACGAAATATTACCTTTGATAGAGAATCTAATAAAGATCACGAAAGTATTTACAATTTCTAAATAGGGTTCCGTATTTTTCCGTAAGACAAGTACAAGTTAGAAATGCCGTGTTTTTTCCACTTTTTCGAATTTCTCATATTTATTCCTAATAATCTAATTGTTTTACAAAATGTGATTTCAATATTCTACATTACATTCTTCCTATTACAAGTTAGAAATGCCGAGGTTTTTTTTGACTTTTTGGACATTGTACAGTTATTCTTTTTATCATTGCTTTAGTAGTTCCATAGTTATAGTACTTTTTGTCGAGCGCGGCGATATTGCAAAAAATTCCAATAAATTGCCGCTACTCGAAAGGTGTTATAAAATCAAATTCTTTGTTATAACAATTATTATAACATGTCGCTTGTATATGAGATATTGCAACCAAAATGTGATTTCGGTCCAAAGAGGCACCTGTCCACCGAATTTCAAGTCTATCACTGCAATATTACGAGATTGAAGTATGACTAGCGCGCCCTCTGGTGGACCGATTTCAACCACAATCCTTTAAACTCTTGCCATAACCAAATGATGCCTGCATGCCAAACTTCAACTCAATCGGTTGAAGCGTTTGGGCGCTATCGTGGAAGAATACAAACACACACAGAGACTGAAAATGGGCCTAATCTAATTGTCTCGGAAAGGTGGCGCGGGGGGGGGGGGGGGGTGGGGTCGAAGGGGGGGGAGGTACAATGTACAGGATGAGTGTTACATTAGTGACATCCTTGTAATGGGTTATCCTTGTATCAGTACGACGTATCCTTGTATCAGTAAGCAACTTTTGATAAAATAAATTTTTAAAAACTTTTTTTTTTGTTTTTCTCAAAATTTCTTATCAAAGGTTGCTTAGTTTGTCGTACCCGTTAGTTTGAGTCTCCCACTACAAGGGTGTCACTATTTAAAAACTCACCTGTATACAGAATTTGTTTTAACTAACCGACATCCTTTAAGGGTGTTAATCAGTAGGTACGAGCAGATAAGCAACTTTTAATTTAAAAAAATGGGCAAAACAGATTTTTTTTTCATTTTAAAGAATTTGACTTGTTAAATAAAAGTTAACAAGCATTGGAGCTCGCTGCACCATCTAGCAGTAGGTAAAATATCGCTAATAAACAATATTAGCGTTATTTTACCTATCTCTAGATGGCGCATCGTGCTTAACGTTGTTATCTCTTTTTCAAAATAAAAATATTCCCACCAGAGTCCTACCCGGGCTCGCGCTTCATGCGTGGAGGCCGCCGGTTGGGTGTTGACCCGTGAATGTTACCAACCCTGAACAAAAGGGTCTTCGTGGCCAACTCAACAAGGGCCCATTAGCTTAGGTAGAATGGAACAGTCGACGTCGATCTTCATTGGGCGCGCGGCAGGGAGGTGTCTACTTGCCGCGAAAGTTTCAGGGTGACACAACCGATTTTTTAATATACCTGTTCAATGCCATATAAACGCAAACATTTAGAATAACTACTGAAATCTCCCCGCGAATTTGTACGAAAAGATAGGAAAACCGCATGCGGTTGGAGGGTTAAGAGAACTGGACTACTCATTGTAAATATTTATACAAATCGGAAAAATGTAAATATTTATACAAACGAAAAGATAGGAAAACCGGCCGCGGTTGGAGGGTTAAGAGAACTGGACTAATCATTGTAAATATTTATACAAAACGGAAAATGTAAATATTTATACAAACGAAAAGATAGAAAACCGCCTGCGGTTGGAGGGTTAAGAGAACTGGACTAATCATTGTAAATATTTATACAAATCGGAAAAATGTAAATATTTATACAAACGAAAAGATAGGAAAACCGGCCGCGGTTGGAGGGTTAAGAGAACTGGACTAATCATTGTAAATATTTATACAAAACGGAAAATGTAAATATTTATACAAACGAAAAGATAGAAAACCGCCTGCGGTTGGAGGGTTAAGAGAACTGGACTAATCATTGTAAATATTTATACAAATCGGAAAAATGTAAATATTTATTCAAACGAAAAGATAGGAAAACCGCCCGCGGTTGGACGGTTCAGAGAACTGGACTAATCATTGTAAATATTTATGAAAAAAGGGAAAAATGTAAATATTTATACAAACGAAAAGATAGAAAACCGCCCGCGGTTGGAGGGTTAAGAGAACTGGACTAATCATTGTAAATATTTTTATACCAACCCGACGTTGTCCAAAGAAGGCTGTCCACCCTGGACAGCGGCGGTTGCAACATCGCCAAAGCGTCGGGTGCTACAAACTTCACGTGGCGTATTTTATAGTTCTAGAGTCTTCCTCACTAATAAATATAATTGAAATAGGTGTACTTGACGTAATTATAAATAGGATAAAGACGATTTTACCGCGTGAAGTGTGTAGCACTCGACGTTTCGGCGATGTTGCAACGAATGTAATTCAGTACGAGCAGGTAAACAACTTTTAATAATAAAATTTGGGTAAAACATATTTATTTGAGAATTTGATTAACCTGACAGTTAAATAAAGGTTTGACAAGCGTTAGAGCGCACTGCGTCATCTAACGGTGGGTAAAATGTCGCTAATCAACAATATTAGCGATATTTTACCTACCGCTAGATGACACATCGTGCTCAACGGTTTTTATACTATTTAAAAAATTAACTTTTTCAAATATTCCAAAAAAGAATGTTTTTTTTTTATAAAAGTAGATTGCTTGCTCCTACTGATTCTCCCCCTTCAAGGATGCCGGTTTACTAAAACTCATTCAGTATATCCGTCTTCACCTAATTTTGCCCGTTCACAATACTTTACCTCCTCGTCGGTTGCTAGTCGGTAGACCGTCCCTTCGGCTACGTAACGACCAAATTTGGTTGCACATCGGAACACCGTTGACTACGTAACGACCAATATTGGCGGCTTGCTCCCGGAGCGCACAGTAATATTATTTTCTAATTCGAACGCATCCTAAAATCCATACCAAATATCTCATTATTACCATAGATACATAGGCGGCCGCTAGAATAACTTCGCGGATATTTCTGGTAAAATTCCATTGTCAAACGTAATCATTTTTTTTTTCGAGAAATCATCAAAAAAAATATTGGTTTTTATGAGCTAATATCTAAATATTTTTGTATGTAAATAAGTCAAATGAAATATTACCTTTGATAGAGAATCTAATATTGATCACGATAGTATTTACAATTTCTAAATAGGGTTCCGTATTTTTCCGTAAGACAAGTACAAGTTAGAAATGCCGAGTTTTTTTTTTCACTTTTTCAACTTTCTCATATTTATTCATAGTTATCTAATTGTATTAAAAAATGAGATTTCAATATTCTACATACGAAATTTCAATGCAATCATTGCACAGTTATTCCTTTTATGATTGCTACATTAGTTCCATAGTTATAGTACTTTTTGTCGAGCGCGGCGATATTGCAAGAAATTCCAATAAATTGTCGCGGTCTGCCATGAAATTATGCCGCTACTCGAAGGGAGTAAAATTCATTTACATAGATGTCGAACTCGATTGCGTTTCTCTTGAACTAAAATCGAAAATTATTTCGTGTGAACGAGACAGACGATACGCTAGAGCGAAATGGAAATGAACGGTTGTCACTTTTTCGCATTATATCTACCCACCAAAGATAAAGTCCCTGAATCTAAGACCGCACGACATGTTTTCAAATTTATTCGGACGAGTATAAGTTCGACAAGTAGTTTTTATCGACGATCGTTCGTTAAATCTAAACAAATTACACCGCTTTATAATAACAATTCATAGAATATCTGCTGTATTACCTACCGGCGCTGTCAATAGAGGGCGGTAAATACACTTTTAAGGCGCGATGTTTTTCCATGAAAAAAAATAGTACAATAGAAATTACTGACCCTGCACCTTATTGATTCAGTGCCCGGCGTCCGTCCCGAACGGTCGCCTGCTCCGCTCCGCCGCCCGCGCTGAATATTGCCGCCGCGAGTTCTCGCTGTGCAGCTTTGCTCCAGCCTGTTCTGTGCATTCTCCGTGCCGTCTAGTGAATCTCCGGTTCGCCTAAGCGACCAGTTCGTGCGCGTAATTAGTAGAAATACGAGTTTTGTGGACTTTTATATTTTTTACTTTATAAGTGAAAATATCGGAAATGCAGTCTTTCGCCGACGCAGCCGAAGCTACCATGGCCTATAGCTCACCTGTAGCTAGAGGTCGTGATATGCCGCTGTTACTACCTGCCACTCCAAAGAAACGCGAAAGAGAGCCCGCGTCTCCCGACACCGAGCTAGAAAGAGACTCGCAGCGCCGTCGGGCCGGCTCGTTTGGACCCGACTGCTGCGAAGCCCTCCTGACGTCGCCGCCTTCAGACAACGAGGATGCGCGCTGCGAGCAGGCAAGCGGGCCGTCCTATGCTGAATTAGCGGCTAGGAAGAGCCCCTCGCCGCTGCCGCGCGCACCGACGCTTCCCGCGCAGTCATCCCAGCCACCGAAGCCGACGCCACGCCCACAGCCCATCATAGTGGAGAAGCTGGACAACTGGAGCGTCCACGTAAACGCCCTTCATGAAAGGCTGGGTAGAGCGCCAATCGTGGGGCCGATAAAAGGAGGTATTCGGTTTCGCCCGGTGGACGACGCTGAATACCGCGTCGTGCAGGACTACCTGCACTCCCTGGGCAGGATCGCGTGGCACTCCTACACCACGCAGGCTGAGAAGGATGCCAAAATTGCAATACGTGGCCTCCCGGAATCGACAACGTCCGAAGAGGTCATCTCGGGTCTAGCCGCCCATGGCTTTGAGGCCACATACGTCAAGATGATCCACGGGGGGCGGCGACCCCTTTTTCATGTCGTCCTCCGGAAGACAGATCGCTGGCGCGAGGTGTTCCAGCTCCCGGACCTACACCACATAAAGGTCACAGTGGAGTCCTGGAGGGGACGAAAGGGCCCCAAACAGTGCCATCGATGCCAGCGATTCCGCCACAGCAGCCACAACTGTCACCGGCCGCAAGTCTGTGTCTGCTGCGGCGAGGAGCATGCAGCCAAAAACTGTCCGAGACCAAAGACAGTCAAAGCAACATGCGGCAACTGCGGGGCGGATCACCCCGCAAACAACAGGAGGTGCCCTGCGTTCATGGCAGAAATCCGCCAGACAACGAGGCAGCAGCAAGGTGCTCCGCGAGCGGCGGCTGCTGCCCCTCAAGCAGAGCCGCGAACCGCTGCCCCGCGCGCCCCGCGCGCCCAGCGCTCCCAGACCGCCCCAGCCCCGGAACAGACTCAGTCTCCACGGGCTTCGCCGCGGAAACCGGCAAAACCACAGGCTATGCCTCAGCCTTCCTCCGCTCCACCGCTACAGAAACAAAAACCGGTGGCGAGCCGGGAGGCTCCCCTTTCGTGGAGGCAGAAGCCGGCACCGTCGACCGCTTGTCCGCAGCCAGCTACTGCAAAGAAGTCAAATCGGCAGCGCTCCAAGTGGCCGACGAGAACGCCTCCACAGGAGACGAAGGTGGTCGAGAAGGCGAACACCCCAACACACCGACCCCAGCCCCAAGAGCGCAGCCAAGAGGCTGTAAACGTAACGGTGGCAGACCTGCTGTTTCTGGTAAGCGAGCTGCTTGCCAACCCGGCGGAAGCAAGCTCCATCGTAGCGCGCACCCTACAGCGCCTACTGGGGCCGTCGTCCGCCCTACAGTGCACAGCCATGCCTCCTGCATCGGCAGGCCACTAAGAATAGTGCATTGGAATGCGGATGGCATCAAAAGCAAGCTTCCGTCGGTGCGAGCCTTCCTGCAGGAACAGCAGGTCGACGTCCTCCTCGTATCGGAGACAAAGCTCCTGAAGTTCGTCTCGGTGCGCATACCCAACTACATCGCGTACCGGACGGACAACGTGACGACAGAAGGTCGCGCGTACAGGGGCACCGCCGTCTTCGTGAGGAGGACGATGCTCCACCAACAAATCGACGTGCCGCAGCTAGACTCGCTGTACGCAACGGGAATTCAGCTAAGAGCAGGCGGAGTAGACTTGCGGATTTTTGCAGTCTACAAACCGCCCAGCAACCGACTGGAGACTGGCGACATCGACAAACTCCTACACCAGACGATACCTACGATTGTAGCCGGCGACCTGAACAGCAAGCATCCGGCGTGGAACTCGACGCGCGCCAACGTCGATGGCGCGCAATTGCTTAACCACGCCGAGAAAAGAGGCTTCACGGTCGCCGGACCGGAACAACACACACGTGTTCCGAGCACGCCAACCCACTCGTCAGAGGTACTCGATGTCGCCCTCCTGCACAACGTGACATTTCCCTATGTGCAGGAAGTCATTTATGAACTCCAGTCGGATCACCTGCCGGTTCTCCTAGAACTACAGACCGACGTTGCTACAGCGAGTCACTATAGAGAGCGCCGCCGTATTGACTGGACACGATACGAGAAGCTGCTTGGTAAGGCAATCCTAGATTGTAAGACACCGGTCACCGCCGGAGATATTGAGAGCCGGGTGTCCAACCTTCAGGAGGCCATCAAGACCGCGCTGGAAGCCAGCTCCTCGACGATAGAGGCAAAAGCGACACGTCCCCGTCTCCCGCAACGACTGCGAGACAAGCTGCGGGAGAAGCGGCGCTTGCATCGCTTCTGGGCCGAAAATCGGTGTCCGGAAGCTAAGCGCCGCTTAAACAAAGCGAACGCTAGCTTGCAAGAGGAACTGCAGACGTACGCAGCCGAGTCGTGGGAGGAATTCCTCGACTCGATAGGCGACGACATGCCATCTATATACAGGCTGAATCGTCGCCTGCTGAGTACGGCTGAACCAGCGCGGCCACTACTGGATTCGACCGGGAACCTCCACTATGTCGCCGACGACAGAGCGACTCTCTTCGCGGACCACCTGGAGAAGACCTTCGTCCCGCACGACATAGAAGACCAGGAGCACTCCAAGGTGGTCCACGAGCACCTAGCTGCGGAGGAGGGATCGCCACCGGAGCTTGGCAGAGAGATCCCGCCGATAACTCCGGCTGAGCTCCAGCGTCGAATCCAGCAACTCAAGCTGAAGAAGGCACCCGGCCCCGACGGCATCAGTAGCGGCGCGCTGAAGAGGCTTCCGCGTCGCCAGCTGCCGGCCCTCGCAGGGCTGCTAAACTCCTGCATCAGACTCGGTCATTTTCCAGAGAAGTGGAAGACGGCTAAGGTGATAATGCTGCCGAAACCTCACAAAGACCTGCGGCAACCGGGCAACTACCGCCCGATCTCGCTGCTGCCTACCCTCGCGAAGGTCTTCGAGCGATGCGTGCTGGCGCGACTAACGCCGCACCTCGCCCCGCGCAACGAGCAGTATGGATTCCGTACGGGCCACTCGACTACCCTGCAACTCACGCGGGTAGTACATCGCCTGACGGAATCCTACAATAAGCACCAGCATACGGCAGCCGTCTTCCTGGACGTCGAAAAGGCGTTCGACCGAGTCTGGCACGAGGGCCTCCGCTACAAGCTGGCGACACAGACCACGGCACCGCTCCTGCTCCGTAACGTGGTGGCTTCCTTCCTCTCCGGAAGAGGGTTCTTCGTCGCGGTGGAGGGCGAGCAGTCCACAATTCGTCCCATCGCGGCGGGAGTCCCGCAGGGAAGCTGCTTATCGCCGGCGCTATACGGTGTCTACACAAATGACATACCGCTCAGCGCCGGCGCGGAACTGGCGCTATTCGCGGATGACGCTATGTATATGGCAACTTCAATCAACATCAAGGTCGCGGCCAAGAAACTGCAGCAGCAACTAGACCTTATGCCAGAAGGGCTAAGGAAATGGCGGATTGTCGTTAACGCGGCTAAGTCCGAAGCGATCATCACCGGCTCACTCAAAGTTTACCCGGAGCCGGTGAAACTCGGCGGCACCCCGGTACCGTGGAAGAACACGGTCAAGTACCTCGGGGTGCATATCGACCGTCGCCTTAACTTTGCGCACCACGCGAAAGCAACAATTGCCGCTTCGAAATCCGCCTTCTACGCGCTGCTGCCCGTTCTCCGTTCGGCCGCGATCCCGGCGAAGACACGTCTGCTGATGCTGAAGATGTACGTGAGGACGAAACTCACGTACGCGGCACCGGCCTGGTACCACCTCATCTCGGCATCGCAGCGGAGTAACATCCAGCGAGTGCTGAACGTGGGGCTAAGAAAAGTGTCGGGAGCCCCTTGGTACGTCCGAAATGCGACTCTGGAACGCGATTTTAGTGAAACAGAGTCCGTGGAGGAACACGTAAAGCGCCTCGCGCGCGCTATGTACCGCAGGGCCGACACCTCGCCTCACGAGCACATCCGCCAGCTCGCTCCTCTGCACACCAGACCACCAGATGTCCGGAAGCCGTACCCGCGCAGTCTGCTTGATTAGCGGACCACCAGCGCGGGTATCGCAACACAGCAGCCTTGCCACAAAAGATGTCATTACCACCTCCCGTCACAATCCTTCACGATAAGGTGCCTAAGCACATAACAATGAGTCTTGCCACAGGGCACAAAGCCCTGTGACGCCATTCCAGAAAGCCGGGCCAATGGGCCCGGCTCACGTGAAACCCCACGAAAAGGCAAAATGCCTAGTGGAAGATGTCACGGGCCTCTAGCAAGGCCCGTCGACAGATATTTGATTTGATTTGCACCTTATTATTATTATTATTAAAATTTTCGATCCTAGGACTATTAATTAATAGTTGTTAATAGTCCTAGGATCTATTAATTAATTTTTGGGAGAAAGAGTTCCGAATTGAGAACTCTTCGTAATAAATAACGGGCCCGATTGCGTTTCTTTGTGAACTAAAATTATTCTAAGCGAACGAGACAGGGCAATAAGTTAGAGCGGAATATGAAACGAACGATCGTCGTTAAATACTACCTGTTAAACTTATAGTCGCCCGAATAAATTCGAGCATATTTCGTGCGGTGGGCAGTTTTAATGCGAAAAAGTGACAACCGTCTCTCACATTCCGCTCTAGCATATTGCCCTGTCTCGTTCACACGGACTAATTGCCGATTTTAGTTCACGAAGAAAAGCAATCGAGCCCAATATAATTAAATTAAGAGAACTGGACGTATTGTAAATAGGACAAAAACCCGACTTTGTCCAGGGAAGGCTGTCTACCTTGGACAGCGGCGGTTGCAATATCGCCGAAACGTCAGGTGCTACAAACGTCACGTGGTTTATTTTATAGCTTTTGAATCTTCGTTACTTAATAAAAATAATTAAAATAGGAGAACTCAACTTCATTATAAATAGGATAAAAACGAATTTAATAATAATAATGTTAAACGCTTTATTCGTAGCAGCCGACGTTTCGGCAATGTTGCAACCGTCGCATTGTCCAGAGTAGACAGCCTACTCTATACAGGGCGAAGAGTTCCGAATTGAGGGCTCTTTGTCAATACCACAACAAGGGTTGTCGACTACAATGGGCGAGCCCGTCACCACATGAAGTTTTAACGATTACCTATTCGTTCTATCTCCTTGGAAAGAGCGTAGAAGACTTGAGGACAAAAACAGTCCACTATCTAGCTACGTCACAAGCCCGTATGAGGCCAACGCCTTATCCGCGATATAGCCAGGAATGTTACTTGCGGGCCGGCAACTCCCAACTCTGACTAACAGTCGGGGTAGTCTGGGAACTGTATTATTTCCTAGAGAGCGGGGGTGGATGTCTACCTTACGGCGACCGCTCTTGAAATGACCATTGGCCATCCGATCCCGGTTCAGAGTCGGGCAAAGGACGCCTTGGTCCGCGATAGATTCGGTGTACACCGTTTCACCGCTTCGTAAGGGAGAGGACCGCGCAAGCGACCTCGAACTCGGAACCAATCTAGAGACCGGAGAAATCTGGTCACAATTGGAAGCAAGGGCGCGAGTGTCGGCCCGCCAGGTAACATTACTGGCTATCTCGCGGTAAAGGCGTTGGTCTCTTGCGGGTTGTGGCGTAGATAGACGTCGGATTTGTAATGTCCAAAGTCTTCTACGCTCACTGCACGGTCGATAGAACGATGAATCGTTAAAACGTCCTGCGGTGACGGGTTCGCCCGTTGTGGTTGACATCTCAATATGTTCGTCAGAGTTTGGGGGCTAATGGGCCCATGCTGGGTTGGCCACGAAGACCTATTTTGTTCAGGGTCGGTCACACTCACGGGTCAACACCTATCCGACGGCCTCCACGCATGAGATGCAAACCTGGGTAGGAGTCTGGCCTTGGTCAGTTTCCCCTGGGAATCGAACCTCTGGCGCTCCTGGACGGTCTGCGCACCGTGCGGCGTAAGCCAATCGATTGTGCACTCTGACTATCAGTTGCCGCGGTCTGCTATGAAATTATGCCGCTACCCGAAGGGAGTAAAATTCATTTACACAGATATCGGACTCGATTGCGTTTCTCTTGAACTAAAATCGGAAATTATTTCGTGTGAACGAGACAGACGATACGCTAGAGCGAAATGTGAAATGAACGGTCGTCACTTTTTCGCATTATAACTACCCACCAACGATAAAGATCTAAATCTAAGACCGCACGACATGTTTTCAAATTTATTCGGACGAGTATAAGTTCGACAGGTACTTTTTATCGACGATCGTTCGTTTCATATCGCGCTCTAACTTATTGCTCTATCTCGTTCGCTTGAACTAATTTCAGCTTTAGTTCACAAAGAAACGCAGTCGCGCCCATTATTTACAGGAAAAATGAAGAATTGTTTCTGTAGGAAATGGAACAGTACGTTTGTATGTCGATATACCTAACGAGGTATCTATAGTAGATTGTGTCACAAGGGAGCAAAATAATATTTTTACGGCGAGGGCGCTTTTTTGAATCCAGAGCGAAGTGAGGGATTCTTTAGTAGAATCCTGAACGTAGCGAGGGATTCAAAAAAGCGCCCGAGCCAAAAATATTTTGCGCCCGAGTGATACTTTTCATCCCCCTCTATGAGAAAATAAAAGGCGCCTCATATTTTATTGTAATATTATTATTTAATAAAACATAGAGTATCAACTAAATTGAAATTAAATGCTATCTAATAATAAAACAACTAAGCACTTATATTTACATTTGAGACATTTTCGCAATTATGAATATTTATTGTTACAGTTTTATTAGGAATTGAGATTGTTGTAGATTTCATTTTTCAAGACCTCATTTTTCAAAACGATGAATTTCTTCATCATTTTTCAAATCCATGAAAATTGTCGAAAACGCGGAGACAAAAACAAATGACGTTCGCGCGTTTTAATTTCATTTGTTTTTTTTTATTCAGCCGGCGGCGCGACTAGGGGCCGTCGTACCAGCCAGTCTTTATCCAAACAATATTTGCGTTCGATTTCTTCGGCGCTGAAGACTAATGCTATGACGGCGCTGAAGACTAATGAATCTAATGCTAAATTGTGCAACACTGACATAGCGACGATCATGGTTTTCGCAGTCTCAAGGGAGACATTCAAGCCGATTAATAGGCAACGAAAACGCTGCTTCCACTGCCCAAAAAGCGTTTCAATCACATTTCTAGTGCTACAATGTGCCTCATTATATTGTTCCTGCGCTCTAGTTGCTGGATTAAGGACTGGTGTCAACATATAAGGCGCACTCGCATAACCGCTGTCTCCTATCAGACGCCCTTGGAATTCACCATTTTCGAAGCGCCGTTTCATCACACATTTATTAAAAATGCGGGAATCATGAGCGCTTCCACGCCACCCAGCCACATACCTGAAATTGAAATACGTTGTTAGGCTCACTTTCCTACTCCAGCTCTGTCTCGAATTGATAATTCCAGGAGTTTGTTTATGTATGGATAGGTACCTGAACATTCAAGGAATAATAATTCTTTCTGTTGATGTACATCTGGGCTAAATCTCCACCAGTTTTTTCAATCCGGATCCGGCAATTTCAGCGCTAATGCCCTCGACACCTCTACATTTATACGGCTCATGGTGGATTGACCGAAACCATGCATTTGGGCAGTGTCATCTTGAACCTACAAAAGCATAAACGTTTTTAAATACGCCAACATATAGCAAACAGCACAACATAGCAACCTAACCTTACCTTTTTACGTGCGTAACCACTGAGGGTGGCTAGCACTTTCAGCTCTACAGAAATGGGCTTTCCTCTCTGACAAGCACTTTCAACCAGATCATCGCGCACCAGGTCTATGATAATTCTGACTTCTTCCTTAGTGAAGCGATAGCGACGACGAAATTCCTGCGCGTCGTACATCGTGAATGGATCCACTCTGCCTTTATATGTTCTCGGAGCGTGGACGTAGATTTCGTCTAGTTCGAAAATTTCATAAATTTCATCCATTTCAAGCCATGTACGATGAAAATTGTGAGAAATACCGAAAAAAACCCTAAAAACGAAAACAAATCGTGTAAACACGAAACGTCAAACCGCTGAGCGTTCTTCTTCTTTTTTCTCGTTTAAGGTGTCTGAGAAATGTGATTTCGGCCAGTATTTAGTCAGGCGCTGATTAGGCGCTGCGATCGAGGCCCATGGCCGTGAGGAATGTATGAACACAAATCACATGTTTAAGCCGTGATTCTACCGTATCATATGGATACAGCAAAAGCAATAAATTATTCTGAAGTACCCGCAACCGTTTTTTGTTTATGTTTATTCTGGGTGTCAAGTGCAAGGTAGGAGTGATCCAAATAAATATCTTTCATTCCTATTTCTATTTTTGTACAGTGCATACGTCCATAGTTTTGTCCATGATTTTATAATCCTTGTTCCAAGATGTCTTCAAACAGGTAAAAATCATAATTATCTATAAAATAACTTAGTGTTTTTCTTTTTATAAGCAGTGTATGTATCATAGAATAAAATATAAAGATAATTTTTTGATTATTTTTCATATTTATGTGTATTTGTTTACTTGAAATCTGATGTATCATATTTGATACAGTAGGTCTATGCACATCTAATTATTCCCTTTTTTGTATTAGGGCTTTCTCTTTGAATGAAATTGTCGTGCTGTTAGAGGAGGAAGAAAGGCTATATAACACTGCGAGTGATATATTTATTCTTCCACCATCAGATGCTCATGCAGATTTGACTGACGAGGACTCGGGAGATGAGGATAATGTTGAAATCAATAACCTACCTCTAACTTTACTCAGAGCAGATGCAGAACTCCAACAAGCAATTGATGTTAACGAATGTTTCGATGAGGGGGCAGAGACAAGCGAGCCACTTCATAAAATAGTAAAACAATATAATTGGCAAAAGAAGGACTATATTGAAATAAATTCCACCTGGAAACCAATGTCCCATATAACTCAAGAAAATCACAGTGTTCATGAGGCGATGGTGCCATAATTTGGACAACACGATTGTAAGTATGAAATCGGAGACTATCGCGGTTATTTGACATTATAAATTCAGCTAAAAACGAATTTACCGCGTGAATTTTGTAGCACCCGACGTTGCAGCCGCCGTTGTCCCTGGGATAACGGCGGCTCTTATTTATAACGGTTGTAAGCAATTTATACGCGGCAAACCGATAAGATATGGATTCAAGCTTTGGGTAGGTGCAACCTCAAGTGATTACATCGCAGGGTTCGAACTTTATCAAGGAGCTACTACAATTTTGAACTCTATAGATAATTTCTTTAGTGGGTTGCCTTTAGCTGCTGAGCTAACAAAAAGAAAGTATCGTATGACAAGGACCATTCGATAAAAGAGTTGGTAAGTGGCCATTGCCAGATGCCAAGGAAATAAAAAAGAAAGACAGAGGCTGTTATGATTATCGTGTTGTGATGGCATTTGTAAATGGCATGACAATAACATAGTCTCAGTTTGCTCCAATGCAATCGGTGTAAACCCACGTACTAACCCTGGTCCAAGTCGACCATCTTCTATTACGATGGATTCAAGATTTGATGACAAAGGCCACTTTGTGCCAAGCAGCCAACCGGCAAACGCACTCGATGTGGAGTATGCCATTCCTGCGAGGTGCATCAAGTGTAATCGGATTAGATGTGGAATGTTTTGTTGGATATCATACAAAAAAATAGTGTATAAGATTATTAACATTTATCGTAACAATTTTCTTTTAAATTTATATACGTATATCCAGTAAAATAATTTTCATAGCAAATAAAATATTTTTACTTTATGATTCGTTTTTATTCCCATATAAGCATACTGTATCACATATGATACGGCTTATTCCTGCCCCCCCCCCCCCCCCAATATACGAATATTTAAAAAAATATTTTTTCCATACTTGGAGATGTTCTATTAAATTATTATTTTTATTATTTTTAGGAAAAAATAGTTTCAGGTCTAAATGGTCAATCACGGCTTGTTAAACGTTTCTGAATACAGTTTTTTGCAAATCAGGGCTGACTAACTTAGTCAACGTCTCTGAATAAGACCGTTAGATGTTCCAAATTCAAAAAGTGCGCCGAAAAGATAAATTGCGGCGCACTTATTCAAAAAGTGAGTCGCAACGATAATTGCGGCGCACTTATAAAATTTCTTATAGAAAACACCACTTTTGGGCGCACTAAGGGCGAACCAAGTCGTCCTTTTCGAATAGATGGGATGAAAAAGAAATTACACCGCTTTATAATAACAATTTCATAGTTCATAGAATATCTGCTGTATTACCTACCGGCGCTGTCAATAGAGGGCGGTATATACACTTTTAAGGCGCGATGTTTTACCATGAAAAAAAATAGTACAATAGAAATTACTGACATGTCAGCGAAGGCTATTTTTTGGCTATATTATGTCGTGTCATTCGTATTGTCCTAGGACTATTATTAAATAGTTCTAGAATTTTTGGGAGAAAGAGTTCCGAGTTGAGAACTCTTTGTAATAAATATGGGCCCAATCATTGCGTTTCTTTGTGAACTCTAATGGGCGTTTACACTCTCGCGCGAGGCGCGAGGCGAGACGCGAAACCATATAGTAAACAAACGGAACAGAGGCAAAGCTTCTAGCAAAGTAGGTAGACATTTTGTACGGTTCCGCGTCTCGCCTCGCGCCTCGCGCGAGAGTGTAAACGCCCTATAAAACTAAAATTATTCCAAGCGAATATGAAACGAACGATCGTCGTTAAATACTACCTGTTAAACTTATAGTCGCCCGAATAAATTCGAGCATATTTCGTGCGGTGGGCAGTTTTAATGCGAAAAAGTGACAACCGGTCATCTCACATTCCGCTCTAGCATATTGCCCTGTCTCGTTCACACGGACTAATTGCCGATTTTAGTTCACGAAGAAAAGCAATCGAGCCCAATATAATTAAATTAAGAGAACTGGACGTATTGTAAATAGGACAAAAACCCGACTTTGTCCAGGGAAGGCTGTGTTGCAACATCGCCGAAACGTCGGGTGCTACAAACGTCACGTGGTGTATTTTATAGCTTTTGAATCATCGTCGTTACTTAATAAAAATAATTAAAATAGGAGAACTCAACTTCATTATAAATAGGATAGAAACTAATAATAATAATGTTTCGGCGATGTTGCAACCGTCGCATTGTCCAGGGTAGACAGCCTACTCTATACAGGGCGAAGAGTTCCGAATTGAGGGCTCTTTGTCATTACCACAACAAGGTCTGTCGACTACAACGGGCGAGCCCGTCACCACATGAAGTTTTAACGATTATTCGTTCTATCTCCCTGGAGTGAGCGTAGAAGACTTGAGGACAAAAACAGTCCACTATCTAGCTACGTCACAAGCCCGTAATAGGCCAACGCCTTATCCGCGAGATAGCCAGGAATGTTACCTGGCGGGCCGACACTCACGCCCTTACTTCCAATTGTGACCAGATTACTCCGGTCTCTCGATTGGTTACGAGTTTGAGGTCGCTTGCGCGGTCCTCTCCCTTACAAAGCGGTGAAGCGGCATGTATACGGTCAGTTACCCATGGGAATCAAACCTCTGGCGCTCCTGGACGGTGTGCGCACCGTGCGGCTTAAGCCAATCGATTGTGCACCCTGACTAACAACTTGCGGTGTCAACTACAACGGGCGAGCCCGTCACCACAGGACGTTTTAACGATTTTCTCATTCTGTCACCCTGCAGTGAACGTAGAAGACTTTGGACAGAAACAAATCCAACGTCCAGCTACGTCACAGCCCGCAAGAAGCCAACGCCTTACCGCGAGATAGCCAGTGTTACCTGGCGGGCCGACCCTCGCGCCCTTGCTTCCAATTGTGACCAGATTTCTCCGGTCTCTCGATTGGTTCCGAGTTCGAGGTCGCTTGCGCGGTCCTCCCCCTTACGAAGCGGTGAAACGGTGTGCACCGAATCTATCGCGGACCAAGGCGTCCTTTGCCCGACTGTGAACCGGGATCGGATGGCCAATGGTCATTTCAAGAGCAGTCGCCGTAAGGTAGACAACCACCCCCGCTCTATAGGAAACAATACAGTTCCCAGACTTCCCCGACTGTTAGTCGGAGAGCACAGTCGATTGGCTTGCGCCGCTCGGTGCGCAGACCGTCCAGAAGCGCCAGAGGTTTGATTCCCAGGGGAGACTGGTTGACCCAGTGTCCTACCCAGGTTCGCACCCCATGCGTGGAGGCCATCGGATGGGTGTTGACCCGTGAGTGTGACCGACCCTGAACACATGGGTCATCGTGGCCACCTCATCATGGGCCTATTAGCACCCTGACTAACAGTCGGGGGAGTCTGGAAGCTGTACTGTTTCCTATAGAGCGGGGGTGGTTGCGGACCTTACGGCGACTGCTCTTGAAATGACCATCGGCCATCCGATCCTGGGTGAACAGCCGGGCAAAGGACGCCGTGGTTAGCGATAGATTCGGTAGACACCGTTTCACCGCTTCGTAAGGGAGAGGACCGCGCAAGCGACCTCGAACTCGGAACCAATCGAGAGACCGGAGAAATCTGGTCACAATTGGAAGTAAGGGCGCGAGTGTCGGCCCGCCAGGTAACATCACTGGCTATCTCGCGGTTAAGCCGTTGGTCTCTTACGGGTTGTGGCGTAGCTAGATGGTGGACTGTTTTGTCCCAAGTCTTCTACGCTCACTGCAGGGAGATAGAACGACTAATCGTTAAAACTTCCTGTTGTGACGGGCTCGCCCGCTGTAGTCGACAACCCAAGTTGTTAGTCAGAGTGCACAGTCGATTGGCTTACTCCGCACGGTGCGCAGACCGTCCAGGAGCGCCAGAAGTTTGATTCCCAGGGGAAACTGACCATAAGGCCAGTCCTACCCAGGCTCGCACTTCATGCGTGGAGGCCGTCGGATAGGTGTTGACCCGTGAGTGTGACCAACCCTGAACAGAATGGGTCTTCGTGGCCACCTCAACAAGGGCCCATTAGCTTAGGTAGAATGGAACAGTCGACGTGGATCTTCATTGTTATCACACCAATGCGAGGGAAGGTTGGGTTGGCAAGGCAGGGAGGGGTGTCTACTTGCCGGGAAAGTTTCAGGGTGACACAAACGATTTTTTAGTATACCTGTTTAATGCCATATAAATGCAAACATTTAGAATAACTACTGAAATCCCCGCGAATTTGTACGAAAAGATAGGAAAACTGCCCGCGCTTGGAGGGTTAAGAGAACTGGACTAATCTTTGTAAATATTTATACAAAACGGAAAATTTTAAATATTTATATAAACGAAGATAGGAAAACCGCCCGCGGTACGAGGGTTGAGAGAACTGGACTAATCATTGTACAAGCCGCTGCATTCTTCTTGAGCTCTCGACCACAGTCTCAAAAATGCTTACACAGATTAAACACAACCTCGTCAAAACTGCACATGAGAAAGAAAATCAAATGGCCTCGTGGTAGACTAGAGCCGCTATATGTAACGGACTTCGCCGGCTTCCTTAAAACCAAGGCATGTACAGCCAGCGACAGAATATTTGATATCGTGAAGGTGTATTGAAAATTTAAAATTAGCTTTTATAGTCTAATTAACAAATTCAAATTCAATTTCAAATATGTTTATTCAATGTAAACATACTGAACGTCAAAAGACAGTATTTGTACTTTTTCCTATTTTTTCCGGCGAGTTCTACAAGTAAGATTCTACTGGAAAGAACCGCGAAAGAAAACCAGTGACCACTTTTTTGGTACTATTATTGTCCATAATTAATATATAATCAATAATTCAACAATATTTCATGTCCTCGGTCCATGTATTCACTTCATCGATATTCCCATGAATTGAAGACATGGAACAGAAAGAAAAAAGGCAGGCAGAAAACAAGTAATTTTAAAATAAAATATAAATACTCAAAATAGATCGGCTATGCCTATTGTAGGGCCAATATGAACGTGCACCTGGAGTCATAAAGCATTAGGCCGGACGACGCGCGTAAGGATTCCAACAAGTCGACGTTGCTTATCGATAATTTACTCAAATCAAATAAAATAATTTATTCTCATGTAGTTGCGTAGACTTTGTATCATTGCTTACATTTATACTTCTTACATTATTGAATTCCCTATAATGTTGCCGAACAAAATGAAAAATATTTATTATTTAGAATGTCGTATAAAAATACCTAGATCGGGATTTTTTTATAGAAATCGTTTTTTTAACCTTTTTTTTTAAATGTGGAGTATCTTGATTTGTTATTTGTGGAACTCGCGCGGGCTTTCGAGAATTGGTATGGCATAAGCGGTGGGGATCTTTAGTTCACGAAATTGTGGTTTGCAGGATTCTCTCCTTTTTAATCCGCGTATTGCTCTCACGGCTCTTTTTTGTAAAATAAATACTTCTTTAATATCAGTGGCATTTGCCCGCAATAGGATCCCATGTCCCAAGTGGGATTCGGCCGGAGAATGGTATGCACTCTCAATTTCCTTTTCGTCCAATATCTTTCTCGATCTGGATACCACATAGCGGGCTGAACACAATTTTGGTTTGGGCTGGTCTATATGGGTTTTCCATGACATGTTTTCGTCGGTGTAAGTTCCTGGAAATTTAGTGGACTTGGCAATCTCGATAGCTTATCAACACTGCTTTGCATAAATTTGGCGACATCGGGTTCACTCTAAACCAATCATTGACTTCAAAAAGTGTTTCGTTTGTTGATTCCTCCATTTTTGTTCTACAATCACTTTCAAGAATGCACGTGGTGTCATCTGCAAGTTGGACAGTTTTGGCACAAGTTATGTTAGTTGCTAAATCGTTACAATAGAGATTGAAGAGGAGAAGTCCTAATGTTGAGCCCTGAGGCACACCGATGTTTACTATTTCATATTTCGATTGCTCAGCCTTTTCCTCAATTCCATCAATTATTTTAATCTCCACCACTTGCTGCCTGTTTTGTAGGTACGATTTAATGAGTGAATTGGCCACTCCTCTAATTCCATAATGGTTTAGCTTGTCTACCAGGGTATTGATATTTATAAAGTCGAATGCTTTGCTTAGATCGCAGAACAGTCCTGCTGAAAGCATCTTCTTGTCTCGACTATTCTCAATCATGAAACATGCATACAGCGCGGCATCCTGTGTAGATTTTTTTTGTCCGGAATCCATATTGACTGTCTGAAATGACCACAATTTTTTCAAGGAAACCATTTAGTCGTTTTTCGGTGACCTTCTCCAAAATTTTTGAGAAATTGCTCAGTAGGGCTACGGGTCGATAATTTTCTACGCTCGTGGGATCGCCTTTTTTATATATCGGTGTAATCTTGGCTACTTTGTGACAATCTGGAAATATTACCTCTGAAAAGCCTAAATTGTAAAGATATGTTAGACAAGGTGCCAGTACACATTTATGGATTTTCATTACGCTAACAGGTATATCATCGAGACCAGTTGATTTTTTGTTCTTTGAAGAGTCGATGCATTTTTCTATTTCTTGATTGATAGTTTGATCCTTATTAAATGTAGTCTATGTAGAACTCTTTGGATGCTTTCTATTTTTCTAGTTTTCATATATTTTCGTTATTGAATTGCTGATTCTCTATGTTTTTCATTATTTCTGTTTATTTTTATTTTTCTAGTTATTATGTCTTTGTTATTTTTAAATTTCTATGTTTTTTTTCCAATATTAGTTTATTATAGACTTATTTATAATTTGAAATGTAATTTTATTTGTAGAAATACCATTTTTTTTTATATGTAATTTCTATACCCAGATTGGTGTTCAATAAATGCAATACGTGTGACCTGAGCATGTAGTTGTAGAGCTCAAGAAGTTTGCATTTTTTGTAAATATTTATACAAACGAAAAGATAGAAAACCGCCCGCGGTTGGAGGGTTAAGAGAACTGGACTAATCATTGTAAATATTTTTATACCAACCCGACGTTGTCCAAAGAAGGCTGTCCACCCTGGACAGCGGCGGTTGCAACATCGCCAAAGCGTCGGGTGCTACAAACTTCACGTGGCGTATTTTATAGTTCTAGAGTCTTCCTCACTAATAAATATAATTGAAATAGGTGTACTTGACGTAATTATAAATTTGATAAATACGAATTTACCGCGTGAAGTGTGTGGCACTCGACGTTTCGGCGATGTTGCAACGAATGTAATTCAGTACGAGCAGGTAAACAACTTTTAATAATAAATTTTGGGTAAAACATATTTATTTGAGAATTTGATTAACCTGACAGTTAAATAAAGGTTTGACAAGCGTTAGAGCGCACTGCGTCATCTAACGGTGGGTAAAATGTCGCTAATCAACAATATTAGCGATATTTTACCTACCGCTAGATGACACATCGTGCTCAACGGTTTTTATACTATTTAAAAAATTAACTTTTTCAAATATTCCAAAAAAGAATGTTTTTTTTTTATAAAAGTAGATTGCTTGCTCCGACTGATTCACCCCCTTCAAGGATGCCGGTTTACTAAAACTCATTCAGTATATCCGTCTGACCTTCACCTAATTTTGCCCGTTCACAATACTTTTACCTCCTCGTCGGTTGCTAGTCGATAGACCGTCCCTTCGGCTACGTAACGACCAAATTTGGTTGCACATCGGAACACCGTTGACTACGTAACGACCAATATTGGCGGCTTGCTCCCGGAGCGCACAGTAATATTATTTTCTAATTCGAACGCATCCTAAAATCCGCGCATACCAAATATCTCATTATTACCATAGATACATAGGCGGCCGCTAGAATAACTTCGCGGATATTTTTGGTAAAATTCCATTGTCAAACGTCATCATTTTTTTTTTCGAGAAATCATCAAAAAAATATTGGTTTTTATGAGATAATATCTAAATATTTTTGTATGTAAATAAGTAAAATGAAATATTACCTTTGATAGAGAATCTAATATTGATCAGGATAGTATTTACAATTTCTAAATAGGGTTCCGTATTTTTTCGTAAGACAAGTACACGTTAGAAATGCCGAGTTTTTTATTCGCTTTTTCAACTTTCTTATATTTATTCATAGTTATCTAATTGTATTAAAAAATGAGATTTCAATATTCTACATACGAAATTTCAATGCAATCATTGCACAGTTATTCCTTTTATGATTGCTATATTAGTTCCATAGTTATAGTACTTTTTGTCGAGCGCGGCGATATTGCAAGAAATTCCAATAAATTGTCGCGGTCTGCCATGAAATTATGCCGCTACTCGAAGGGAGTAAAATTCATTTACATAGATGTCGAACTCGATTGCGTTTCTCTTGAACTAAAATCGAAAATTATTTCGTGTGAACGAGACAGACGATACGCTAGAGCGAAATGGAAATGAACGGTTGTCACTTTTTCGCATTATATCTACCCACCAAAGATAAAGTCCCTGAATCTAAGACCGCACGACATGTTTTACCAAATTTATTCGGACGAGTATAAGTTCGACAAGTAGTTTTTATCGACGATCGTTCGTTAAATCTAAACAAATTACACCGCTTTATAATAACAATTCATAGAATATCTGCTGTATTACCTACCGGCGCTGTCAATAGAGGGCGGTAAATACACTTTTAAGGCGCGATGTTTTTCCATGAAAAAAAATAGTACAATAGAAATTACTGACAAGTCAGCGCCGGCTATTTTCTGCGCAAATCATACGATCCTAGGACTTTTTATAGTTCTAGAATTTTTGGGAGAAAGAGTTCCGAATTGAGAACTCTTCGTAATAAGTAACGGGCGCGATTGCGTTTCTTGTAAACTACAATTATTCCAAGCGAACGAAACATTGCAATACGTCGTTAAATACTACCTGTTAAACTTATAGTCGCCCGAATAAATTCGAGCATATTTCGTGCGGTGGGCAGTTTTAATGCGAAAAAGTGACAACCGGTCATCTCACATTCCGCTCTAGCATATTGCCCTGTCTCGTTCACACGGACTAATTGCCGATTTTAGTTCACGAAGAAAAGCAATCGAGCCCAATATAATTAAATTAAGAGAACTGGACGTATTGTAAATAGGACAAAAACCCGACTTTGCCCAGGGAAGGCTGTCTACCTTGGACAGCGGCGGTTGCAACATCGCCGAAACGTCGGGTGCTACAAAAGTTACGTGGTGTATTTTATAGCTTTTGAATCTTCGTCGTTACTCAATAAAAATAAATAAAATAGGAGAACTCAACTTCATTATAAATAGGATAAAAACGAATTTAAAAATAATAATGTTAAACGCTTTATTCTTAAGATTATTACCGCGTGAAGATTGTAGCACCCGACGTTTCGGCAATGTTGCAACCGTCGCATTGTCCAGGGTAGACAGCCTACTCTATACAGGGCGAAGAGTTCCGAATTGAGGGCTCTTTGTCATTACCACAACAAGGGTTGTCGACTACAACGGGCGAGCCCGTCACCACATGAAGTTTTAACGATTGCGCGTAGAAGACTTGAGGACAAAAACAGTCCACTATCTAGCTACGTCACAAGCCCGTAAGAGGCCAACGCCTTATCCGCGAGATAGCCAGGAATGTTACCTGGCGGGCCGACACTCACGCCCATACTTCCAATTGTGACCAGATTACTCCGGTCTCTCGATTGGTTACGAGTTTGAGGTCGCTTGCGCGGTCCTCTCCCTTACGAAGCGGTGAAACGGTGTCTACCGAATCTATCGCTAACCACGGCGTCCTTTGCCCGGATCTTCACCCAGGATCGGATGGCCGATGGTCATTTCGCGGTTAAGGCGTTGGTCTCTTGCGGGTTGTGGCGTAGCTAGATGGTGGACTGTTTTGTCCCAAGTCTTCTACGCTCACTGCAGGGAGATAGAACGACTAATCGTTAAAACTTCCTGTGGTGACGGGCTCGCCCGCTGTAGTCGACAACCCAAGTTGTTAGTCAGAGTGCACAGCCGCACGGTGCGCAGACCGTCCAGGAGCGCCAGAAGTTTGATTCCCAGGGGAAACTGACCATAAGGCCAGTCCTACCCAGGCTCGCACTTCATGCGTGGAGGCCGTCGGATAGGTGTTCACCCGTGAGTGTGACCAACCCTGAACAGAATGGGTCTTCGTGGCCACCTCAACAAGGGCCCATTAGCTTAGGTAGAATGGAACAGTCGACGTGGATCTTCATTGTTATCACACCAATGCGAGGGAAGGTTGGGTTGGCGTGCGGCAGGGAGGGGTGTCTACTTGCCTGGAAAGTTTCAAGGTGAAACAAACGATTTTTTAGTATACCTGTTTAATGCCATATAAATGCAAACATTTAGAATAACTACTGAAATCCCCGCGAATTTGTACGAAAAGATAGGAAAACTGCCCGCGCTTGGAGGGTTAAGAGAACTGGACTTATCTTTGTAAATATTTATACAAAACGGAAAATTTTAAATATTTATATAAACGAAGATAGGAAAACCGCCCGCGGTACGAGGGTTGAGAGAACTGGACTAATCATTGTAAATATTTATACAAAATGGAAAAATGTAAATATTTATACAAACGAAAAGATAGAAAACCGCCCGCGGTTGGAAGGTTAAGAGAACTGGACTAATCATTGTAAATATTTTTATACAAACCCGACGTTGTCCAGGGAAGGTTGTCCACCATGGACAGCGGCGGTTGCAACATCGCCAAAGCATCGGGTGCTACAAACTTCACGTGGCGTATTTTATAGTTCTAGAGTCTTCGTCACTAATAAATAGAATTGAAATAGGTGTACTTGACGTAATTATAAATAGGATAAAAACGAATTTACCGCATGAAGTGTGTAGCACTCGACGTTTCGGCGATGTTGCAACGAATGTAATTCAGTACGAGCAGGTAAACAACTTTTAATAATAAAATTTGGGTAAAACATATTTATTTGAGAATTTGATTAACCTGACAGTTAAATAAAGGTTTGACAAGCGTTAGAGCGCACTGCGTCATCTAACGGTGGGTAAAATGTCGCTAATCAACAATATTAGCGATATTTTACCTACCGCTAGATGACACATCGTGCTCAACGGTTTTTATACTATTTAAAAAATTAACTTTTTCAAATATTCCAAAAAAGAATGTTTTTTTTTATAAAAGTAGATTGCTTGCTCCGACTGATTCACCCCCTTCAAGGATGCCGGTTTACTAAAACTCATTCAGTATATCCGTCTTCACCTAATTTTGCCCGTTCACAATACTTTACCTCCTCGTCGGTTGCTAGTCGATAGACCGTCCCTTCGGCTATCAGGTTAGATGATTCTTACGCACGCTTTGAAATAATTCATGAAGTTAGAATCGAACTGTCAAATCGTGGTGACAACAAATTGGCGTTTTTTTCAAATCACTGGCTATGAAATGAACAATTAATTCATATTTTAGAGAAAAACAACGATAAAATGGGTATAAATGCTCTTTGTAAATCTTCATCATAATTTTAGATGTAAAATAAAAGATTAGTAACTTGTTTTCGAGTCGATGACCGATATTCGACATAGAACGCATCTAATACTTAAAAGTACTACTCTGCGCCTGAATAATACTTGGTTGAGTAAAGACTCAAGTCTCAGATCAATACTCGACTATAGATTCGAGTGTAAATAAAATTCATTTACAAAGATATCGAACTCGACTGCGTTTCTCTTGAACTAAAATCGGAAATTATTTCGTTTGAACTGGAAATGAACGGTAGTCACTTTTTCGCATTATAACTAAGCACCAAAGATAAAGCATCTGAATCTAAGACCGCACGACATGTTTTCAAATTTATTCGGATGAGTATAAGTTCGACAGGTAGTTTTTATCGACGATCGTTCTTTTCATATCGCGCTCTACTCACATCTATGGTCGCAACGATAATTGCGGCGCACTTATAAAGTTTCTTATAGAAAACACCACTTTTGGGCGCACTAAGGGCGAACCAAGTCGTCCTTTTCGAATAGATGGGATGAAAAAGAAATTACACCGCTTTATAATAACAATTTCATAGAATATCTGCTGTATTACCTACCGGCGCTGTCAATAGAGGGCGGTATATACACTTTTAAGGCGCGATGTTTGACCATGAAAACAAATAGTACAATATAAATTACTGACAAGACAATCTCTACAGAATGTTCACAGTTCTGCGCACTGTCGTGCGTTGTCCTAGGACTATTATTTAATAGTTCTAGAATTTTTGGGAGAAAGAGTTCCGAGTTGAGAACTCTTTGTAATAAATAACGGGCCCGGTTATTGCGTTTCTTTGTGAACTAAAACTTAAATTATTCCAAGCGAATATGAAACGAACGATCGTCGATAAATACTACCAGCCCGAATAAATTCGAGCATATTTCGTGCGGTGGGCAGTTTTAATGCGAAAAAGTGACAACCGGTCATCTCACATTCCGCTCTAGCGTATTGCCCTGTCTCGTTCACACGGACTAATTGCCGATTTTAATTCACGAAGAAAAGCAATCGAGCCCAATATAATTAAATTAAGAGAACTGGACGTATTGTAAATAGGACAAAAACCCGACTTTGTCCAGGGAAGGCTGTGTTGCAACATCGCCGAAACGTCGGGTGCTACAAACGTCACGTGGTGTATTTTATAGCTTTTGAATCATCGTTGCTACTTAATAAAAACAATTAAAATAGGAGAACTCAACTTCATTATAAATAGGATAGAAACTAATAATAATAATGTTTCGGCGATGTTGCAACCGTCGCATTGTCCAGGGTAGACAGCCTACTCTATACAGGGCGAAGAGTTCCGAATTGAGGGCTCTTTGTCATTACCACAGAGGTATAGAACAGCGAGCGATGGTGCGAAGGTGGGCTTTGAGTGAATGCGATCACCGAATAGAAAGAGATAGCTGCATATAAGACGCCCTCTATCCTTGTCTAATGTTGGGCATGCGCGTTTATCTTTATACGTGTCTCCGTGAATGCACGACTAGACAAGGATGAAGGGGGTTTTATATGCTGCTAACTCTTTCTATTCGGCTGACGCATCTCAGGCTAGTTACGGGGTCTAGTAGTTATATGATGAAGGTTATTCGGCTGACGCATCTCAGGCTAGTTACGGGGTCTAGTAGTTATATGATGAAGGTCTGTAGTCGCTTTTGGGGCAAAATTAAATAAAAATATAACTATCTGCCTGGAATTAAAATTCAATTATTTTTTCAAACTAAATCACCTTTCTAAAATGTAATTTTATTTAGTTAAAATTCAAAATCAAAATAATATTCTTTCTAATGTTATTTCTTTCCACGCGGGCAACACAAAGCGAGAAACGTCATCCGTTCCGGCCGCCTTGATCGCGTCATGGCGTCTCCGAAATCTTTTCTCATTTATTTATTACCGTTTCTGCTGTTAATATTAACTGAAAAATGTGCAGCGTCGCAGAAATACGTGCAGGAATTGGACGAGGACAATTGGCGGACGGTCCTTGACGGCCAGTGGATGATTGAATTGTGAGTTTTGGTTTTTTTCGCAAACCGGTCAAACGGTGTTCGTTTGTTTTTGTGACTCACGGAATCGATGGAATTCGATTGATTTAATAGCGAATGCGCTGGGTTTAGATGCGGTGATATTTTGGTTTATTTTTAGCGGCGACCTACACGTTTGCGGGGACAAAACAAAGGTTCATTAACACCTCTAGCGAGTTGTCAATCAACATGGAAAAACGTCTAAAAACGCAGATTTGCCGGGATGTTGATAACTTACAAAAACAAGTAAATATATTTTTTAAAAACGGCTGCCGTTACAGAAAGTAAATTATTGTCTTCTAAATATTTTGGAATTATGGCAGAATAGGAACCTTTCTCAAAAATCGAAAAAATAAAGAAATACTACTAGATTCAATCATTGTAATGCTAAAAATTTGAAAGAAAAAGCTTCGGACGCGTAAAATTTCAAGACAAAAAAACAAACAAATTGTTATATAAAAAACTAATCTAACCTACCGCCAAATAGGTGTTTATGAATTATTTTTTAAAAATAACTAACTTAACCTACCTAAATGTATCGGTTTGGCGCTAATTTGAATCCCTATATCTCGCTTATTTATTGAGACCGAATAAAGATTATTGCAGATTCGGAACCAGCGTGGTGAATATAGTCTAGTGACGTTTGAAAATCAACAATCTAAAAGAGGTTCATGTACTGCAATAATACCCTAAATTTGAAAGAAAAAAGCTTCTGATGTGTAAAATTTCAAGACAAAAAAAAAACAAATTTACATACAACAAAAAAAACTGTTTTTTTTAAACTCAGTTTTTAAGATTGTTTAAAAAAAACTAATCTAACCTACCGCCAAATAGGTGTTTATGTATTATTATTTTTTTAAATACCTACCGAAATATATGGGTTTGATGCTTCCTTGAATGCCTATATCTTGCCTATTTATTAAGATGGAATAAAGATTATTGCAGATTCGGAATCAGTGTGGGGGAATTTAGTCAGGTGATGTTAAAAAATCAATAATCTAGAAAAGGTTCTTACTGCAATAATACCGATATTTTAATTACGTTTTTTTAATGAAATATTTGTTGTTTATGTCATTTGTTGTATCCATATCACTAGATGTATATTTCCGGAATGTACTCAATCAGACCTTTCATTTGACACTAAACACGATATATTTATGTTAATTTATTGACATTTGGTCATTTGCACATTTAGACAACTGCTTACTTAATATTTGGACAGTTAAGGTACCTTATGACACTCGGGATGACATAAAGGTTCTAACAGTACCACACACTTCGAAATTGGTCCAAGCGTTTAGAAGTTATGGTGAAATAAAGAAATGGAAAACATACATAGATGAACCCTGAACACATTGTACTCATTTTTTGTTGGGCAGTCGAGTAAAAAGTCCAAATTTTAGGTCGAGTTAGTTAGTTAGTTTTCCAGGGCTATTTCCCGCACTTAGCCTCTTGATTGGGCCGTTGTGCGTGGCTCATGTTTCTATTTATGTTACTCCAGCCAACCCAGGCTGTCCCAGAAGGTTAGCAGCCTGTTTGGGTTGCTACAGGCCTCCGGGACAGATGCTGGAGATTGTAGTATTCTTGCCCGTTGCTCTGCCACGCTCCTGCATTCTATGAGCACATGCTGTGGCGTTTCTTCTTCCTCCATGCATCCTCTGCATAGAGGGCTGTCTGTCACACCTTTGGTAAACAGGTGTTTGTTTAGGGGACAGTGGCCTGTCATAGTACCTATGACTACGGATGTTGTCCCTTTTTAATCTGGTGATGTTGCGGGCAAGTTTTTTAGACACTTCCGGAACCGTGTTCTTTGTTTGCTTGCATCCTGCGTTTTTTTTTCCATTCTGTAAGGTGGGTTTCATCAGTGTTCCTGCGTAGCCATGTTTTTATTTGGGCCTGGGGTATGGGCAACAAGGGTTCCGGTTCATATACTATTTTCTTTGATCCCCTTTTGGCCAGTTCGTCTGCCGCGTCGTTGCCCAGTGAGTCGCTGTGCCCTTTAATCCATTGCAGGGTCACTCTATTTGACCTTGCAATGGATTGAAGCGCATTGTGGCATTCCAGTACAAGGACAGAGGTTATAGTATTTTTTGCTAGCGCTTGTAGCACGGAGGCACTGTCGGAGACGATTTTCAAACTTAGGTCTCCGACATCTTGGCTGCAACTGCCTGTGCTGCTCTGGTGATGCCAATGCATTCTGCTTGGAAGATTGTATTCAAGTTGCCTAGGGTAGTTGATATTTTGATGTTTAGATCATTTGAGAAGACGCCAAGACGATCATTTGACAAGTAGATTGTCTTGTCCCCAAGTCTTCTAGGCTCATCCCACGGCTGAAAGAACGATCTATATCTTTATACCAGCCTGGGGTGACGGGTTTACCTGTTGTAGTTGATACCGCCCCACTGTTTCCTATAGAGCGGGGGTGGTTTTTGACCTTACTGCGACTGCTCTTGAAACGACCATCGGCTACCCGATCCCGGGTGAACAGCCGGGCAAAGGATGCTGTGGTCCGCGATAGATTCGGTTTACACCGTTTCACCGCTTCGGAGTAATCTGGTCGCATTTGGACGTAAGGGCGTAGGTGAAAGCCCGTTGGGTAACATACCTGGTTATCTCGCGGATAAGGCGTTGGCCTCTTACGGGCATGTGGCGGAGCTTGTCCGTGGACTGTTTTGTCCAAGTCTTCTGCGCCCACTTCACGGGAGATAGAACGATCATTTCGTTAAAACTTTCTGAGGTGATGGGTTCGCCCGTTGACAACTCTAGTTGACCGGAGAAAATTCAATGTGATTTCGGCCCAACATGGCATCTATGTACTAAACTTCAAGTATATAAGTCCAATATTTCGAGATTGAAATAAGCAACTTGGGTTGTCGACTACAGCGGGCGAGCCCGTCACCTCAGGAAGTTTTAACGATTAGTCGTTCTATCTCCCTGGAGTGAGCGCAGAAGACTTGGGGACAAAACAGTCCACCGTCTAGCTACGCCACAAGCCCGTAAGAGGCCAACGCCTTAACCGCGAGATAGCCAGGAATGTTACCCGGCGGGCAGACAGTCACTCCCTTACTTCCAATTGTGACCAGATTACTCCGGTCTTTCGATTGGTTACGAGTTCGAGGTCGCTTGCGCGGTCCTCTCCCTTACGAAGCGGTGAAACGGTGTTTACCAAATTTATCGCGGACCACAGCATCCTTTGCCCGGCTGTTCACCCAGGATCGGATGGCCGATGGTCATTTCAAGAGCAGTCGCCGTAAGGTCCGCAACCACCCCCGCTCTATAGGAAACAGCACTGCTTCCAGACTCCCCTGACTGTTAGAGTGCACAGTCGATTGGCTTAAGCCGCACGGGGCGCAGACCGTCGACAACCCTAGTTGTTGCAACATCCATCCTATTCACCAGACTTGGCTCCCTCTGACTTCTGACTTACTTCTGTTCTTATTTCTTAAAAAATCAAGCATGGAAAACGATTTTCATGAAAAGAAGAGGTAATAGAAGCCGTGGAAGCGTTTTTCAACAGTCTTCCGGATTCTCGCTTCAGGGATGGAATCCATAAATTAGAAGATTATTGGAACAGTGTATTCAAGTTTACGGAGATTATATTGGCCTCTCAGTGGCTCGTGCCCACAAAGGTTCCACAGTATCCTCCAAACCCCCAGTACAGTTTGTGCGAGTTGGCTCTAAAGGCAAAAAACATCTCACTGCAAAACCTTTCTCAATAATCGAGAAAGCTTCAGATTGGATTATGGAGGTCGATTCGGTCTCTAAGCAGTAAAAATTCCCTGAAAGTCTTGGATGCACAGCCCTGCGTCCAGATATAACTCTTTACTCTCTATCTCGGAAGATGGTCCTTATCGTAGAATTAACTGTTCCATGGGAATCAAATATCCCAAAAGACCACGAATACAAATTAAATAAATACCATGACCTCGCAAATGCCGTCACCCGGAACGGCTTCACTGTTCACCTTCACGCGGTGGAAGTAGGCGCTCGTGGCCTGCCAGCTAAATCTTTGTTTCACCTTTTTAAAGATCTTGGTCTCTCCAGGAAAATAATCAACTCCTTTCTAGAAAAATTATCTAAAACTGCGATTTCTGCATCTCAAATTCTATGGCTTTGAAGGGGGAGTGAATGGGTGGTAAGGTGAACGCTCACATGTGGCAAGACAGCTGTCCTAAACCTACCACCGCCGGTCGTTAGTCCGGAATCCACCCTTCACCTCCCAGAAGTGTAATAATTATATATGATTGGCCCGATTTTTGGTCGGTGAATTCCATGGCAGGTCCGTTTGTATTTTATTTATATTTCAAACCATTAAATCGTATTTTTCTTATCGAACGACAAAACTTATTGAACAACCCGGTAATCACTTCATAGTAGGGTAGGTTGGTTGGATGAGCTTTTCATTTGATAATAAACCAGCCTATTGTGAAATTTAACGATAAAGAGTAGAAACAAACAAACATATAAAACCTATTTAGTAATGTTCTTGTTGTGTTTGTTTTAGTTATGCGCCATGGTGTCCAGCGTGCAACGCACTAGCTCCGGTATGGAAAGAGCTGGCCCAGGATTTTAACGGTCGAGGGATTAAAGTTGCCGCAATAGACGTCACCAAATCGCCGGGGCTCAGCGGCCGTTTCGTCGTCACAGCGTTGCCAACCATCTTTCAGTAAGTACCCTAGCCCTCTCGTCCACACACGTTTCTTTCACTGTGAAAATCCACAGTAAATTCTTGTAAGTAAAACTTGAACGTTTGCAAAATGTATGCATACGATTCATCTTCGGTCTACGTAAGTATGATCACGTGTCCGACTATAGCTGTGCCAGTTAAAGTGGTTGCCAATACGCCAAAGAAGAAATGTTCATATACTGGCTCTCCTATATCGTCTACTCACCCAACTAACACCATCCTATCTCCAGGAGCTTTTTGAACCACTAAGTTTCCACGGTCTCGTACTTCGGTCAGCCTCTGACAGTTTATTAAAAATTCCGAGTCATAATAGTGATTTCTATTCCTATTCTTTCTGTGTCCATGGTGCAAGACTCTGGAACGATCTCCCAGCAAATATACGAAACTCGCCTTCTTTACCATCGTTTAAGACTCACCTTAAGGATTACTACCTTTCTAAGAAGTAACCAGTTCTTCCCTTTCTCTCCTGTTCCTCCCCCAATTTCCTCTCCTCGGGCACTATTAGTCTTAAATTCTTCCACTTGTCTGTATGTTATGTAATAATCTTTATTTTCACAATGCGCGCATGTACCACTATGTTTAGGTTAGCTGTAAGACATTGCCATGTGGCAATAAGCTCGCCTTTTTTGTATACTTTTTAAGTGCAAATAAAGAGTTTATTATTATTATTATTATTATTAAATTCACCGTGTCATCAGTGGAGTATGAATACGAGACCATACGTCCCGCTTTGGGGGAGACAGCCCCTCTTTCAGGCTGTCTGTCCAGCTGTCCACAGCGACAGCAAAAATGTCCCGCTTTCACAAACACACCAAAAGATAATGTAAGCCTAAAAGATGACAAAATTACAAGCTGGAATTCTGAGAATGTTTCTGCTGAAGACCGTTGGGTGGAGTTGTTCAAACACTTAAGTGATAACATTCTTAACTGTACTAACTTTCGTATAATTATTGAGTACGTTTTATGTCTGCCTGGATGTAACGCTCCTGTCGAAAGAGTTTTTTCTCTAATGAATAAAATATGGACATGCGAAAAAATACAGTTAGGTGTCGCCGTTTGGAAAGCCATTTTGATTACCAAGACTAACATTAATAAATCATGGTAATCAGCTCCATTTTACTTAAAAACTAGACCCGATATTTTGAAACAAATTTGCTCCTCCAACAAATATTAAACAACTGCGTAGATATTAACCCTTCAGGCCCTGCGACTCGCGGTTAACCCTCAGGTTGACTGCGATATCGAAGTCGTGGGGCCTGAAGAGTTAACTTATTATTAGTAATAGTGTTGTCATGTGTTTCATTTTTTAATAAAAAGTAGTAAAAGACCAATAAGTTTTTTTTTTTTTACAATATTCTGCAGGAGTCCCACTTTGACGAAAAAAATATATGGTCACGTTAAGTATGAATCACTATGGAACCTTCGTAAAAACGGCACCGCCGTATGCATCGAATTTTCCCCTCGGCGAGGCGTGTTTATTTACGGCAAAATTTGTATCAATGTTGTATAGCAATGCATTAGACCTAGTGATGGGTGTGATCACGAATAGCAATAACAATAACGTGTGATATTTGCAATCACGAAGAACGCGTTACGAGAATTTGAAAGAACATGCTATTTGAATCACGGCTACGAACAGCACCGCGTTGCCATCACTCGGCGCCGCTACGACGCGACCGATCAGCGATTGGCCGTTCTCACTGATCGCCGTCGAACGGCTGCGCGGCGCGCCACTGAACGATGATCGGTGAGCGCCTAATTGAACTGTTCACTTGGTTTCGTTCATTCTTAGATCACTAGTGATCGGCGATCAGTGGATCAGTGATATGATCAGTGGATCAGTGATTAATAAGTCCGTGAGGTCCGATCAGTGATCCGCCGTTCGTTTTGGCGAACGCCCGCGCCGGCTGGACGATGACTGATGATTAGGCGTTCATTTCGTACGTAACGTGAATTTGGACACTGTTATCGTATGAATTTGGACACTGTTATCGCTCGCGTCGTAATAGTTCGTGTAAATGATTTTGCTCATGATTTGTTAAAGCAATAAAATAACTTTTGGGGACAAGTGGCTTACATTATTTCAGAAAGACGAACTCCGCTTAGCACCAAAAGAGCGAGAGAGGTAATCTTTCTGAACGCTAATTCTTCTAATTACTAATAAATATTAAGCAAATATAATGCGCGTTTCTGTTATTAGTTATCACATTGACGAAACTTTGTTACTTAACGTTTCACAGTACTTTTAAGTACAATCACGAAAATCACGAGTAGCAGTTATTATCACGCGTGATAAAATACCAGTAACGTGATTGTCGCGTGATTTAAAATTGAGAATCACGCCCATCACTAATTAAACCATACTGGATGTTTTCACGACGAATAATTATTGCATCACCTTGAAGTTGTTTACAAAATGTATGTACCTAACGTGTCATATGGCGAAAAAACTGTGCAGTGGACAAGAGGTCCCATTTTTTTCCACGGAGCGGCTAACTCGCCGTAAGATAAAAAAAAAGAGCCATGGATAAAACGCCTAACTCAGTGACAAATATATGGATTATTTTTTGTTTTTTATTTAATTACCAATTCATTTTGTTATAAATTATTTTGACAATGAATTGTACTTTTTTTTTGACTAGGTATTTTATATTAATTTTTATATTTCTTAACATATATTAAATATTACTTATTGACTTTTTTTTTTATAGATTTATCTTACTCTTTACTTTAGTTTTATGTCAATTCTGATTGTGTTACTCTATTTGATTGGTTTTTTTTTTTTTGGGATCATATTTTAGGGCAATTTAGTTTTATGTGCATTTAATTAAAACTTTCACATAATTTATTGTAAAATTACAGTCCTGTCCACCCTAGAACGGGCTAGTCCCAGTTGGGTGACAGAATCAAATAAGCAAAAGGTTAAGGTTTTGCCATTCGGTTCCTGTTATTTTTATAAGCAAAAACAATGTTTTAAAGTAATTAATTCTTAAATAAATAAATTTGAATTCTGTTCCTGTTCACTTCAATCGTCCTAGCGTTCCTTTTCTGCTGAAAAATATTATTGACAGCTCCTAAACTCCATTCGGACAATCAAAAATTTGGATAATTAGATTTTTTTCTAAAAATAATGTCTATTTTAATTAATTACTGTATGAATGTTGAAAATGGGAGAAAAAACTATTTTTAAAGAAAAAGAGCCAGCCGTTACTTGCTTTAAAGGATGAACAACCAAGCTTCTCAGCTAAGATCTTGGCTTTTTTAGAAAGAATCGGACCCGAAATTAGGTTTCCTATAGAGCCTTACTGCAGAAACCACTTGAAAATGGCATCTTCTAAATCTTTGTTTGTTGCTGCCTACATTGATTTTCTTGAAGAACTTCCATTTTCGTTTTCAAGCATTAACACGATGTTTAAGTGTAGGTTTGCTCATATCCATCTGAATTTTTTTCCTCCTAATTTCGGATATATAATGAGAAAAGTCCTAGACGAATGGGAGGGTGGAATTCGCATTGGAGGTCTCAGGATCAATAACCTAAGATTCGCCGACGACACGACCATCATAGGTGCTGATGAAAATGAGTTGGCGACCTTTTTACGCAGGGTGGAGAAGGAAAGCAACGAGTATGGACTGCACATGAACCGCAGCAAGACCAAACTCATGTTTGTGGACCGAGCTGGTACCATGCAACGCACCAACGAGCTGAGTGACCTTCGAGCTGTGAAAGACTTTGTCTATCTGGGCTCCATGACATGCAACGACGGAAACTGCAAAAAGGAGGTCTCACGCAGAAGCCAGATGGCAAGATCGGCCATGAGCAAGCTAGAAAGGCTATGGAAGAATCGGGGTATAAGTCAGCGGACTAAGGTCAGGCTGATTCGAGCTCTGGTTTTCTCGATCTTTCTCTATGCATCTGAGACATGGACCCTGAAGGCTCGGATACGCACCAAAATCGATGCACTGGAGATGTTGCGTTGGCGTAAATGCTAGGAATCCCATGAACAGCCCGCCGCACCAACAAATCTCTCCTGAAAGAACTCGGCATCCAAGTGAGGCTCTCCACCGTATGCATGAGAAGGGTCCTGCAGTTCTTCGGTCATGTTGCCAGGAGAAACCCAGAGAATCTGGAGAAAATGCTTTCCGGGGGTCAAGTGAAGGGAAGAAGAAGCAGAGGCAGATCACCGGCCAGATGGAACGACCTCATCAAAGAAGTTACCAAGGGGTCAATACAATCTGCGACCCGCCATGCAGAAGACAGGTCGAAGTGGAGGAACCTCGTAGGCAAACTGTTGTCTAGCCCGTTGAGTATGAGTCAACCAAATCTGGTCGCGAAACAATTATCCGTTGAGTACGAGTCGACCAAATCTGGTCGCGCGTTTTTTTCACTCCTTTGACGTTCTCATATTTATTCATAATTATCTAATTGTTTTACAAAATGATATTTCAATATTCTATATTCGAAATTTCAATGCAATCATTGTGCAGTTGTTCTTTTTATGATTGGTGTAGTAGTTTCGTCCAAGGGCTCCAAGGGCTAGTGGCCACGATCCTCAGTAATGAGGGAACGACGGAGAAGAAGAATTTCGGATAATCAACGATTCGGATAGTCGGAGTTCGGATAATTGTAGTTCTACTGTAATTCTTAAATGCAGCGCGTCCGTAGCTTGCTATATGTCATTACTCACTGACTGACAGAATTTTAACCCTGCAGGCCTCGGCCCCTCATCCGATTGACAAGTTGATGTCCCAAAAGATTTTAGTATAAATTAGTAAAAAAATTGAATTATGACACTGTCTCACCAAAACATTAATTACTTCCAAACCACTGTAACCATAATTAAAATAATAAAACATAATAAAATAAAACAAATAAAATTAAAACGGGGTTGTCACGCTGAATCGTGTTTTGGCCGATATCGGCCAATCGGGGCTCTAGGGGTTAAAACAAAATGGTCGCTCCCTGGACATAAAAGTAATGTGTTCACATTAATTTGACTCTATTTGAGTATGCACTGGGCATGGACATGCGAGACGTCGTTTATTTCCCACCATTATTTCCGTATGTTTGAAATAAATAAATTAATAAAATGAATATTTTTGTACTTGCAGTGTCAAGGATGGAGTGTTCCGCTTGTATCGCGGGCCTCGCGATCTCAGCTCGATGCTAGCCTACGTGGATGATAAAAAGTGGGAAGAAGTTCAACCGGTGTCTGCGTGGATAGCGCCGGATACCCCTCAGATGTCCCTCGTCAGCTACTTCTTCAAGATGTCACAGACGCTGCGGGTGAGCTTCCATATTTCCATGTTTGCGCTATTTACCTTTCGGCTACGTAACGACCAAATTTGGTTGCACATCAGAACACCGTTGACTACGTAACGACCAATATTGGAGGCTTGCTCCCGGAGCGCACAGTAATATTATTTTCTAATACGAACGGATCCCAACATCCATACCAAATATCTCATTATTACCATAGATACATAGACGACCGCTAAAATAATTTTGCGCGTCATTGAACGGATATTTCTGTTAAAATTCCATCGTCAAACATCATTTTTTTTTTTTTTGAAATCATCAAAATTTTTATTGGTTTTTATGAGCTAATATCTAAATATTTTTGTATGTAAATAAGCAAAACGAAATATTACCTTTGATAGAGAATCTAATAAAGATCAAGATATCATAAATAAAATACAAACGGAGCTGCCATGGAATTCACCGACCAAAAATCGGGCCCATCATATATAATTATTACACTTCTGGGAGGTGAACGGTGGATTTCGGACTAACGACCGGCTGTGGTAGGTTTAGGACAGCTGTCTTGCCACATGTGAGCGTTCACCTTACCACCCATTCACTCCCCCTTCGAAGCCATAGAATTTGAGATGCGGAAATCGCGGTTTTAGACAATTTTTCTAGAAAGGAGTTGATTATTTTCCTGGAAACACCAAGATCTTTAAAAAGGTGAAACAGAGATTTAGCTGGCAGGCCACGAGCGCCAACTTCCACCGCGTGAAGGTTAACAGTGAAGCCGTTCCGGGTGACAGCATTTGCAAGGTCATGGTATTTATTTCATTTGTACTCGTGGTCTTTTGGGTTATTTGATTCCCATGGAACAGTTAATTCTACGATTAGGGCCATCTTCCGAGATAGAGAGTAAAGAGTTATATCTGGACGCAGGGCTGTGCATCCGAGACTTTCAGGGAATTTATATTGCTTAGAGACCGAATCGACCTCCATAATCCAATCTAGACTGGTCCAGCTGTCTCCATAATGTCATCGGACCATCGCCGGTGGTCTGCCCACACTTCTTCTGCCTAGCCTGGGTCTCCACTTCAAAACGCGCTTGCTCCACCGTTCGTCGTGTCGTCGTGTCGGCCGGCCCGAACCCATTTCAGCTTGGCCACTCTTTGACCCACGTCGACCACCTTTGTGCGCTGTCTGATGAGCTCGTTTCGGACTCGATCGCGCAACGATATGCCGAGCATGACTCGCTCCATGTTACGCTGCACCACCTTAAGCTCGTGGATCATCCCAGCAGTCAGTGTCCATGTCTCACAAGCATATGTCATAGCCGGTAACACGCACTGATTAAACACCTTTGTCTTGAGCGATTGGGGAATTCTGGACTTCAGCATGAAGCTCAGCTTCCCGAAGGCTGCCCATCCCAATTGTTTTCTTCGCTTTATCTCTGCCATCATCGAGTCCCGGCCGAGCTTTATCACCTGTCCTAGGTATGTGTACTCCTGCTGTTAATGTTTGCCTATTACAAGTAAAGAATTTGTAATAATAATAATAATAATAAAGTTTAATGAATAAAGATTTCGTAATATTTTAGATAGCCTGTGACCACCGGGAGTCTCTTCCCGACCCACCGGGGGGTCACGACCCTTTAGTTAAAAAACACTGCTCTTTATAATCAATGATTTTATACACGTTTCTCTACTTAGGGGTATTGATTTTGAATAATATTATTTATTTCTAAGTTGTCACAAAATCAACTTTTTTTTTATTTTTTTTTATTAACTTTATTCAAAGAAAAAGATTCATTTTTTTAAATATTACAATCTCGCCAAACTGGTATACAGTTTGTTGGCGAGACAAACTCTTACACTCCACTAGCCTTACACTTAATAATATAAAAAACAATGCACAGCAGTATTACTACTGGTCTTACTACAGGCTTAAATTAGGCCAGTATTGCTACAAGCTTAAATGATAGAAAAGTATAACAAATTTAATTATGACCACTGATGTCACTATAAACGTCCAATAGGTAGCTTTTTAATCTCTTTTTAAACATCTGTTTGCTCACGCTTACACAGTCTTCCTCAGATACAATAGTATTAAAGATTCTTGGAATGAGGTACTTTAACGTCCTTTCACCATAGTAGTTGTTCGCTCTTGGTTCTTCAAATCTTTTACGGACTTTTTCTCTAACATTGCTCTACGCCAACTCCAGAATAACCAAAAATTCGATTCTGTGCAATTCCAAAGATCCGGCAATATCGAAGCACGTAATAAGTGGCCGTAGTGATTCAAATGAACTACAAGCCCGCGTAGACTTCCACAAAAAGTTCCTTACTGGAATCAGCCAGAATGGCACTGGTCTGGGGTATGGCAGTACAACCACGAGCGACGTGGACTTGAAGAAGTCTCTTTTGCGGGGAGATTACGACAGCAAGAGTATGGTTCATGCTATTGGCCTTCAATGTCAGAATGATTGGACAACAATTGGGGACTTTTGCATTCCGCCTCCAATGCACTGGAAGGTAATGCTCTATGACTGGACGCCAGAGATGCTGAAATTTTATTTGAATGCCTTTCAGCATACACTTCCAGACCCCAGTAACCTCGCTCGTTGGAGCTTTGCCGAGGATAGTTCTTGTCCCCTCTGTAGCAATACCCCTTGCACAGCTAGACACATTCTAGCTGGCTGCAAGGTGGCCTTAGATCAAGGACGGTACACTTACCGCCATGACAAAGTTCTCGCTGTTATTCGCGAGGTAATTAGTCTCTCAGTGGCTCGTGCCAACAAGGGTTTGACAGTATCCTCCAAACCCCCAATACAGTTTGTGCGGGATGGCTCTAAAGGCAAAAAACATTTAACTACAAAACCTTTCTCAATAATCGAGAAAGCTACAGATTGGATTCTGGAGGTTGATTCGGTCTCTAAGCAGTATAAATTCCCTGAAAGTCTCGGATGCACAGCACTCCGTCCAGATATAACTCTTTACTCTCTATCTCGGAAGGTGGCTCTTATTGTAGAATTAACTGTTCCATGGGAATCAAATATCCCAAAAGACCACGAGTACAAATTAAATAAATACCATGATCTTGCAAATGCCGTAACCCGGAACGGCTTCACTGTTCACCTTCACGCGGTGGAAGTTGGCGCTCGTGGCCTGCCAGCTAAATCTCTATTTCACCTCTTTAAAGATCTTGGCCTTTCCAGAAAAATAATCAACTCTTTCTTAGAAAAATTATCTAAAACTGCGATTTGCGCATCTCAAATTCTATGGCTTCGAAGGGGGAGTGAATGGGTGGTAAGGTGAACGCTCACATGTGGCAAGACAGCTGTCCCAAACCTACCACAGCCGGTTCGTAAGTCCGGAATCCACTGCTCACCCCCCAGAAGTGTAAAAAAAAAATAGTATTATGATGGGCCCGACTCCGGTCGGTGAATTCCATGGCAGCTCCGTTAGTATTTATATTTATTGTACTGTATTGGTATTTTAAATTCTGAATTTCTAAAATGCTCCATTGCTAGTAAGAATGTATTTTTTTCATGTATAGGCTAACTGCTAACGGCCAGTGTTGTCAGACTGCTTACCAGAAGTGTATTTATTTGATTATTTTGCAGTTAATCCATGAACACATGACGGAGATGTGGGGCCTTCCGACGTGGGCCTGTTACCTTGTCTTTGCTGTGGTCACAATAGTGCTCGGGGCACTTCTTGGACTGCTGCTTGTCTGCATCATAGATTTGGTGTATCCACCTAAAAAGGTTCGTATTCTTTGTTTTTTAGCCTATACTATTATTAGGAAATATACAAAACTCACCTTCGTTAAAATCGTTCAAGGCTCACTTTAAAAAACTACTTTTTTTCTACAAGGCATATGTGAGACCTATTCTTGAGTATGGCTATCAGCTCTGGAGCCCCTACTTATCCAGCGATGTAGATATCCTGGATAAGGTTCAGCGAAGGGCAAACAAAATGCCAGTGGGCCTGAAGAATAGGAATTTAAAAGATCGCTTGGAATTACTTGGAATTACTACTCTCAAACAAAAAAAAACAAAGAGGGAATCTGATTGAGACATATACAATTCTAACATATTATTATGATGTACCTGGACTGAAGAATATTTACAAATTCAACGTAATCTTCGAGGTCACAACAAAAAACTTGACCGTGCAAAATTTAAATCTAATCCTCTTAAGAATGTTCTGCCAAATACAAGAGGGTGGACATGTGGAATAAACTACCAATTGAAGTGATTCGTGCAAGCTCTGTCAATTTAAAAACAAACTCGATTTGTACCTAAAAACTTGTTAATATTGGGCTCGATTGCGTTTCTTCGTGAACTAAAGTCGGAAATTAGTCCGTGTGAACGAGACAGGGCAATACGGTAGAGTGGAGTGTGAGATGACCGGTTGTCACTTTTTCACATTAAAACTGCCCGCCAAGGTCAAATCCTAAAACGCACGAAATATGCTCGAATTTATTCGGACGAGTATAAGTTCGGCAGGTAGTATTTATCGACGATCGTTCGTTTTATACTCCGCTTTAACGTATTGCTCTGTCTTGTTCGCTTGGACTAATTTTAGTTTTAGTTCACTAAGAAACGCAATCGGGCCCATTGTCTATATTATATTGTTAACCCTTGGAGTAAATGGGTATTTTCATGGATGCATCTGTCTCTTTTGCAGGATTTTCGGCGACATCGACTTAAAGTACTATAACTACGAAACTACTACACCAATCATAAAAAGAACAACTGCACAATGATTGCATTGAAATTTCGAATATAGAATATTGAAATATCATTTTGTAAAACAATTAGATAATTATGAATAAATATGAGAACGTCAAAGAAGTGAAAAAAACGCGCGACCAGATTTGGTCGACTCGTACTCAACGGATAATTGTTTCGCGACCAGATTTGGTTGACTCATACTCAACGGGTTAAAATCACACCTTTTCTAGTAAGCCAGTGCCAGGTGTCCCGGAATCTTTCCTGCTGACTGTACCCCGGTATTCTATGGTCAAAATACTGTCTGATCTAAAAGCTGATGCTTTTCTTGCACTTTTTTGTCACTGTTTCTTAAAACTATTCTATGTCCATGGTGCAAGACTGGAATGATCTCCCAGCAAATACCCAAAACTGGCCTTCGTTATAAACATTCAAGACATCTCAAAAAGTACTACTTTTCTTAGAAGTAACCAGTTTTTCCCTTTCTCTCTCCTTCCTCTTCTAATTTCCTCTGCTCGGGCATATATAGTTTTAAAACCCGATGCCGGGTGAACAGTCGGGCAAAGGATGCCGTGGTCTGCGATAGATTCGGTAGACACCGTTTCACAGCTACGTAAGGGAAAGGACCGCGCAAGCGACCTCGAACCCAAACCTAGTAACCAGTCTCCCGACTGGTTACGGGTTCGAGGTCGCTTGTGGAATAGTCTGGTTGCAACTGGTAGTAAGGGCGCGAGTGTTGGCCCGCTGGGTGTTTTACGTGGGTATCTTGCGGTAAGGCGTTAACTTCTACAACTAGAGCTGTCAACTACAACGGGCGAACCCGTCACCTCAGGGACTTTTAATTAAATTTATCGTTCTGTCTGCCGTGAGGTGAGCGCAGAAGATCTAGGACAAAACAATCCACCGTCAAGCTCCACCGCCTGCCCGTCAGAGGCCAACGCCTTACGGCGAGGCATCGGGAAAGGTACCCAGCGGGCAGCCTCGCCCCCTGACTATCAGTTTGGTATGATATCTCCGTCTGGAATTAACCTTTAGGATACCTCCATCCTCCTGACTGATTACGGATCCGAAGTCGCTTACGCGACCTCTACCCGTTGAGCGGTAATTCAATTTGAATTTATCGCAGACATGAGCGTTCTTTGCCCGTAGTGCCACACGGGGTCGAGTGGCCCAAGGTCATTTCAAGAGTGGCATGACAACAGGTGAACATCCACCACGCCGCTTAGGAAACAGTGTATTTCCATAGTCTCCAGACCCCTTCAGCAATTAGTCAGAACGCACAACGATTAGCTTCGCCGACGTAGAAGACGTCCAGTGGCGCCAGGATGCAATCCCACTGGGAGAAATCGGTCCACCAGCTTGTGAGGCCTGAGACCGAGAGTCTTACCCGGGGTAGCCTTCTGCACGAGGATGCTTCTGAATAGGAGCTGAATCGTGAGTTGAGCCGATCCGAGAACAAAGTGGATCTTGTGGCCCAAGCTGCACGAAACCGTTCACCGTAGTTGACAGCTCTAGTTGTACATGACGGTGAATAACTGTAGGGTGTGGAAACGATATACATATATTGAAATGATCTATCGGCCACCGGCTCCCGTGAGTTGACAGGTAAAGGCCACCACTGTGACACCTCTAGATGCCTCGTGTTTATACCTCGCCACCCCCGATTTAACCGATCTGTTTAATTTTGACAGGTGCAGATGGCACGTTCTCCATCTCAGGACAAACTCCTGGAGAAGCGAGACGACGGGGACATGGAAGAGGACAGCGACGGTGACAGCAGCCAGAATGCGGACGAGGAGCTGGACGAAGATGCGGAGAAGTACTCGCAGGCCAGCCAATCCGAGGACACCGAAGACGAGAGACCGGAGGCCGGCGGGGACTTGCCCCCCGGCGACAACCAGCCGCGGAAGAGACGCCCGCGCAAGGACTGAACCGTTCGGCGGACCGACAAAGCTACCATGAAACTAATTACGATAATGTTGTACGGCTCAAAGTGACTGTGAAAGCGTTTCGGAAGTTCAACTGGACTGTTAGTAGCGGCTATTCAAATCGATTCTCCGTGCTATAAAAGTGATTTTTATAAGTGATCGACTCATCAGTTTGCGCGGGATGTCTCTAAAGGCGGGAAAAAAGTACTATAAAACCTATCTCAATAACGGAAAAAGGTCAGCCGACTCGGTCGCTAAGCAGTATAAATTTCCTGAAAGTCTCGGATGCACGATCCTCCGTCCATATATAACTCTTTACTCCCTGTCTCGTAAGATTGCCCTTATATTAAAATTAACTCACTTCTATATTTAATAAGAAAAGCTATTTCCACTATCACCATTGAACTTTTCCTCAAGCTCTATAAAACCTACATTCGCCCGCTCCTTGAATACTCGTACCAGGTATGGAATCCTTACTTTCGGAAGGATATAGAGCACCTGGAAAGAGTTCAGCGAAGAGCAACAAAGCTATCGCTGAGGAACAAACCATACGAAGTACGACGGATAGAACTTCGCCTGACAACATTAGAGGAACGTAGGCAGCGAGGAGACTTAACCCTTCAGGCCTCGGCCCCTCAGCCGATTGACAAGTTGCTGTCCCGAAAAAAAATAGTAAAAATTAGTTAAAAAATTGAATTAAGACACTGTCTCACCAAAACATTAATTACTGCCAAACCACTGTACCCATAATTAAAATATTAACATAATAAAACATAATAAAATCAAACAAATAAAATTAAAACCGTCGCGGTAAGACCGGGCCGTCACGCTGAATCGTGTTGTGGCCGATATCGGCCAATCGGGGCCTGAGGGGTTAATAGAAAGCTACAAAATGCTTCACGGTTATTACAGTGTGCCCAACCTCGATAGCATGTATACCCTGAACACCAATAAGCAACTGCGTGGACACTCGTCGAAGCTAAATAAGACAATTGCAGCATCGAACCCCAGGAAATGTTTTTCGACAAATCGTGTAGTGGATGCTTGGAATGCATTGCCAGAGGAAGTGATCAGTGCTATCTCTGTCAATAGCTTTAAAAACAAACTGGACATTTTTCTTAGTGCAAAACAGTCACAAGTTTAAAAACGAGTGCATATACTAGTGTATAATATAATAATAATAATAATAATAATAATAATAACTTCCGTGGGAAACAAACCTTTTTAAAAACCAAAATACAATTGTCGACACTCCAAGCGAGCGCGAAAGAGTTTTATACTATGTTGACAGACTAAATTATCGCACTGCGAATAAATGGCTGATCGACATTAATCGACAAATAGAGAGAGACATTCTTCCGCGTCTGTATCAAAATTGTTGGGGAGATTTGTGAAGAGTTATTATTATTATTAGTCCGTAGATACGCTAGCAGCTTAACTCTTCAGGCCTCGGCCCCTCAGCCGATTGACAAGTTGCTGTCCCAAAAAAATTTAGTAAAAATTAGTAAAAAAAATTGAATTACGACACTCTCACCAAAACATTAATTACTGCAAAACCACTGTACCCATAATTAAAATGAAACATATTAACAGAATGAAACATAATAAAATTAAACAAATTAAATTAAAACGGGGCAGTCACGCTGAATCGTTTTGTGGCCGATATCGGCCAATCGGGGCCTGAGGGGTTAAAGCTGATGCGCGCACATCGAAGTTTGGAGTGGTGGTGCACTTTGATTTTTTTTTGTTTTTTGTGAAGGTGTCGAGTCTGTTTTTAAAACTGTTCACGGAAGCTGCACCAATAACGTCCTCTGGGAGTCTGTTCCACGCGTCGACTACACGGTTGGATATAAAGTGTTTCCGTGGGTTTGATTTGATTGAGGTTCTGTTTAGTTTTAAGGAGTGTCCACGCAAATGATCGTTTGTGTTCATTGTATACATCAATTTGAGATCTGCTACGTCATATTGTCCTGATAGGATTTTATAGGTCTCTATCAGATCACCTCTGAGTCTTCGTTCCTCCAGTGTTGTAAGGCCCAGGGCCTCTAAGCGGTTCTCGTATGATAATTTTCTTATAGAGTCCACCATCTTTGTCGCCCTTTTCTGAGTTCTTTCCGGTAGAGAAATATCTTTTTGAAAGTAGGGATTCCAGATCTGGTAACCGTACTCGAGAAGTGGCCGCACATACGTTTTATACAGCTTGAGGAACAGATGGGCAGTGATGTAGGAAAAGGATCAGGAGTTACTGCGTAATCATTTTCTTACAAATCGTGCAAAAAACACTGCAGTAAAATCTGTTTACAAAGTCATCTCACACATACGATAAAATTAGAAGCTAAGCGCTCACTCTAGCTAAGCCGAGCATCCGAATTTTCGATAGTCTTTGAATCGTCAAAAGTAAGGTTTAAAATGGCGACAGCTCATAAGATGCCGCCCGGGGAATCGCCGCGATCACGATAAGTCTAGAGCGACCGCTTAGCTTCTTATTTTATTATACGTGCAAGATGAGTGTCTACGCAGATTTATCGCAGTTATTTTATACGATTTTTAAGAAAATGATTACACAGCAACTCTTCAAAAATCTCTCGAACAAGTTTGATGCAGACACGGAAAAATGTCTCACTTTATTTATCGATTATCGTCGATCTACCACCTAAACGCAGTGCAGTAATTTACAGGCTGTCTATATTGTGTCATCGCTTCAGAATCTTGTACAATATTTGTACAATTATAGTTGTCGACTACAGCGGGCGAGCCCGTCACCTCAGGAAGTTTTAACGATTAGTCGCTCTATCTCCCTGGAGTGAGCACAAAAGACTTAGGACAAAAACAGTCCACCATCTAGCTCCGCCACAAACCCGCGAGAGGCCAACGCCTTAACCGCGAGATAGCCAGGAGTGTCACCCAGCAGGCTTACACTCACACCCTTACTTCCAATTGCGACCAGATTACTCCAGTCTCTCGATTGGTTACGAGTTCGAGGTCGCTTGCGCAGTCCTCTCCCTTACGAAGCGGTGAAACGGTGTATACCGAATCTATCGTGGACCACGGCATCCTTTGCCCGGCTGTTCACCCAGGATCGGGTAGCCGATGGTCGTTTCAAGAGCAGTCGCCGTAAGGTCAACCACCCCCGCTCTATAGGAAACAGTACTGCTTCCAGACTCCTCCGATTGTTAGTCAGAGTGCGCAATCGATTGGCTTATGCCGCACGGTGCGCAGACCGTCCAGGAGCGCCAGAAGGTTGATTCCCAGGGGAAACTAACCATAGGGCCAGAGTCCTACCCAGGCTCGCACTTCATGCATGGAGGCCGTCGGATAGGTGTTGACCTGTGACTGACCAACCCTGAACAGAATGGGTCTTCGTGGCCAACTCAGCAAGGGCCTATTAAGAGCCCTATCACATATTTTTTCCAGAAAGGCAAGAAAAGTGGATTTTTGGCGTTCTAATTCCAAGAAATGAAGAGATTTCTACAAACTTTAATTACTGAATTACCTGGACCATTTCTTGATGTTGACCATAGCGGCCTTTAATTTTAGATATAACGAATATTATTTACTTATTCAGCCCATTTTCCGAAAGTCGTTATTCGTAAAACGCTCGGAAGGCAAACTTTGAGCTCCTTAATACAGTAATATCACTACAACGAAAACCGTATACTATTTTTTTTTATGTCCGTCATGTATTCTTGTTGACCATAGCGGCCTTATTTTTTCGTTTTTTGACCACATATCCAAGGTATACATTACTTACAATTACACAAAATTTAAAAAAAAACTTCCTGTATCATTCTAATTTTCTCAGAAATAAAATAAGATTCTTATATAATACTTATACTATATTAAAGTTCACTCTTTTAGCAATACGACATAATATAAATTATTGTCATTAGAAAGGAGAAAACACTGCAAAAAACAATTAGAAATTGTGTATATATTTGCTTGCGCAAGAGAAGAGCGCTCAGTGCTGCGGTTTTCTCCCAGGGTTGAATAGTTATTTATTTATTTTTTTATTTATTTATCCTATCTTTTATAGTTACATCCAAAAAAAAATGCGTTCATTTTTTAAAGTCATTTTAAAAGAATACCTACGCTATTTTGTAATAGGCCTCTTAACCCCCTGTGTGAGCAAATAGAACAAAGGATCGACCATCGATCGACCATCCGTTCTGATCGATGACAGCTGGCATGAGTGGTGGCATTCAGTCCAGACTTGCCTCACACTGTCTGGTCGCGTTCAGCCCTGTTCGCTGGGTTGCCAAGCTAGAATATAGCGACATTGATTTATAAGGATGTTAACTCAACGCACTGGCGTCCATGGCTCCGGAGTCAGAAAAAGAGGGTGCTAGATTAGGCGGCTAGAAACGCTGCTCAGTTTCAGCGGCATACAAATGGCTGCGGAGCCGGCTCCGCGTGCAGGAAGCCACATACATTGGGGCTGCGCGCAGCCAGTGGCTCCCCTTTTGGACGCTTGTATCGCGTGCTCCCAGCTCCTGGAGCCAGTGGAGCCTGGCCGCCCAGTGCGCGCACCGCCATACATTCTCTAGTAACATTCTGGCTCCGCCAGCCTAATTATAATCATTATAAGGCATATGAAGCACTAAGAAATCGTATTTTTTGGGTTTAGACTACATAAGATATTAGACACGGACTTATAGCAGTCTGCTATGGAGAATCGATGTGAATAGCCGCTTGTAACGCGGATGATATAAAATGGGAACAAAGTTTTAGCGATGCATTTTTCTTTTAATTTACAGTCAGACTTTTTTTAAGTTGTTAAGTTGTTAACTTAGGGCGCAAAGAGCGATGATACTCATTTGACGCTCCCAAGTTTACTGTGAGCAACTTAAAATACGCTCAAACGATGAAATGTACATATAACTTAATTATCATTATAACCATTTTAACATAAAATATATATCAGTATTTTTATAAACCGTCTGAATTCTTATTTTTTTTTGTTCAGAATGATTGGCATTGTATAACATTCCTGTGAGGAAATTAAAAATAATCCTATTACAGTTTTATATAATTATGAAGAAAAATTATAGCTTATTGTGTTTTCCATAAATTTACTTGTGTTAATGGATTAAATTGATTTTTTTTAACAAAAATATTTGTGTTTTATTTGCGAAAATGTAAAGGCAACGGGCTTGTCAAATCCGCCTGAACCCCAGGAGAGCGAGAGGTCGCATCGAATATAGCTTTTGGAAAATTCAGTGATGTTTAACCCGTTTAGTAAGAGTCAACCAAATCTGGTCGCGAAACAATTATCCGTTGAGTACGAGTCGACCAAATCTGGTCGCGCGTTTTTTTCACTTTGACGTTCTCATATTTATTCATAATTATCTAATTGTTTTACAAAATGATATTTCAATATTCTATATTCGAAATTTCAATGCAATCATTGTGCAGTTGTTCTTTTTATGATTGGTGTAGTAGTTTCGTAGTTATAGTACTTTAAGTCGATGTCGCCGAAAATCCTGCAAAAGAGACAGATGCATCCATGAAAATACCCATTTACTCCAAGGGTTAAACTCATACATCTGAATATTTCGCTATATCCATTATAGTAGTGTTACTCAAAGTGTGGTACGCGAACCCCCAGAGGTTCGTCATTTGATGATAGAGGGTTCGCGACTACATTTACGTAATGGTAATGATAAAAATTAAACAACAATCGACCTGATGTTGAATCAGAATTAACATTGAAATTGTTCATAATTGCGCCTAAAATGGCCTCAATTTGCGACAAGAAACAATAACCAGAAACAGAACCCATCACACTAATAACTTTGGTCAATAATTCAATATTTAAAAACCCTTTTTATTAAATGGGCCTGAATGAAGACTAGGAATAAAAAAATAAGATCCCTTGAAATTACCCGGACTGACTACTCTCAAACAAAGAAGGCAAAAACCCCTTTTTGGTCCCCACCTGATTGAGACATTTTTCGGGTAGAAAATATTTGAGGTTGCCAATGCCCGTGCACTGGCCAAATAATTGCCGATACCCGGAAACTGACTAAACTTTTACCAGTTATTCCGTACATTATTTTACTTATTCCAGATGCCAAAACCAAAGAAAATTACAAACCCGTAAGTACAAAACAAATAGCTGAAATATTAGAAATCTAAAATGATCTTATATCAAAAGATAGTCTTGATGATGATGATTTTTAGTTCCACTGTGCAGTTTTTTTTCGGATACTGGCAACATTTTTACCGCTCATAGGCAAATATTTTGTTACATCTGAAAAGCTTATTTTCGGTTTTTTAATTCTTTTATTTCCCTACATATATTCTCATCAGCCTACTAATATTCACTTTTAACCCGTTGAGTATGAGTCAACCAAATCTGGTCGCGAAACAATTATCCGTTGAGTACGAGTCGACCAAATCTGGTCGCGCTTTTTTTTCACTTCTTTGACATTCTCATATTTATTCATAATTATCTAATTGTTTTACAAAATGATATTTCAATATTCTATATTCGAAATTTCAATGCAATCATTGTGCAGTTGTTCTTTTTATGATTGGTGTAGTAGTTTCGTAGTTATAGTACTTTAAGTCGATGTCGCCGAAAATCCTGCAAAAGAGACAGATGCATCCATGAAAATACCCATTTACTATTGTGCTCACATTTGGCATAGTTTGCGATGCCCGTGAAAGGGTTAAAACACATGTGCACAGATCATAGACATACTTTTAGGGAGCTAATGGGACCTTGCCGAGTTGGCCACAAAGACCCATTTTGTTCAGGGTTGGTCACACTCATGGGTCGTGCGAGCCCGGGCAGGACTCAGGCCTTAGGGCTAGTTTCTCCTAGGAGTCAACCTTTTGGCGCTCCTGGACGGTCTGCGCACCGTGCGGCGTAAGCCAATCGATTGTGCATTCTGACTAATAGTCGGGGGAGTCTGAAAGCAGTACTGTTTCCTATAGAGCGAAAGTGGTTGCGGACCTTACGGCGACTGCTCTTGAAACGACCATCGGCTACCCGATCCTGGGTGAACAGCCGGGCAAAGGACGCCGTGGTCCGGGATAGATTCGGTTTACACCGTTTCATCGCTTCGTAAGGGAGAGGACCGCGCAAGCAACCTCGAACTTGTAACCAATCAAGAGACCGGAGTAATCGGGTCGCAATTGGAAGTAAGGGCGTGAGTGTAAGCCTGCTGGGTAACATACCCGGTTATCTCGCGGATAAGGCGTTGGCCTCTTACAGGCATGTGGCGGAGCTTGACGGTGGACTGTTTTGTCCAAGTCTTCTGCGTTCACTTCACGGGAGATACAACGAACAATCGTTAAAACTTCCTGAGGTGACGTTTTCGCCCGTTGTAGTTGACAACTCTATTTAGATAATAGACCACGCGACCAGCCTGAGAAATCGATAGAGGGATAGAAAGAGGAATCTGCATATGGGCCCCCCATATCCTTGTTTAGTCGCGCATGGGACACTCGTAAATATATACTGAGTGCACAATTATTATACTCAAAGAAGGATAAACGCGCATTTGCAACTAGACACGAATAGAGAGGGGCCATATGCAGCTATCTCTTTCTATTTCTTTATGGCATTCACTCACAGTCCACCTTCGTACTCCCGCAGTCTATCCTAGTATGCTATGGCACAGATAGATAGCTGTATGAAATTGGTCACTTGGTTATTGGCAAAACTATTAAAATCATAAAACATGAAATGTATTACTTTTGCAAACACTTTTCTTAGTATTACCAGTAACTGCAGAGTGCAAGTATATATTAATACCTCGAGCGCTGATGTTTGAATTGTAGTTTCTCTTAGAGAACGCGAAGAAGAAGATTACATCACAACAAAAATATAGCGTTTCAGGAAAACGACGATTACTCCGAAACTACTATATGGATCGTATAAAGAAGACCTGTTTTATGTTCCTGTTGAAATTTGCTATTAGATAAGTGTAACGTCGTTTTGTAAAGCAATAAGCATTATTCAGAATTATCTGTCAAAGTTGTGGTACAGAAAAAAACTGCCTTGTCCAACATTTCTATGTTTTTTCTGGAAATAAATCACCCTATGCAAGAAATTGTGAATACTTTTAAAATAATTATAATATGCTTCATTCAACCTATGACTTCGTTTTACCCATACAAAAATAAAAAAATATTCAGTGTTGAAAATCAACATGAATATTGAAGTTTTTGGTTTGGTTTGGTTCAATCATAGACTAAAAAATGGCGACTGTATGAAAAATAATGAACCAACTAGTTAACGACAGAGAATCTTCTCCTCTTTTCGCACATACCACAGGCCGCATGATTTATGTGAGGTATCAAGGGTAAATAATTGGAAAACATCGGCGCCGATCTCGGCTGGGACAGATGTCCCTTTTGCCGCTCTACGGTAATTTCAATTGTGGGACATTTGTCCCGTTTGCCGCTCAAGGGGTTAAATAAATAAAAAGCAACTTTTTGACTTGTTTTAATATTTAATTTTAAGTATAATAAATTGAAATATCAAACAAAGAATAGAATCACAGACAAGTAATAGGTTCTTAAAAAACTAAATTAATGATAAACGTATTATGCACACAGATGGATGTCTTATTCTGCGTATTTAGGAATCGAGAGCCACCCATCCTTTTCCACCGCTGGGAAGGCGCACCTGTACAAGTCTCAGAAGTCCGTTTTCCCCAGTAGTCGTTATCACCTGTAAATGAACAAAATTATTTGTACCAATTAAGGACCACATCCGAGTATACTCAGGCGGCTTTTATGGGCAAAACTTCCCACACCCGAAATAACTCGGGCAAGCTTTCACCGCAGAAAAGATCACTCTCGAATGTTTCGGGCGAAAATAAATACGATTAATGGTATCTGGAAGCGAGACAAAAGACAGCTACGATGATTCAAACGAGGTACCACCCCCCCCACTATCTCCTAATCTGCCAATCGGGTGACTTAATCTGCCAATCGGGTGAATCTCGCGCTTAGTACTGCCCAGTGTTTTGAACAGTGAGGTTGTGTTTTGAACGCTCGTTTCAGAATTTACCACACCAAAGAACAATTTTGATGATGTTTTTCTTATATATTTATATGTTTTAATTAGTTCTTTGCATTAATAAGGCATTAACCCTTCAGGCCTCGGCCCCTCAGCCGATTGACAAGTTGCTGTCCCAAAAAATTTTAGTAAAAATTAGTAAAAAAAATGAATTACGACACTGTCTCACCAAAACATTAATTACTGCCAAACCACTGTACCCATAATTGAAATGAAACATATTAACGTAAAAAAACATAATAAAATAAAACAAATATAATTAAAATAAAATTAAAACGGGGCCGTGTTGCTGAATCGTGTTGTGGCCGATATCGGCCAATCGGGGCCTGAGGGGTTAATTAATTAATATTTTTTTATTAATTTCCTTTATTTCTTTTCCTTCTAAACGCACACTATGCACCATAATATCAACTTTCAATTCCATTTTGGGCCTGAAATGGCTTTTATGAAGGATATGTATATATACGTTCAGTAAATAAAATTCATTCATAAAAAAATGTGGTTATATATCTATTTTTATTTTTTTTAATGATTACTAAAGGGGTTAATGAATTTGAATGGAAATTGAGATCCTATCCTAAGTTATCTATCCATGTACGGCTATATTGTATTGTATTGTAGTACATGCTTAATTAACTTCTATATTATATAATAAAATGGCATTGCAAATTGTCATTTTCTTTGATAAATAGTTATCAAGGCACTTTTGCATATGTAAATATGTACTCGTATTATTATAATAATATTTTTTAATTATATTATATGTATCTACTTATTTATAATAATTTTTATTTATATATACTTTTAATATAAATTCATGTAATGTTTATGCGATTATCGTATCATATTCTAGCTGGCTGCAAGGTGGCCTTGGATCAAGGACGGTACACTTACCGCCACGACAAAGTCCTTGCTGTTATTCGCGAGGTACTTAGCCTCTCAGTGGCTCGTGCCAACAAGGGTTTGACAGTATCTTCCAAACCCCCAATACAGTTTGTGCGGGTTGGCTCTAAAGGCAAAAAACATCCCACTGCAAAACCTTTCTCAATAATCGAGAAAGCTTCAGACTGGATTATGGAGGTCGATTCGGTCTCTAACCAGTATAAATTCCCTGAAAGTCTCGGATGCACAGCCCTGCGTCCAGATATAACTCTTTACTCTCTATCTCGGAAGATGGTCCTTATCGTAGAATTAACTGTTCCATGGGAATCAAATAATCAACTCTTTCCTAGAAAAATTACCTAAAACCGCGATTTCTGCATCTCAAATTCTATGGCTTCGAAGGGGGAGTGAATGGGTGGTAAGGTTAACGCTCACATGTGGCAAGACAGCTGTCCTAAACCTACCACAGCCGGTTCGTAAGTCCGGAATCCACTGCTCACCCCCCAGAAGTGTAAAAAAAATAGTATTATGATGGGCCCGACTCCGGTCGGTGAATTCCATGTCAGCTCCGTTTGTATTTTATTGTATGTAAGAATATTTATTTATGATTATTTGAACTAAAATACCTTCCGTTTAATTTGGTCTCTTCAAAAATTTTAAATTTTAGAATAAAGTAACTACCTTCATCCTTGTAATTATTAAATGTAAATACCATTGCAATATAAAGTTAAAAAACTAAATAAAATAAAATAAAAACCTAAGAGCGGATATACCATGCCCTGTCGGCAGGCAATATACAATTTCTGTTGGTACCACCTCGATACAGGTTATTCCTAGCGAGGTGGTAAACCACAAACTATCATATCTGAATCTCTTTCCGAGTTAGGAAGTAAATTGGAAAACTGTTTAATTAATTATGAAATATTACGAAATATGAAATATATGGACTTAACCCGTTGAGTATGATACGACCAAATCTGGTTGTGAAACAATTATCCGTTGAGTATGATACGACCAGATCTGGTTCCGCTCGGCGCGCGCGCTTTCGAACTCTTTTTTTACCATCGAAAGCATTTTGTCTCTTTCATGCGTATGGCAGATCGGTACAGAATTAAATTCTCTCTGTTAGCATTCGCAGAAGCAACTGCGCAGTCCATGTAACATATTATTACGGACCGCTGCAAATTTAACGCCCGCCTTCCCGAAACGTCAAAATCCGCGGAGCGTGTGTTTCGTTTTTGGGTACGTTTTTCGTGTAGTTTTCGGTGTTTATTTCAACGAATCGTAAGTAAAACCATTTCTACAACATCATATAGTCCCCCTAAACTGATTAGATGTACCATTTATCGTGTATATAAAGTATTTCGGGTCTTTGAATGTCGCGTCGCAAATGCCAAAGTCGGCCATTGTTTTTTCACTTCTTTGACGTTCTCATATTTATTCATAATTATCTAATTGTTTTACAAAATGATATTTCAATATTCTATATTCGAAATTTCAATGCAATCATTGTGCAGTTGTTCTTTTTATGATTGGTGTAGTAGTTTCGTAGTTTTAGTCCTTGAAGTCGAGCGCCGTCGATGTCGCCGAAAATCCTGCAAAAGTGACAGATGCATCCATGAAAATACCCATTTACTCCAAGGGTTAAATAAATAAAAGAAATAAAATGTGTACAAGACCGCTTTGACGTTTATTGGATTGTCTGTATGGATTTAAATCTTTCAATGATGTCATGCAGCGATAAGCAATTTGTATAAATATTGATTGCTTTTACAATTGGCTATGAAAGTTAATGCTTACGCTTAATAGTACAAGAGCCAGCGACAAAAAAGTGCAAGAGTTTTGGAAAATCTGTTCTTCAGACAGTATTTTGGTCATAGAATGCCGGGATACAGTCAGCAGGCCAGATGCCAGGACACCTGGCACTGGCGTATTAGGAAAGGTGTGATTTTAATTATTACCCTCAAAGTGTTTTGGAAAAGCTGATAATACATTGGTAGACAGTAGATGCAATAAAGAATGTTCAGATCGCTAAAGGTGGGTATCCATCAGGTTTGCGCTCCTGGAGCGTGCAACGCTGGACGCTCCGCGGCGAGCGTTCCAAGCGCTCCGCGAACACAAAGTGGAGCGCAGTGTGTTCGTTGACGCGAGCAAAGTGAGACGTTGGTGGGTGCGTCTCGCGTATCATGTTCGGCATTCAATAAACGCGAATCAATCGCTATGGAGTGGGCCGAAGATACAAAATATACCGAAATACAGAAATTATAAAGTGCCGAAGATACAGAAATTATAAAGTGCTGTAAGATCCGAAGGATAAGACATTTAATAATAAATTCTGGCGACGACATGTTCGCTCAATTCTACCTCAAATCAATTTTATTTATTTGTATCAAACATAATTATAAAACACATAAAAATGGTCATACCAAGTAATGGTGCGAAGAAACAACGGCCCACATTCACATGACCATGCTCAGCGTATACCCAACTAGGCCAAATATAGCCTGTATCTGGGCATACGACTTACTTTCCGACTTAGGTGGAGAAGCCTAACTGACGTAGGTACTCATATAGATACATATACACATACACACATACATATACATACATACACAAATATATAAATATAACGATCTAAATATATTATAGTATTATTCTTTTGCATTATATTACAATATAGTACATTTTGTTTAATATCTTATATCATATTATATAGTATAATAGTAAAGTTATGCAGAAATATATATTTTTTTTTTAAGATATGACTTGCAGCAGTTCTTTCTCTGTCCTTGAACGACCTATGTCGTCAAGAAGCCATTTTTTAATATTTTTTTTGAATAAAATGGTATTTTCTATTTCCTTTATTTTGTCATGAAGACAGTTGAATATTTTAGGTGCTATATAGTTGAATTGTCTTTGGGCAAATGAAGAATTAACTCGGGGAACGGCATAATTCAGACCTGCAGATGCTCTTGTAGTTCGGTGTTGCTGGCTTCGTAGTCGTTTATCTGAGGTTCGATGGAAGAACATGAGTGTCTGTTTCACAAACAGCTGGCGTATATCTAACACATTACTTTCTTTGAATAGCATGTTGGAGTCATATTGTGGGGGCCTTCTATTGATTATCCTCAACAAAAGCTTTTGGGCTTTCACTAGAGGATCCAAGACAGATTTTACACATGCATGAAAATTTAGTGTACATAATGAAGTATATAATGAATGAATACATAATGAAATTATGTACATAAACTGAAAGTATCGCAAAAAAACATCGGCCTATGTTAGTTATGTCAGATTGAGAGCTCTTCCAAAAAGGTGTAAAATACTATCAGAGTAGGAAAAAAATACTTTTACCCCCATTTTTACAGAACTTATTGTTGGGCGATTACGAAAATTGTAACTATTCCACAAAGCCTATTTTGGTATGACCATTCGCACGAGCACTGTTAACGTTCAGTCTGACGATAATGATACCAGTCTGACGATAATGTTATGTAATCAGCCCACATAAAAATGTGATAGATGGCACTAATAATTGAATGTTATTATTGGTTAAATAATGGGTTTATATAATCAATCAGTCCCTTATAAAAAACATTCATTATAAATGTTATAGATGGCTAAATAAATTGCTATTAGTCTTGCCGGACAATGCTATCAGGGCTACTTACATAGCGCCGGCACAGAAGGGTTGCCAAACGTACTATGGCATTGAGCGATCCAATACCCTATACAAGATGAGTTTTTAATTAGTGACATCCTTTAAGTGGATGAAGAAACTAAGCAAATTTAATAAAAAAAATTGAGAGAAAATCAAAAAAAAACTTTTTTTTTTTAATTTTGAAAGTTTTTATGTTTTGGAAAATAGTATAATAAATTAATAGTTTAAAAAAAAACACTAAAAACACGCTTTTATAAATGCACGTAAAAACCACATCATCCGACCTTGAAACCTAATCGTGGTCAAAGTTCATTACAAGACTTTTCTAACAAGTCCAAACACACCTATGATACGATGTTCCATCATGAAGTTCCAGTTCATATCTTCCGACTCCATCATCAGATCAGTTCGACAGTACCATATTATTGTATTGTCATCAGAACTACATACAGCTGCCAAATTTCATGATGCTACGATCCTTGGAAGATGGTCAAATTAGTTACCTTAGATTCCATTACATAGTTAGTTACATGCAGGTCGACCTAATAAAAGCGTGTTAAAAAGAGTTGAGAGCATTGCGCCATCTAGCGGTAAGTAAAATATCGCGAATATTGTTTATTTGTTTATATTTTACCTATTGCTAGATGACGCAGCGCGTTCAACGCTTGTCAAACTTTTATTTATCAGTCAAGTTTTTCAAACTAACCAACAAAAAAAAATTTTTTTTTGTTGGTATTTTACATTTTTTTAAATAAAAAGTTGCTTGTTTGCTCGTACCGATTCACCTAATTCAAAGATGTAACTAATTAGAAACTCACTCTGAATAATCAATTTTAGTACTTCCACCACTTTTACCCGAATAGAATGGTTGATCGTCGATAAAATTAAATTTGAGATAATACTTACGTGTCCATTCTCATCGGTGAGAATTTCTATTTGATCAGCTTCAAATTCGGCATTGCTGAAAGAATCCTGTGACTCCTGAACCACCAGCTCTGAAGTCAATTCCTCATCCACCTCTTGCTTAGTCACTGCAATAAATAGAACCCATATTAATAACTCTTAAGAAATTAAGACCTGGATAGAAATCGCCCGAGCCGCATTCAATAAAATGAGAAAAGTCTTGTGCTGCCGGCAAATCGATCAAAGACTCAGAACTTGGATCTTGCATTGCTACATCTGGCTAGCGGTTATGTCAGGGAGCGAAGCGTGGAAGACATAATAAAAGAAGACACCAGACAGCGGCTAGAAGCGTTTAAGATGTGGTGCTACTGTCGAATGGTTCCCTCAGTTCCCGGCCATGCAGGAATCGAGGGAAATGAAAAAGCCAACGAACTCGCTAGGACGGGAGCAAAGGGAACGTTATACGGCCCTGAACATTGCTGTGGCGTACCAAAAAGCCTTGCAAACCTAATGCTCAAACAAATGTGTTTCGAACAATCCGTCAACCACTGGAACAACACGCCAGGGTTGAATCATTCCAAAGCTTACGACCGTAAGACGGCCCGTGAGGCCCTATCGCTAAATAGGAACAATTTCTGGTGAGGGCGCTCACGGGGCATTGTGGCCTGAACAAACACATGTTCAACCTCAAGCTCAGAGACACAAAAATGTGCAGGTTCTGCCAAGGGGCAGAGGAAACTTCCCAGCACCTCATGTGCGAGTGTGGCCCGCTGATGCGTAAAAGATACACCCACTTGGGTGGTCACTACCTCCAACCTGAGGAGGTAAAACAATCTGGCGCCAAAAGCCTGCTGCGGTTCTTAAATGACACGAGGCTTAGCGCAGAACTATAGTAGGTGGCGAACACAATAGATCAGCAATCGTCGCAGTGTTACAAGGCTCATAAATACCTTAGAAAAGCCCTACTCAACAAATTAAAAAATATAAAAAATACTGTCGAATGCTCCGTATAAGCAGGACCCATAAAATAAGCAACAAAAGAGTGCTTCAGCGTGCTCGTACGATCCGAAAATTGTTGCACACCATCAAAAAGCGCAAGATTCGGATGACAGATATCAGCTGCTTCAACTGATATTGATGGGCAAAATGGGTAAACGGTATTGTGGAAGGAGAAAAAAGTCGTGGTTGTGCAATTCCAGAGAGTGGACCGGGATCACCAGTGTTCGGGATGGCAACCGGAACAACTGCTCCGGGTGGCACAAGACCAAAATAACATTTTCAGAGCTAATGGCCAACCTCCAGTAATGGGGAGGCACTTCAAGAAGAAGAAGAATATTAATAACAATAATAATAATAATAATAATAAATGCTTTATTTGATAAACAAATCGCCGAGCTTATTGCTTCAACTCATTTAAGACCGACTGCACACCGTATGTGCAAAGCATTTCCGAGCCAAACAGACCGGTAGGACACAGATATTGAATTGCAGTTATCAGTCAGTATGGAAAAAGCAGCAGTCAGTACAAGACTGGTATAAAAGAAAGAAAAATCTTTTAAGTGTGTAAAAATAAAATTTGATGTTGGTTTCAATTTAGCCCCTAAAATGAGTGACCCAAAGCCAGAACCATATTTGTCAACAATGCTCCAAAGACGCTAAATATAGACGCATGAAATACTCTTGCCCTGCTTATATTGGTAGCCCTGGATTATGTAAAAATGCACAGAAAGATTTGTCAACAATGCTCCAAAGATTTATTTATTTATTTATTTATTCGTTACATAAACATTCAAACGCAATAGCACAAAAGAAATATAATGTACAATCCAGAAAATACCGCGATATGCTTCTAAATTTAGGCATACATCTGTCCGTGCCCAGGTTAAAGTGCATAAATTATATGTTAACCCCTTGAGTATGATACGACCAAATCTGGTTCTGAAACAATTATCCGTTGAGTATGATACGACCAGATCTGGTTCCGCGTTTTTTTCACTTCTTTGACGTTCTAATATTTATTCATAATTATCTAATTGTTTTACAAAATGATATTTCAATATTCTATATTCGAAATTTCAATGCAATCATTGTGCAGTTGTTCTTTTTATGATTGGTGTAGTAGTTTCGTAGTTATAGTACTTAAGGTCGATGTTGCCGAAAATCCTGCAAAAGAGACAGATGCATCCATGAAAATACCCATTTACGCCAAGGGTTAAAGTGCATAAAATTATTCCTAATATGCCAAGTAAAGTGAAACCGAGCCCGCCTTGCTAGGCACTCCTGTGTTAAGGCGAGCTCACTTCCTGAGTCTTATTGGAGTGCCACGGTTGTGTCAGCAAAAATAACAAATTAAATTTTATATATATTACCTAATAATTTTAACCGCCGATCATATCAAACATAATGCGATACCGCCATTTTGTCGTTCTGACGTCTGCCGTGCGCATTCCTACGAACTTCGTTTTTATTATTGTAATATTGCCCAGCATAATGAAGGTAGGCAAATAATTACGTATCCGACCCGAAGTCTTCACAGATTGACGATTTTCAGGGGTTCATAATTGGCATTATTATGTCGAATATAAAATTAATCATGCGGATATTTTTTTTCCTATTAAAGTAGTTTTCTATGTATAAATTAACCTAAAAATTATGTAGACATGTACTTTATTTGACGTAAATTATTTTACAAGAGATTAAATAAAGTTTATTTTACTATTGGATATATAATTTATATTACAGGAAATTAAATGAAATTTTATTACTTTGTATACGGATCGTGATATATATTTATTTATATTTTATATATTATAACTCTATTTTATATACCTACTATCATATTATATGTATGAATTTATATATAATATTACTATATATATGTTATATGGTATATATAATATATATATTATATTAATATATATCTATATATGGTATACATATTTATATGTGTTTATATCAAATATATAAAAAAAATTATTATTATTCCATATAACTTAGTAGATTGTCATAAATTTTAATTTAGTTTATAATTTTATTGATGTTTTTAAATTTAACTTTAAATTTTAAATTATACTCAAGTATTAGATAAGACTTGCCCTCTCGTCTCAAAAGAATTCATCGATGTTAGTACCACCTCAACACAGGTTCATACCTAGTGAGGTGGTAAACCGTCATGTCAAAAGATGAATTTCCTTTCTAAGCTAGGTATAATATATACACTTATTATAAACTGTTTTTTTTTTGTTAGAATAAGGATTTTCTTTGTAATTTGTATCTTGAATTATGGAAATAAATAAATAAAATAAATAAATACCAGAAATTTTGGAAATAAATATATACACACTCATACATATGTAACAGCCCTTAACCCTTCAGGCCTCGGCCCCTCAGCCGATTGACAAGTTGCTGTCACAAATTTTTTTTGTAAAAATTAGTAAAAAAATTGAATTACGATACTGTCTCACCAAAATATTAATTACTGCCAAGCCACTGTACCCATAATTAAAATGAAACATATTAACATAATAAAACATAATAAAATAAAACAAATTAAATTAAAATTAAATTAAAACGGGGCCGTCACGCTGAATCGTTTTGTGGCCGATATCGGCCAATCGGGGCTTGAGGGGTTAAGTACCGTCACATGCAATCAACAAATGCATTGAGTTCCAGTGAAATACACTGACACAAATTCAGCTATTATTCTACCTCGTGAAGCGATGAATCAGCACGATGAAACAATACTTTTACTCGGAATATTTTGGATTGCATCATTTATCGGCCTATTTAAACTGGCGAAAAAGCAACCAAAGTATCATTCCTCGAGTGATCACGTCCCTCAAGATAGCGACGGCATACCTCGGTACCCCGGCTTCTTGGTTACCTTTTCCTTCCTTTCCCTATCGAGGCGAGACGCATCAGTCTGCATTCCTACAGACTCGAGCCGTGCCCAGTACGAGATACTAGGAGCACAAGTACAGTCCTCATCCATACACCCTAGTAGCTTCAGGCAGACAGCCAATACTTTCGCGTCAACATAACTATTCGAGAAGCGTTACAAACTTGCAATATCTAACTTTCAATAAACGCCTTCCGATATACTTAAAATCGACTTTTGATACGGAGATAACCCGCAAGTTGACACCACCACCTCACACCGCACAATTTGGAGTGGGTGGTCCCTCACACATACATACTCAGACACGCTTATTGAGATTACAAATTGCGAGTGCACTTCTAACTCACTCACATTAATTTCTATTTTTTTTTCTATTTTATACCCATTTTTTTTAAATACAGCTTTGTATAAAATCCAGCCAAGCCTAAGGCTTACTTAAGTGACTTTCAGTGCAACTTTAGTGGCCATTTTGACCATATTATAATACATATGCTGCATTATCTGCTACATTAGTAAGGATTAGTCGGCACAGAAAGCCACCCCCTTGATAATATTTACATAAAAAGATGAACGTACTAAATGCTAATAAAATAAAATATGAATCTTATTCGTATCATTTACACATGTGTTTCACTTTCACTTATTTTAAAGCTAACTATTTTTAATTCTTTTTTTCTTTTTTTGTAAATTTTTTATAACTTTTTAAATTTAGAGGAATTTTGTTGAATATGAGGGGGGATTAGCCAATTCAATCTTCTTTTGCCATAAAGGTTGCGAAAAGGAGGGACGAGTCTAGTGCTGTGTTTATGTTGGACATAAATTCGGAACTCGTCAGTCTCGAAATATTGAACTGTCAATCTATAAATAAATAATACATCAGCTGGTAATATGTCACAATAATTGAAATGTCACAATAATATATGTCACAATAATAATATGTCACAATAATTAAAATGTGTACAAAAATAAAATAAAAATAGAAATAGGAGTCTAATACTTTGCAATTTCTTATTCTTCAAAATGGAAAAAGATGCTAAATATAGGCGCACGAAATACTCTTGCCCTGCTTATGTTGGTAACCCTGAATTATGTTTGTGAGATTGTTTGAAGCTTTATCATTAGGCACAAACAAAAGTAATGGTCGTCCTTCCAGGAAAAATTCTTACCTTGTACTGCGTCTTAAAAAAATTGTTTTATTTAGATATATGGATTATTGTTTTCTTCATTACTGAACCTAAAATTTTGGAATAAATGTTATTCAATTTAATAATGTGGTTTTATTTTATTTTTCATTGCACGCCTGGTGTTCAATCCGCCCCTCGTAATAAAAACACTCAGATGAGCTACCTGCACACAAGACGTGCAATTACCTTATATTTCAAAAAATCTAAAGTCCTGGACGTCAAGCAATTGTTTCTAAAATATGTGATAATATTTTTTTCATAAATATAAATATAGGCATGATCAAAGTAAACAAAACTGCAATACTCGGAGTTCACGGAAACAAAATTTCCTTATTCCTCGAGTGCAAACAACATTTGCACAAAGACATGCTTTCTTCCTTGGGCCCAGGTTATATAATGACATAGAAGAGAAATGGAAACACCTAAAGAACATTCAACAGTTTAAATATAATATAAATAAATGGTTATTTGAATTAGGGAGGTCTAAATCCGAAAACTTGTCTTGTATAGCGTATATTATACAATGGTTGATTTTAAAGCTAATATCGTATACAATATATAAATAATAAAAACAAACGGAGCTGCCATGGAATTCACCGACCGGAGTCGGGCCCATCATAATACTATTTTTTTTACACTTCTGGGGGGTGAGCAGTGGATTCCGGACTTACGAACCGGCTGTGGTAGGTTTAGGACAGCTGTCTTGCCACATGTGAGCGTTCACCTTACCACCCATTCACTCCCCCTTCGAAGCCATAGAATTTGAGATGCGCAAATCGCAGTTTTAGATAATTTTTCTAAGAAAGAAATGATTATTTTTCTGGAAAGGCCAAGATCTTTAAAGAGGTGAAATAGAGATTTAGCTGGCAGGCCACGAGCGCCAACTTCTACCGCGTGAAGGTGAACAGTGAAGCCGTTCCGGGTTACGGCATTTGCAAGATCATGGTATTTATTTAATTTGTACTCGTGGTCTTTTGGGATATTTGATTCCCATGGAACAGTTAATTCTACAATAAGAGCCACCTTCCGAGATAGAGAGTAGTTATATAAAATAAGAAATACCATACGATATATTAACCCCTCAAGCCCCGATTGGCCGATATCGGCCACAAAACGATGCAGCGTGACGGCCCCGTTTTAATTTTATTTTAATTTAATTTGTTTCATTTTAGTATGTTTTATTATGTTAATATGTTTCATTTTAATTATGGGTACAGTGGTTTGGTAGTAATTAATGTTTTGGTGAGACGGTGTCGTAATTCAATTTTTTTACTAATTTTTACTAAATTTTTTTGGAACAGCAACTTGTCAATCGGCTGAGGGGCCGAGGCCTGAAGGGTTAATATACATGAAGTATATTAATATATCGTATAGTATTTCTTATTTTTCCCAATATTTTTATAATCGTATATATAATTGTATTCTAATATAATTATGTTTATACCATAATATATTTATTATTTATTGTAATCGAATTTAGGTATCTATGTACTTCCCATATTATTACATAAATATGATTAGGTATATACATTGTGATATTATACAAATTATTATATTATATTATATTTAAAATTTCAATTAGGTACATTTACTATTTCTAAAAATAAAACGTTAGTCAATTCAGTTCTTTATAAATTAAATCGCTAATTTTTATTGTTTACTCTAACCCGCCTAGATACAGGACATTACAGTCCTAGTTAGGTGGGCACTGACCATTTGCTACATTTGCGTGTAAAATTTTTCCGAGTTACTTTATAACATTGGTAATAATGTGGCTATATGTAAAAAAAAAATGAATAAAGTACTAAATAAATGTACAAAGCGACTGATTCTATTGTAAACATTTATGGTTACTAATTTATGGTTCTATGGAAGTAATACAATGAATACAAAATAAATATTAAGTTCACTACTTTATTAACCCGTTGAGTATGAGTCAACCAAATCTGGTCGCGAAACAATTATCCGTTGAGTACGAGTCGACCAAATCTGGTCGCGCGTTTTTTTCACTTCTTTGACGTTCTCATATTTATTCATAATTATCTAATTGTTTTACAAAATGATATTTCAATATTCTATATTCGAAATTTCAATGCAATCATTGTGCAGTTGTTCTTTTTATGATTGGTGTAGTAGTTTCGTAGTTATAGTACTTTAAGTCGATGTCGCCGAAAATCCTGCAAAAGAGACAGATGCATCCATGAAAATACCCATTTACTCCAAGGGTTAAGATAATAACACAAAAAGAAATATAAAAGTACAAAAATTAAGTATATCAATCGCGAGTCAGCATGACATGATTAAATTAAACTATTTACATATTGTGCAGCATGGGATGTACTCGGTTTAATTCTCTTCATTGAAGCACCTTGTGATATACGACATTTTTGTTTTTTTATCAGGCGCAAGAACCAATAAAGCGGATGATTTGCCGACACGTGAACATGCCACGTACAACTGACCATGAGAAAAACACGGATTTACATTTTGTATGGGAAAATGTTTTTTCTTTTATTTTATTTATGTAATAATTGTGGTCCGAACATTGTGGATATATCTTGTCGATTCGAAACCTTTATTTATATACTTTCTTTAATTTGAGGGGAGAGTTTACCGTATCGATGGGATGAACATTAAATGTTTGACAGTTACGAAACCCATGAACATTTTGTATGGGAAAATGTTTTTCTTTTATTTTATTTTTTCGTTAATTTTTCGACAAATACAACAAATCAAAAACCATACAAATCGGTCCAGCCGTTCTCCAGTTATAAGTGTTCGAATAAACCCGACTTTGTTTTATATATATATATAGATGGTCAATATAAAGCAAAATAAACAATATTATACAATTTTTTTATTTATTTTATTTTAAACATAACATGCGGAATTCATAAAATGGTCATACCAAGTAATGGTGCGAAGTAAACGACGACCCACATTCACATGACCATGCGCAGCGCATGTCCAACTAGGCCGAGTATAGCCTGTATCGGGGCATACGATTTATTTTCAGACTTGGGTGGAGAAGCATAACTGACGTAGGACACATACACTTATACACACACATATACATATACACATATACATATACCTATACATACATTCAGTGGCGGATCCAGGATTTATATTTGGGGGGGGCTGAGGGTCGGTCTCGCTAATAGCTATATCAGTAAACTAGCTGACCCGTGCCCACTTCGTTGGGCGGTAAAACTTTTTACTTGTGATGAAATAATGAGTGTGGTTTGGTTAGTACTGAGTGCTATGATTTATTTCCTGACTGCCAAAAGAAGGGTTATATTTTTACTGCAATGTATGTACATAATATGTATTTGCATGCCAATTTGACTATATTACCGTTATTTGTGAAGGTCTTCTTGTGAGTTTCTTATTTGTGAGTGTCTTATCTCTTCAACCATTTATGCAGTAAAAGTGAAATTATATACAGTAAAAGAGAAAAGTCTTTTGTTTTAAACACTTTAGACGATAAATTTCCTTATTTTGGTAATAATTCATAATCGTTGATAATATGACCAATAAACATGACCATGAGATAATTTTATTAATTTGAAATACTACTTTTTGTGACTTAAATATAAAAGTTAGACATATGCTGTCGCTGACTTTTTTGTAGGCATTATCAAGCTTTTCATTTTTCGGATTAATATATAGCCTATGACACAAATAAGGTGGGAATTTTCAAAATCGGTACAGTAGATCCAGAGATTACTTCCTACAACGTCACAAACTTTACCTCTTTATAATATTAATATAGATAGTATAGATAGACGACACGGTCGCGGTTCCATACCTATGTCGTGTTATCCTTTAACTACTTATGCAGTAAAAGGGAAAAGTATTTTGTTTTAAACACTTTAGACGATAAATTTACTTATTTTGATAATAATTCATAATTGTTGATAATATGACCAATAAACATGACCTAACGATTTAAATTATTTTTTTTATTAGAAAAACTACTTTTTGTGACTTAAATAGAAAAGTTAGACATATGCTGTCGATTACTTTTTTGTAGGCATTATCAAGCTTTACAACTTTTCTCCAGAACTTAATAATATATCTCTCATCGTTAAGGCAGCGTTAGTTAGAAACGTTTTCGTTCGACCGTTTTTTCCGACTTACTTTGCAAATACGACTACCACGAAAAAGTCTTTTTATTTTTCGGATTAATATATAGCCTATGACACTCACAAATAACGTGGCTTTCTATTGGTAAAAGAATTTTCAAAATCGGTATAGTAGATCTAAAGATTACTTCCTACAACGTCACAAACTTTACCTCTTTATAATATTAGTATATATAACAATAATTCCAGATTCGACTTAAAGGGTATTTTATTGCTCTACTAAGTTTACCAGAAAATTAAGATAAAAAACTATGTTACTCGTAAGAACCATTAGTTTTATTTTTCAATGGACATTGCTAGTCTCCGAGGACACTTTTGTCCGAATTCTTCCACAACTTCTTCAGCATGTAAACATCTCGATATGTCCCTATGTACATATATAGTAGCTAAACCATTCAGGCGCTCTTCTGTCATCGTCTTTAGAAGGTAAGTTTTTATATGTTTTAGTGATGAGAAGCTCCTCTCAACGCTGCAAGTAGACACTGGTATAGTAGCAAGAAGTTTTAAAAGTATTTTTACGTTTGGGAAGAACTCATTCGCCTCTTGCTCCTGTTTTCGGAAGGTGTTCCCCGCTACACCAAAGTTTCTTCCATAACATGATTTCCCCCGACAAGGAAAGCGGATGAGGCAAGTCACAACTGTATACGCGTGCAACTGCTACTACGGCTGTGAGATTGGTTGTCTTCACAATGGAACTACTCATCTCGGGAACTACTCATATTGCGAATACTCGGCAAGCTACAGGCTTTCAAGATAGCCAAGTTTAGTTTGTGTGCTACACAATGCTTGTAAACAGCAAGCGGTTGAACCTGCTTTAGGCGGGGTTGTACACCATTCAACTTTCCAGACATATTGGCACCTCCATCATAACTTCCATTCTTGAAGAATGTAATCGCTCAAAGCAGCACAACTCAAGTCAACTGCAGATAAAAAGCACATGAACTCTTAATGTATTGTGCTCTTTTGTATATCCAAGTACCTGATGCATATACTCAGTTGCTCTGTACCTCTAGCATCTGTTTTTTCGTCGCCAAGTACAGCTTAATATTTTGCTTCTTTCACTTTTTTTTGTTATATTTTTCATAATTCGAGTATGGCAACATTCAATCAGCTGATTCTGGGTTGTTTTACTTAGATATATAGATTTTTTTTAGAGCTGTCTCTAAATTTTGAGCTGAACTAACGGATTTTTAATAAACAGTTCAGTAACAAATATGAAAGTTTTGTTTATTTATGTTTTGGGGGGGGCTTCAGCCCCTTAGTCCCCCCCCTGGATCCGCCACTGCATACATTCTATGTTGCTACCATTGCTCCATATAAGCTGCTGTAAATACCATATGGGCCTTAGTAAAAACTTCTCAATCCAAAAATTCTCATTTAACAAAACAAATATTTTTATTCTTGTAATTTTATTATTTTTTATTGTTGTAATAACAATATTTCTAATTTGACTATTTTATAACGGACTATTCGTTTTTATATTTATATTTATAGTCCATCGTAGAATTAACTGTTCCATGGGAATCAAATATCCCAAAAGACCACGAGTACAAATTAAATTTTATTTATTTATTTATAAGTACTTATTACAATGGTTACGATTAATTATACGAAACAAGTTCAAGAATCAAACATAAACAGTTCAGAGAAACCGTCACATCGTGTTTAGCACCTGCCTAAAACTCATCTAACTAGGTCAACTAAGACCTGTATCTAGATGAGCTAATTACAATACGTGAATAAATACCATGACCTCGCAAATGCCGTCACCCGGAACGGCTTCACTGTTCACCTTCACGCGGTGGAAGTAGGCACTCGTGGCCTGCCAGCTAAATCTCTGTTTCACCTTTTTAAAGATCTTGGTCTCTCCAGGAAAATAATCAACTCCTTTCTAGAAAAATTATCTAAAATCGCGATTTCTGCATCTCAAATTCTATGGCTTCGAAGGGGGAGTGAATGGGGGGTAAGGTGAACGCTCACATGTGGCAAGACAGCTGTCCTAAACCTACCACCGCCGGTCGTTAGTCCGGAATCCACCCTTCACCTCCCAGAAGTGTAATAATTATATATGATGGGCCCGATTTTTGGTCGGTGAATTCCATGGCAGCTCCATTTGTATTTTATTTATAGTATTTGTATTTTTCATTTATACCTACTTAGGTATTTTAGAAGCTCAAATTATTTTGAAAAGATTTCATATTTTTATTATAAATGTAATTATTGATTGTTTTTATAATTTAAAAAAAGTCAATCTGTTCAAAAATGAATTTTACAAATAATCATTTAAAATCAATTTGACTATCCTACCAATGTTATCATTAAAATTAAAATTTAAAAAAAATAACTGTTTGATTTTCCTAAAGTTCTCACCTAGTGATAACATCTCACTGTTGTCCTCCATGCCTTCATGTACCAAGCTCAATGTTGCTTCTGAAAAAAACAAAAAGATGCATTTATATCATGCCTCTTCTTCCCGCTATATCGGAATCCTCGGTATCCATATGGACGACAACCTCTCATGGCGGCCACATATTCGAGAAATGCGACGCAAACTCTTCGGCCGATTTCATTCGCTGAATAGGCTGAAAAATATCCTCCCGGAGGAGAGCAAGATTACGATTTGTCAGTCTGCTCTCCTCCCCCTTCTGGATTATGGAGATGTCGCATTTCTCGACCTCACAGAGGAGTTATCCACCAAAGTTGAGCGTCTCCAAAATGTTTGCATTCGGTATATCCATGGCCTCAGAAAATTTGACCACATCACGGAGTACAGAGAGAAGCTTCACTGGTTGTCGACCCGGGAGAAAAGAGACATGCGAGTTCTCTGTATGCTTTTCAAGATCTTGGATGGCGTCGCTCCCAATTATCTTACCGGCAGATTTACTGCACTATCGGCTCATGAACGCCCTCTGAGATCAAAAAACAACCTGCTACTCTCTATCCCTAGTCACAGCAGTGACTTCTTCTCATTCTCTTTCACCGTGCATGGAGCCCGTCTTTGGAATGCTTTGCCGAAAAATGTGAGAACCGCGCCAAGCATAACAACTTTTAAAAACAGACTCAGAGAGCATTTGAAATCCTCCAGATAAATTCCCTTTCCCCTCCCATTCCCCTCCTTTCAAAACTTTAGCGTCCTTATAGGTGTTAGATTATTTTGATGTGGCAAATCTGTGCCCATAAAGAGTAAAGTATATACTTCTTTCTATCCTCCTCTATTTTTTTTGTCATACTCTTTATATAGGTTAAGTTATGTAGTCTACTCGCAAATAATGTTCTTACAATAGTATAGGTTAGCTCTAAAATATTGCCTGCAGGCAATAAGCTCGCCTTTTCTTAAGAATAAAGAGTTTTATTATTATTATTATTATTATTATATCGCACGACCCCTGTGATTATAGACGTATGGCGTTTAATATGTAAGGTATTCTACAATGCTACAGTTTGGCGGTATCGAATCCGTCACCCCAGGCTGGTATAACGATATTTGATCGTACTTTTAGCCTTGGGATGAGCGTAGTAGACATAGACAATGCCAATCCACTATCTAGCTCCACCAACTAGCCCACGAGAGACCAGCCCTTACCACCTGGTACCGGGTTGTTAAACCAGCGGGCAGACCAAGCGCCCTCGCTACCAACTAGAGTTGTCAACTACAACGGGGGAGCCCATAACCTCAGGACGTTTTAACGATTAGTTGTTCTATCTCCCTGGAGTGAGCGCAGAAGACTTGGACAAAACAGTCCACCGTCAAGATCTGCCACTAACCCGTAAGAGGCCAACGCCTTAACCGCGAGAGAGCCAGGAGTGTTACCCAGCGGGCTTACACTCACGCCCTTACTTCCAATTGCGACCAGATTACCAGTCTCTCGATTGGTTACGAGTTCGAAGTCGCTTGCGCGGTCCTCTCCCTTACGAAGCGGTGAAACGGTGTATACCGAATCTATCGGTAGCCGATGGTCGTTTCAAGAGCAGTCGCTGTAAGGTCCTCAACCACCCCCGCTCTATAGGAAACAGTTCAGCTTCCAGACTCCCCCGACTGTTAGTCAGAGTGCGCAATCGATTGGCTTATGCCGTTTGGAGCGCAGACCGTCCAGGAGCGCCAGAAGGTTGATTCCTAAGGGAAACTAACAATAAGACCAGAGTCCTACCCGGGCTGGCACTTCATGGCCGTCGGATGGGTGTTGACCCGTGAGTGTGACCAACCCTGAACAGAATGGGTCTTCGTGGCCAACTTAGCAAGGGCCCTTAGTTCCCAAGGGCCCTCGCTACCAGTTAGGGGTCGTCCATTAATGATGATGCTAAAAATTATCAAATGTTAAAAAAAATGTTTTTCAATGGGTATCCGTGTGAGCAAGTAGGATACATAGATCCGTAAAATGAATGAGCAAGCGAGATAGTGCTACATTTGCAGTTATGTGCGGCTTTCTTGTGCTTTCCTTGGGCAAGGCTAGACCCATTCAATATCGATTCCAATACCAATTCATTTAATATCGATATCAATGGGGGTCTTATTGTATTCAATAGAAACAATAGATACACAAATTTCTTATTCTTACTGTCAATTTCGTCCCCTTGAGGTGTTGTAAATATCAGCTGCCGGGAGTTTAGCGCATCTTCTGTGACTACTTCTGCTGTTGAGTAAATCCTTCCACCTTCTGGAAAAAAGAGAACATTTGTTTATTTTATTTTACAGGTTGATCAGCTGCGGCAGTGCGACGAAAAGTAATCTTGATCCCCTGGTGGCTTTTGTTTGTTATTGTTTTATTTCAAGATAGGATACAGGGTAAGCGTGTTTAGAGTACCATCTATTGCCATTGTAGCAGCATTTGTATGGCACTGGAATGTGAAAGTTGTTCGCCTCGAGGCGGGCAGACAAAGGGATGCACATGTCGGCGCGTCGAAACCCTTCCGAAACTGTCCGTGGCAAAATCTAAGCAGGGGTCGGTTACCCATCGGCAAATAAGGGTGGCGGCGAAAGTGATTGGCAAATCTACCGAGTTCTCGGGTTGTTTACAATTAGGTTATTTTCTATTATTTGTCAATTAAGCGTTACCTAGCATTTCTGTTACATTAGGATTAAGTTTTTGAGATTGTTCAGTGTTGATTTGAGCGTCCAAGCCGATAACCGAAGGTTAGCTACCCCTACGATAGGGGCTGGATGTCTCTGGACCTGAGAACCAGTCGGTCGTTGGCTATTGTAAGTTTAGTTGGCCCGCCACAGTCTTTGTAACGAGACGCTCTCATAGTGTCGCCCGGCGGGCCCCTCGAAGTCATAGTCAATAAAACGGAATCGTAACCACGGCAGACTTTCATTTATCACCACTGCGACAGCGCCACGCGACCATCGGCAGTCTATTTGCGTGTGGGTTTCGGTGACAGTCCACGAAGGTATATTCAGAGAAAATCCGTCATCCTACAGCCATGCTTCCATACCATAAATGGCGCCATACTGAACATAAGAGAAGATTAACGAATGTTTGGAAATATGAGCAGATACCCATCTACACGTTGGATTTCATAGTAAAATCCTAACTGCCAAAACGGATATAAAATCGAAGACTATCGCGGTTGTTTGACATTATAAATAGGATAGAAAACGAATTTACCGCGTGAAATCTGTAGCGCCCGACGTTTCGGTGACGTTGCAGCCGCCGTTGTCCAGTCTACCCTGGACAACGGCGGCTGCAACAAATTTCACGTGGTAAATTCGTTTTCTATCCTTAATTTTATAATATAATTGATAACTTTTATAATATAATTTATAATTATAATTGATAACTTACGATGTTCTTAGTTATTGCAGCCGAATTACTGTATGCCCTTGGATGTAATGTATTATATATATAATATAAACTAAGAACATCGTAAGTTATCAATTGCGGAAACAGGTGCCGCTGCCCTAAGTATTTAAAGAGGACATTAACTATCGTTTAAATGTTTCTGGTCCACCAGGACCCCAGATAAGTAACTTTTCATGAATCTAATTTTATATATTATTGAAAATAATTAAAAAAAAATTACACCCTTAAAATATCAATATATATATATATATATATATATATATATATATATATATATATATATATATATATATATATATATATATATATATATATATATATATATATATATATATATATATATATATATATATATATATATATATATATATATATATATATATATATATAGTATCTAAGAAACTTTGGAACCTACTAAAAGTTATTCGTCCTAGAATCATATTACAAAACAAATTAAAGGCTTATTTATTAAAATAGTCAATAATTCTAATGGCTACCTACTAAACAAACAATAATTTAAATAGTCAGTTAAAAAGTTGAATAATCAAATCAGAAGCCTAACAATTGAAATAGTCAATAATTCTAATATATACATACTAAAAACTGTACATAGTAAAATTTAAAGTAGTAAGTAAATTGTTTAATAATCAAACTAAAGCTAAATCTTACATTTAAATACTCAAAGTACACATATAATTATCATTCAAATTGGTACAATATTTGCTAACTATCAAAAGTTGCTTAGTTTGTCGTACCGATTCACTCACTACAAGGATGTCACTAATTAAAAACTCAACCTGTATAATCAATGATGCCGCCTACTTGCAGGGAAAACTGATAGTACTTAAATCTAACCTGGACAATGGCAGTTACAACATCGCCGAAACGTTGGGTGCTACAAAATTCACAGTGTAATTTCCATTTTTATTTTATAATGTTAAACAATGGCATTTATGGATCGATCTCATAAATAATACTTTATTCCTGGCATACCTCCATCCTGTATGATTATATGTTCTCCAGCGATCAGCATTTTAGTATTTGACTTCCCGGCCATTTCTTCATCTGAAATAAAAATATTTATTAAATTAACATTACGTATTGCTCTGTCTCGTTCGCTAACGTATTGCTCTGTCTCGTGGACTAATTTTAGTTTTAGTTTCGTAGAAACGCAATTGGGCCCTATATTTTATTTTATTTAGTTCATGGACATAATTTCATCTCAAGTATATTCATTATAATACCTATATATCATACCTAAAATTAAATATAAATATATTTATATACATACATAATCATTTTTTTAATGTATTTTGTCTCTTCCTTTCACCTCACTTCCCATCCTGATTCCCCCCATTCTCAAGCGGAAACAATATAAAATTATATTGCGTTCATTTTGTATACTTTATATTCGGAATCACATTAATGGATTTGTCACTTTTAAATACGTTTTTATTGCAATGTATTTAGTTCTGTTTCGACCCTTAGAGCTCATCTATTCAACCTTGGCTTGACCGAGAGCAAGAAATGCCGAATATGTGGCGAGGAATCTGAAGACAGCATACACATTGTTGGTCGCTGTCCAGGGCTCGCCGCCAAAAGACACAGTTTACTGGGACGAGCCTTTCTCGAACCCAGCGATCTGCCCAACTTGGAGGTCAGTGATCTACTTGGACTGGTAAGAAGTACCGGGCTACTAGCTGACCACTGACCTAACCACACAGTGGGTAGTTACAAAAGACCTTACAGATCTAGGTGACATCAAGGGCTGAAAACAAGCCCCCCACTCTATCTACTACTACTACTACTACTAGTTCTGTTTGGCTCCAGAATAAAATAAAATAAAATAAAATTATTCATTTAAGGCTTTCGTAGTATCCATTAGCACTCTTTCAGCTGTCGAAATATAAATTTGGTAGCGAATGGTTTCGTGCAGCTTCGGTTTAACTCGCGATTCAGCTCCTATTCAGAAGCCTCCACGTGCGGATGGCTACCCCGGGTAAGACTCTCGCGTCTCAGGCCTCACGGCTAGTGGACCGGTTTCTCCTGGTGGGATTGCATCCCAGCGCTACTGAACGGTTTGCGCGCCGTTCGGCAATGCAAATCGGTTGTGCACTCTGACTAATTGCTGAAGGAATCTGAGACTATGTAAATATACTGTCTCCTAAGCAGCGGGGGTGGATGTTAACCTGTCGTCAACCACTCTTGAAATGACCATTAGGCTACTTGATCCTGAATTCAGAGCCGGGCAAAAGATGCCTTTGGTCCGCGATAGATTCAAACCGAATCACCGCTAAACATATGACAAGTAGAGGTCACGCAAGTAACTTCAAAGCTGTGACCAGTCGGGAGGACGGAGGTATCCTGAAGGTTAATTCCAGACAAAAGTTTACCATGAATATGGGCATTGACGTAGATAGTAATAGCAATTTCTTTGGCCATCTATAATAACTTTGATAATGAATGGTTTTTTATTAAGGACCGATTGATTATAAACATCCAAAAATTTAACCAGCGATAACAATAATATCATTCAATTATTAATGCCATCAAATCATGTAAGATGTATATGTTGTGTATACATTTAGGGACGTTGAACATGGACTAATGGCTTTGGTCTGAAACCTTTCCAGGATCTCTATGTTACTGTTGCTCGCGATTCCCCAAAGTTCTATGCCGTATGCAGTGCCGGATTAGCCACGTAGCAAGAGTAGCAAATGCTACAGGCCCCGCGCATTGGGGGGCCCCGCGCACCCACGCCTGCCTGAGCGTAAAATTATCGCTGCAGCCTGCAACAGGCCAATGGGAAACCTTAAATATAATAAACGGTGGGGCGCGGGCCCGAGTTTGGGAATTAATATCTCCAATTTAAGAAAAAACAACCTCACGCACTTTTTATATGTGATGACTAATATCATGAGCTATGTATAGTTATTAGAACTTTAAACTTCCTAAAGTGGGATTCTCGATGCCTGCCAGACCGAGGTTTGAGCGGCCGCCTCGCCTATTAAATATAATCATCAACGGGGCGCGGTCCCGAGTTTGGGAGTTAATATCTTCAATTTAAGAAAAAACGACCACGCACTTTTTATATGTGATGTATAATATCATCAGCTATGTATAGTAAAATTTTGAACTTCCTAAAGTGGTATTCTCGATGCCTGCCAGACCGAAGTTTGAGCGGCCGCCTCGCCCATTAAATATAATCATCGGCGGGGCGCGGGCCCGAGTTTGGGAATTAATATTTCCAACTTAAGAAAAACCGACCTCACGCACTTTTTCATGTATATTATTATTATCACGCACATATGTCATGTATATTATTATCAGCTATGTATAATAAAATTTTGAATTTCCTATGGGATTCTCGATGCCTGCCAGACCGAAGTTTGAGCGGCCGCCTCGCCAATTAAATATAATCACCAATGGGGCGCGGGCCCGAGTTTGGAAATTAATATCTCCAATTTAAGGAAAAACAACCTTACGCACTTTTTATATGTGATGTATGATATAACCCCTCCTCTCGCGAAGTAAAAATTCAGCTATCACTTTTGCACGCGACATTTTCGCGCGTAAAATCGGCGCGAGTCGACCGACCTTGATACAAACGACCATAACTTGAAAACCACTATACGGATCATAAAAAAAATACTGCAAAATGATCGCATTGAAATTTGACATATAAAAAATTATAACCTGGAAATTGGGGGAGTCCGCGGTTGGTCCCGCAAGGGATGTTACGGAGCTACCGGGATAATCAGCTACGTATCGTAAAATTTTGAAATTCCTAAAGTGGGATTCTTTATGCCTGCCAGACCAAAGTTTGAGCGGCCGCCTCGCCCATTAAATATCATCATCGGCGGGGCGCGGGCCCGAGTTTGGGAATTAATATCTCCAATTTAAGAAAAACGACTTCACATACTTTTTAAATGTGGTGTACAATATCATCAGCTAGTATAGTAAAATTTTGAACTTCCTAAAGTGGGATTCTCGGTGCCTACCAGACCGAAGTTTGAGCGGCTGCCACGACCATTACATACAATCATCTTAAATTGGAGATATTAATTGCCATACCCGGGCCCACGCCGCGCCGATGACTGTATGTAATGGTCGTAGCAACCGCTCAAACTTCGGTTTGGCAGCCATCGAGAATCGCACTTTAGGAAGTTCAAAATTTTACATAGCTGATGATATTATACATCACATATAAAAAGTGCGTGAGGTCGTTTTTTCTTAAATTGGAGATATTAATTCCCATACTCGGGGCCGCGCCGCAATATTATGAAGCGAATTGTAAGCATTGCTCAATAAGGCGAAAAATATTGGGCACTGTTTATTTACTTTTGTTAAGCGGTGCATTTCCTTTTTTGGAATTATTATGAGTAAAGTAGGAGTTTTTCATTGTATTTTATTTAGTATTCGTTAATAAAGGTGCGCCGTACAATAATGGCTGATCTGTCGGTGTGAATTATATTAAAAAACGGTCTGATTTTACTTAGATTGCAGTTTTCGTCCACATTGCAAAATTTCACACAGTTTGTTGAAAAAGAAAATTGAAAGAAAAAGAAAATTTAAAAAGTGTATATTTTTAAAACAACAGTGCCACCGTTGTAAATATGTTTTATGTTTGTATTTATATTGTCGAATATGATTGAAACTGTGATAGTTGAATAATTGCTCAATTTAATTTTTCTGCTGAGTTTTGGTCGTAGCTGTGGCGCCGAATTTTTTTATTTCTCTTTGTAAACATTTTTGGATTACATGGTACCTCCAAAAATTATATTTCATTACCTTGTTGTAGGAATAAAAGGGATCTATCTAAAAGTTCTATTTTATTTTACACCCTAAACTTAAGGACCTAAAGCAAACCAAGGGCCTTTTGAGAGAATTTGCTACGGGCCCCACGCTGGCTTAATCCGGCTCTGGCCGTATGTCTAAACCGGCTTTGATATGATTTTGTAGATTGCTTTCATGTATCTTGCTCTCATTGTTTATTTTTTTTTTTTTATAAGGTCTTTATGAGCCTTGTAACACTGCGACGATTGCTGATCTATTGTGTTCGCCACCTACTATAGTTCTGCGCTAAGCCTCGTGTCATTTAAGAACCGCAACAGGCTTTTGGCGCCAGATTGTTTTACTTCCTCAGATTGGAGATAATGACTACCCAAGTGGGTGTATCTTTTACGCATCCGCGAGCCACACTCGCACATGAGGTGCTGGGGAGTTTTCTCTGCCCCTTGGCAGAACCTGCACATTTTCGTGTCTCGCAGCTTGAGGTTGTACATGTGTTTGTTGAGGCCACAATGCCCCACGAGCGCCCTCACCAGTATGCGTAGATTGTTCCAATTTAGCGATAAGCCTTCACGGGCCGTCTTTCGGTCGTAAGCCTTAATTAGCGCTTTGGAATGATTCAACCCTGGCGTGTTGTTCCAGTGGTTGACGGATTGATCTAAACATATTTTTTGACCACTATGTTTGCAAGGCTTTTTGGTACGCCACAGCAAAGTTCAGGGCCGTATAACGTTCCCTTTGCTCCCGTCTTTCATTAGTTAACTGAGACTTCCTACCAATCAGCCAATACATGCTTCTGAGTTTTGCGTCTAATGTCTTCCTCTTACTCCAGGTGTGTTTTTGATAAGTTAGTCTCCTATCCAGATGCATTCACTGTAACATCGTGTGAAATCTGTTCTCCATTCAGTATGATTAGTGCCATCTGTCGCATTTTTTTATACAGGTTAGATAGAATGCCATCAATAGATCCTGTATAAAATGAAAAAAGTTCTGCCACGAATTACAAACGTAATAACTAAGCGCTGATTGGCTGGAGGATATTGCCTTCTACGGCAATAAACCCGCCTTTTATACCCGCTGTGGTCAATAAAGTTTAATTATTATTATTATTCTTCTCCGTCGTTCCCTCATTACTGAGGATCGTGGGCATTAGACAACAGTTTGCCCACGAGGCTCCTCCACTTTGACCTGTCTTCTGCATGGCGGGTCGCAGATTGTATTGACCCTTTTGTAACTTCTTTGCTGAGGTCGTTCCATCTGGCCGGTGATCTGCCTCTGCTTCTTCTTCCCTCCACTTGACCCCCCGGAAAGCATTTTCTCCAGATTCTCTGGGTTTCTCCTGGCAACATGACCAAAGAACTGCAGGACCCTTCTCATGCATACGGTGGAGAGCCTCACTTGGATGCCGAGTTCTTCCAGGACAGATTTGTTGGTGCAGCGTGCTGTTCATGGGATTCCTAGCATTTTACGCCAACACCACATCTCCAGTGCATCGATTTTGGTGCGTATCCGAGCCTTCAGGGTCCATGTCTCCGATGCATAGAGAAAGATCGAGAAAACCAGAGCTCGAACCAGCCTGACCTTAGGCCGCTGACTTATACCCCGATTCTTCCACAGCCTTTCTAGCTTGCTCATGGCCGATCTTGCCATCTGGCTTCTGCGTGAGACCTCCTTTATTATTATTATTATTATTATTATTAATTCACTGCAAACCATTGCAAAGTTGCAGGAGTTGCGGCTGGAAACTCTTAGTCACCCACCGTACTTGCCATACCTTGTACTTGTACATTCCATTTTCTTCAGAATTTAGATAACTTTTTACAAGGGAAAAAAATCTACTTTGAAGAGTCGATGAAAAACGCCTTCAAAGCATTCATTGGTTCCTGTCCACGAGAGTTTTACAGCAGAGGAATTCATCAACTCCCATTAAAATGTCAAATCTATTTAGGGGTCAAAATAGGGGTCAATATGGGGGTCTTAAATTTCCTTTATAGAACGGCAATTTCATAGGTAAGAGCCTAATAATATGGCAAGGGAATACATTTCCATTAAGTTTTTTTATAAAATGATAATTATTTTGAAAGCATACCTTGATCGGCATTGATGGTGATTATCTCCTGCTGCTCACCGTCATCCTCCCCATCCTAAAAAAAAAGCAGAATGACTGACTTAAGAGTAAAACATATAAAGTAGAAGTCTCATTGAATGTGACATTCTATTCTGATGGCACAAATTCGTTTGAAAATTCGATTATATTCCCCCGCAATTATATTTCCAAAATTCACGCAAGATTTATTACTCTCTTAACCCCTGGAAGGCCAAAACCGCCAATCGGTGGTTGCGGTGATACCGACTGATGCTGTAGAAATTTGAGATTTCGATTTATGTTTGTTTTTGTTTTTTTTTAGTTTGAGTTTCTTTTTTTCTACAAATTTTATTGTAATAGAATGATAATATATCTTATATAAAAAATGAATCACCGTGCGTTAGTCTCGCAGGGTCTCGGAAATGACACGACCGATTTGAATGATTTTTCTTTTATTTTGTGTGCCTTGATTTAGGGGTGGTTTACAGAAAAAATATTTAGGAAAAATTTTAAAAAACAACTGAAAATCGAAAAAATCGAAATTGGTCATTACAGGAAATGGGCCACTTTCAATAGATGGCGTTCGCGGCGATCCTATTGTTTGACAGCTGCGCCATCCATAACTGTTATTCTTTCCGTGCGATTGTGTAAAATTTCAAAAATTCCAATAGTCGAAAAATCGAAAAAGTCAAGTCAAAAAAGTCGAAAAAGTCAAAAAAAGTCCGAAAAGTCGAAAAATACAAAAAAGTCGAAATAGTCGTAAAAGTCGAAAAAGCCGAAAAAGTCGGAAAAGTCAAAAAAGCATTTATATTTCATCACGTAAATTAAATACATTGAATTTATTTTAATTACAAACGACTTTCATTTAATCACCAAACGAAACTCAAACCGTACGTGATTCGGCCATATTATAGATTTCAATGAATTGGATTCGGAAGGTTGATTAGGATCAATAAACGCTTATGAAGAGTTACAATCAAATCAATTTTAGGTGGTACGAAGTTCACCGGGTCATCTAGTCTATATATAAAAAATAAACAATTATTAGTTAATTAGTGTTTTAAATCTATGAAATAACCCATAGGTCTTTTAGGTTACGCGCGACCGCTGCTGTTACAAATGACCAAACGCCCGCTTGAAGGTTAAACATTATGCATTCATGTACCCTTCAGAAAAATGGAGTAGGAACTTACAGTTATGTCGGCGATATTGACTGTGGTGAAATTTTCAGAGGGCACTGTCGGCTGGTTCACCACAATAGCGTCCGTCATATGACCCTGTAAACAACAAAAAACGGCTAAGCCCTTGTCCACACACGTTTTTTTCGCAGTGAAAATCCACGGCTAATTCGCCGTGTCTATGTGCGGTCGTCAGTGGTGTGTCTGTATCACTATGGAAGCTTGTCGACGGACACTGCGGAAAAATGGGTTTTTCAAGAATAATCAACAAACCAGAAGTATTAATAATATAATAAAATACAAAACAGGATGTTTTTTTTTTGTTAATTTCATCTGTCTTCTAGATATTGTTGTGGCTCTTGAACATTTTCATCTCTGATGTTCCTTTGATTAACTTGACTGGACTTGAATGGTATGTGCCCAATGGCACATCCACAATAATGGGTGCTAGCACATTATTATGCCAGCAAGTCTTGGGGCGCTCTCCTCTTCAATCTGCGGAAAGCCCGGTTTTTCATCAGCTTTGAAGCTAATTGATTTGGATGATGTAGAACTTGCTTTCGGTAGGATACCATTTTAGTTTTAATTTCTTCTTTCACTGTTGAGATTTCCAGGTCATGATGTAGACGGTCGTTCGTTACCATGGTGCATCAACTATTATTCTCAGCATCTTGTTTTGGAACCGCTGAAGAATCTCTATATTGGAATTGGCTGCTGTGTCCCACAGCTGTAATCCATAGGTCCAAATGGGCTTCAGGATGCATTTGTACACTACTAATTTGTTTTCTAGTGAGAGTTGTGACTTGCGGCCTATTAACCAGTACAGTTTCCTAAACTGTTGACTTAGTGCTTTCCTTTTCGTAAATATATGCTACCTCCACGTAAGCCGTCTATCCAGGTACAGTCCGAGGTATTTAGCATCATTCCCTTGTGGTATTTGGATGCCATTTAATTTTACTGGTGGACATGTCTCCCTTCTCATGGTGAAGGTCACTTGCATTATTTTTTTTTTTTAATACTCTTAAGGATATAAAATTAATTAATGTTACCGCAAAAAAAAATATAAAAAAAGTTTAATTAAGGATAAACAAATAATTTGATAAATACAGTAGAACTCCAATTATTCAAACTCCGACTATTTGAATAGCTGATTATCCGAAATGATAATGGAAAAAAATATAAGACGGAAGCAACTGATTGTTGATAATGCACCAACTTATCCCACCGAAGAATGGTTGGAAAAAGGGAATAGCTAGTTTAAAACAATATTTTTACCGTCACAAGTTTGCCGTTATAACGGTTATAACCAACTGGCCGTTATCGAAACCATAAAATGCCATTTTACAAGGCAATTTTAAGGAAACTTTTGGTAGAGGTCAAAGACAAAGGTGTGTTGGAACCACAAAAAAATAAATTTTAAAGATCTTAATGTCGTAGTTGAAGCTAAAACAGGACTGTAAGCTCTTTTTCTTTATAAATAGTTTTTTTCTTCCATTTTCAACATGCATATAGTAATTAAATAGTAGTAGTAGTAGTAGTAGAAGGAGTGGGGGGCTTGTTTCCAGCCCTTGATGTCACCTAGATCTATAAGATATTTTGTAACCACCCACTATGTGGTTAGGTCAGTGGTCAGCTAGTAGCCCAGTACTTCTTACCAGTCCAAGTAGATCACTGATCTTCAAGTTGGGCAGATCGCTAGGTTTGAGAAAGGCTCGTCCCAGTAAACTGTGTCTTTTAGCTGTGTATAAAATAGACCCTATTTTCGGACAAAAAACCAATAATCCGAATTTTTGATTATCCGAATGGGATCCAGTTATAATTGATTCGGTTAATTGGAGTTCTACTGTACTATAATTATATAATACTAATAATAATTATGGCAAAATAAGTGGATAAGGTCCGGGAGGAAGAATATCTTAGCTCGGTAAGGTACGGGAATGCTTCAGAAATCAACCATTTTTTTTTCGAATGACAGTGTAACGGACCTTAAGTCCACTACATACGATCAACAAATGCATCGATTTCCAGTGAAATCCACTGACACAATTCAGCTATTATTTTGACTCGTGCAGCTATGAATCAGCACGATGAAACAATACTTTTACTCAGAATATTTCGAATTGCATCATTTCACGGCCTATATAAACCGGCCAAAAAGCAACCAAAGCATTTCAATCACTAATTCAGTCATCCGGCCCGCGAGTCACTACATCCGCGATTACATAATCTGTTCGGCAAGCGTTATAACTGGCAATATTCAATCGATTCAATCAATAAATATCTTCTGCTTCATTAAAACCGCCTTTAAATACGGAGGATAACTCGTAAGTTGACACCACCACCTCACATCGAATAATTTGGAGTCTTGTGAGGGGTGGTCCCTCACAGCAGCCAACGAAGTTGTAATAGCTAACCAAGTTTCGGTAGCGGATATAGGGTTCCGGAAGGAGAAGAAGTAAAAGTTTTATAAATTATCTCATTGATGTTGCTGTTGTCTCTTTGTGTATTCACCTGTGCATTCATATGGCGGTAAAGTAAAGGTTTCCGCATAAAACCAGCTCCGCAGGCCATGCACCTCGTAGGGTTTCTTGTCGGAGTGGATGAAACGGTGAGCGTTTCTGTTGTCCCTCGAGTTGAATGATTTGCCACACACCTGCAAATAAAAGCACCATAGTTAGCTTGAGTTGCCCTAGCGTGGCAATTATTTTACCGTCAGATTTACTGCACTATCGCCTCATGGACGCCCTCCTGAGATCGAAAGGACAACCTACTACTCTCTATCCCTAGTCACAGCAGTGACTTCTTCTCAATTCTCTTTCACCGTGCATGGAGTCCGTCTTTGGAATGCTTTGCCGAAAAATATGAGAACCGCGCCAAGCATAACAACTTTTAAAAACAGACTCAGAGAGCATTTGAAATCTCCCAGATAAATTCCCTTTCCCCTTCCATTCCCCTCCTTTTTAACTTTAGCATCCTTATAGGCGTTAGATTATTTTGATGTTGAAGGCGACTTTATTCGCATGTAATTACATATAAAATCGAAGACTATCGCGGTTGTTTGACATTATAAATAGGACAGAAAACGAATTTACCGCGTGAAATTTGTAGCACCCGACGTTTCGGTGACGTTGCAGAGACACGCACACGATCTAATACAGACGAAACTCAGAAACCGAGCAGATCAAGAGCATTCTTACCATACGTCAAGGGCATGACAGATCGAATAAGTAAGATGCTAAACAGATTCGATATAAAAACGATCTTCAAACCGACCCAAAATATAGCTCGATTTTTGAGGTCTGTAAAGGATGTAATACTACTGCAAACCCCGGGTGTGTATAAAGTCGAATGCAGTTGCGGTCTAGCCTACGTTGGACAAACGAAACGGCCCAAACCCACGCGACTGACAGTACACATCAAAGCTGTTAAAAACGTTCAGCGAGAAAAATCGGCGATCTGCGAACATATATTGGATAGCGGAAGAACCACTGGATGCAGTTTCAAAATCCCATTGTGCTATCCAAAGAACAATTCTACATTCCTCGCATGATCCGGGAAGCCATTGAAATAAGAAGAACCCCGAACTTCAATAGAGACGACGGTTACAAACTCTCTTCTACGTGGAACCCTCTTCTTAAAATGTTCCCGCCGCCGAACGCCGAACGCAAAGACGTAAAACAGGATACAGTGAGTATTGTGTGCAAGACAGATTTTTGAAACTCCCGAGCTCCGAGCCCGGCCCCCCACCACCGTTATAAACTATGCAGTGGCGGAAGCGGTATGCGGCCTACCCGCAAAACAACGGATTGACAGCTCTTCAGTCTACCCTGGACAACGGCGGCTGCAACGTCACCGAAACGTCGGGTGCTACAAATTTCACGCGGTAAATTCGTTTTCTATCCTATTTATCATGTAATTACATAGTTGCATAAATACGGAGATCGACCGCCCGCAACTTGTCGTAACGGAAAAACCACTGATCGGTGGTATATTATCATTCCAGCGGTTATGTGTAGCCAGGATTTTTTCCCATATAATAAATAAATAAATGAGCTAACCTCACAGACGTATGGTTTTTCTCCACTGTGAATTCTTCGGTGTTTCTTAAAGTGTTCTGGATAAACAAAAGTGGCCGAACAGTGCTCGCATTTGTAAGGACGCTCCCCAGTGTGCGACGCCTTTATGTGATATTCAAGCAATCTGAAACAGGAATACAGAAGAAATTTAACATACACCTCAAATTGACTGTGTGAATTCGGTCATTACAACCGATAGTCTTGACTGTAAGTGGGAGCTAATGGGCCCTGTTAGAGTTGGCCACGAGGACCCATTCGTTCAGGGTCGGTCACACTCACAGGTCAACACCCATCCGACGGCCTCCTCACAGAAGTGAGAGCCAGGGTAGGACGCTGGCCTGCGGGCCAGTTTCCCCTAGGCATAACGGCATAAACCAATCGATCATTCACTCCGACTAACAGCCGACGGAGACTGTGAACAGTAATGTTTCCTATAGAGCGGGGGTGGTCGTAAACCTTACGGCGACTGCTTTCGAAACGGCCAATCGACCACCCAATCCCGGGTGAATATGCTTTTTATTTTTTTTTTCAAAAATGATTTATTTCAAATTTACAAGAAAGAAAAAAACACATTTTTTTATAAAAAAGTTTTTTATTTGCTCGTATTGATTCACCCTTTTCAAGGATACCGGTTAACCCCTATAGCCCCAATTGGCCGATATCGGCCACAACACGATTCAGCGTGACGGCCCCGTTTTAATTCTATTTTAATTTAATTCATTTTATTTTATTATGTTTTATTATGTTAATGTTTTATTTTAATTATGGGTACAGTGGTTTGGAGGTAATTAATGTTTTGGTGAGACAGTGTCATAATTCAATTTTTTTACTAATTTTTACTATTTTTTTTTGGGACATCAACTTGCCTGAAGGGTTAATTAAAGCTCACACTGTATAATAATAATAATAATAATAATAAAACTCTTTATTCTTAAGAAAAGGCGAGCTTATTGCCTGCAGGCAATATTTTAGAGCTAACCTATACTATTGTAAGAACATTATTTGCGAGTAGACTACATAACTTAACCTATATAAAGAGTATGACAAATAAAATAAAGGAGGATAGAAATAAATATATACTTTACTCTTTGTGGGCATATATTTGCCACATCAAAATAATCTAACACCTATAAGGACGCTAAAGTTTTAAAAGGAGGGGAATGGGAGGGGAAAGGGAATTTATCTGGAGGATTTCAAATGCTCTCTGAGTCTGTTTCTAAAAGTTGTTATGCTTGGCCCGGTTCTCACATTTTTCGGCAGAGCATTCCAAAGACGGGCTGCATGCACGGTGAAAGAGAATGAGAAGTCACTGCTGTGACTAGGGATAGAGAGTAGCAGGTTGTATTTTGATCTCAGAGGGCGTCTATGAGCCGATAGTGCAGTAAATCTGCCGGTAAGATATTTGGGAGCGACGCCATCCAAGATCTTGAAAAGCATACAGAGAACTTGCATTTTGGAGACGCTCAACTTTGGTGGATAACTCCTCTGTGAGGTCGAGAAATGCGACATCTCCATAATCCAGAAGGGGGAGGAGAGCAGACTGTAATCGTTTTCTATTTCTCTTATTATTGCACCTTCTCCTCTGGGATGCGAGGGCCCACTGCGAGGGATTTTAATTTTTGAGTAGACCTCAGTCCTCAAAAGTCAGGCCTCCCCTATAATAAAACACCTCTAGCAGCCATTTATGAAAAAACTAGCAAGGTAGTGAACCATACCTTCGTCTTTTGAACCTCTTATCGCAGTCCTGGCAAGCGTATCTCTTGTCATCCAGGTGTGTCGCTCGCCTGTGTGACGTCAAATTGCTCCGTTGGGAAAATGATGACGGACACATGTCACACGCATACGGTCTCTCCCCTAAAAAACAAGAAATCTCATTACAATAAATTACTCATTCAGAAGGATGTTTTAGAAACTCACTATGTTAATATATGGATAAAGACGGGAGCAAAGGGAACCTTGCTGTGGCGTACCAAAAAGCCTTGCAAACTTAATGCTCAAACAAATATGTTTAGAACAATCCGTCAACCACTGGAACAACACGCCAGGGTTGAATCATTCCAAAGCGCTAATTAAGGCTTACGACCGTAAGACGACCCGTGAGGCTTTATCGCTAAATAGGAACAATCTACGCATACTAGTGAGAGCGCTCACGGGGCATTGTGGCCTGAACAAACACATGTTCGACCTCAAGCTCCGAGACACAAAAATGTGTAGGTTCTGCCAAGGGGCAGAGGAAACTCCCTTGGGTGGTCATTACCTCCAACCTGAGGAGGTGAAACAATCTGGCGCCAAAAGCCTGCTGCGGTTCTTAAATGACACGAAGCTTAGCGCAGAACTATAGTAGGTGGCGAACACAATAGATCAGCAATGGTCGCAGTGTTACAAGGCTCATAAAGACCTTAGAAAAGCCCCACTCAACAAATAAAAAAAATATATGGATATTCCCTTGTTCTAATGGTGGTTATCCTAACCATTATTTAGTGTCATTTTCGCCCTGCTTATGTTAATATGTAATTCCTATATAAATTAGTAGTTCATAAAAACTGATTTAATATATAAATTTGATTGATTTACATGTATCAAAAATGATTATAAACTACAAAACCTTTCTCAATAATCGAGAAAGCTTCAGATTGGATTCTGGAGGTCGATTCGGTCTCCAAGCAGTATAAATTCCCTGAAAATCTCGAATGCACAGCCCTCCGTCCAGATATAACTCTCCTCGTTTATCTCGGAAGGTGGCCCTTATATATCCTTCTAGCCGTGTTCGGCCATAGCGACTGCATTGTAGATTCTAGTGAATTCTTTAATCTTCTCAGAGTCCACTGTTCGGAAGCAGTCAAGTGCGCAGGCTATATTATAGTGCACAGGTGGGCGCGCGACCACGGGTGCACTCTCTCTTCCTCCCTCTTCTGAACCCGATGGAACGGAGACCGTTACGCCCAGAGAAAAGTTTGGATGCAGATAGAATAAAATAAATTAATTAATCGCCAACACAGCAATGGCTGTCATTGTTAAATTTGTACTCAATATTGCAGAGCTATTTTTTTTTGGATTTAGTTCGTTTTTTCACACTGTCATTTATGAAATTGGTAGTTATGGCTTGTGGCGATGTTTAAGGATTTTCTGGAGCTATTGTAGAGATGACCGGTGACTTATTGGTAGTTGTTGTAGTAGGCGGTGATATAGAAGATGCATTATTGGATTTATCCTGGTTTTCTGATGATCTCGTGTTGTTGCTCATGGGGCTGTGTTGAATACAGCATATAGTCTCTTGTTCCGACATTATACAAAATTGTGATAGTTTCCTTTTCGGCAAATCCCCGTCAGTTTTTGGACAATTTTCCGGCAGTAGACATACTCCTAAAACGCCATTTATTTCACACGACTCTTCACGGCAGTGTATATGCCAAGTCCCTTGGCACTTCCGCAAGGGCTCTTTCCAATACTGGTAACGGCGATTATGTTGAAGAGGCATTGGTTGTCAGCTATCATCACTTGCAGTGGTCCACCACTATCGCCTCCACAAGAGTATCGTCCTCCTTCTAAGCTTCCAGCGCACAATTGATCGTCCGTTATACCTTGCGGTAACCTCTTTCTGAGAGTCTTTGCATATAGTCTTCGGCAGGTCGGCTGGTCAATCAAATCCATCACCATCTTCAGTAAGTCGTCCGATGTATCTTCAGCAAAGTCAATGTGCCCCCAGCCAGTAACGACAGCTCGCTTGTTTTCGATGGTCGACTTTGTCCATAGATTTGCTGGTCGAATATTTAAAGTGAACAGCTCAGACCGATAAGATCCTTCGGGACGCGTCCCGTGTTAACCGCGAGTGAATCCAGACTGTAGAATTGCATTATATTATTATAAATTTATTATTGAATTATTATTTAGAGGTGAGAAAATTTTAAAATATGTTGACACTTAGAATTTAAATTTCGAATTTTATGACTATTGTAGAATTAACTGTTCCATGGGAATCAAATATCCCAAAAGACAATGAGTACAAATTAAATATTTTTTCTTTTTATTTATTTATTTATTTTGTTTATTCACCTATTACTAATCAACATAACAGTAAAACCAAGGCATTGAGAAGTAAAATTAATAAAGATATTACCGTAACTATACAAATAGAATGACACTTATAATACTAGTTATCATATAAGAATAAATAATTAATAGCTTGCAATTTAAACAAGTGAGGTTGGCGGTAAAAATATCAAAATCTGGCGCCATTGAGTGAATTTTATTTAAGCGCCGCAAAGCACATGCCAACAAGTTCCACCTAGTAAGGCTAGTGCGCGAGAACGGCTCCGCGAAAAGATGGTGCGATCGAGCGCAGAGATAATTATTTGGTATGAAAAGATCCACCTTGGCTAGTAAGCTAGGTTTCAGTTTTACCACGAATTAGATTGAAAACATAGGACATGGTCAGCATTTCTCTTCTGAGACAGAGAGAATTATAGCCAACCATGCCTGTGATAAATGCAGTCGGATACAAAATTTTACGTGAAGCTTTACGCGAAGTGAAGCCGAGGGCAACAGCTTGTATTATATAACTTGTTTCTATTCGGGTGGGCCCAAATTGGTCTTTCTTCTTTCCTTTGAAGACCGGCAACTTAATAGGTAAGGACCTTTGATATCTTTGATATCAAAATCACGGTCACCTTATTGTCCATAATATTTGCTAACAAACGTTAATCATAATGACCTACGCTGAGCGCCGTAGGATACGATTCTATTAGCGAAGCTATACTTATACTTATGTACCTCGATATGCAGGAAATAAACTTTAAAAAATAGCCAATATTCTTTCAAAAGAAAATATGTTTATATTAATAGTTGATCATATCATCATCATCATATCAGCCGGTAGACGTCCACTGTTGAACATAGGCCTCCCCAATAGAAAACCATGACTAACGTTCTTGAGCCGTCTCCATCCACCTACTACCTGCAACCGTGGCAATGTCATTGATGTAGGCACAATTTAGCATTACCCCGTCCATCTCTGGAATTATTCAAAAGGGATCCAAATTACGTTGGAATGGCGTGTTACAATAAACTGCCTGAGAATATCAAAAGTATATGTAGAAACGGAAATATCACCCAATTTAAATCGAAATTAAAAGGCTACCTTATTGCGAGAGAATTATATAATATTAACGAATTATAATTAGATTACTGACAATTTCCATCTCGATTTTTTTTATTTAACTTGACATTTGTACCATTTTATTGATTATTATATTATTACTATTATTTCTAATTGTCTCCCATAATCAATTGTAATTCTTACTTACAGGACCATTTAATTTTAATATTATAATTTCATGACTATCTGTAGTTATAAATATCTAATATAACTCAATTATGTGGTGAGTCTCTAATGAAATATTTAGTATACATTTTAAAGTTATTTTAACATTAAGCGGCTATATAAAATGTCTAAACAACTATGTAAAGTTTTTTGTAGACAATAAATGCGATTTGATTTGATTTGATTGGTTTCATCAAACCAAAATTGGAGGAAACCAGATATTTTTAGCTTTCTACTCCGTCGTCTGCGTGTGAGCAAAAGCAGTACAGGTAGTGCCTCTTCCTCAAAATCCATATCGTGACTGCAGCCTAATTGTCAACTGCTCGAGCAGTTGAACGCGACTGCCCGAGCAGTTGACAATGACTGCTCGAGCGGTCCGTGTTTGTCGTTTGATGACTAACTGCTCGAGCTGCCCGTGTATGGACGGTCCAAGCAGTCACTTTAGACTTATCAAGATCGCGGCGATTCCCCAGACGGCATTTCATGAGCTGTCGTAATTCTCAACCTTACTTTTGACGATTCAAGGACTATCGAAAACTCGGCTATTCGACTTAGCTAGAATGAACGATTTCCTTTTTATTTTATCGTAGGTTCGATATATAAGAAGATTTTATTGCAATGTTTTTACACGATATGTAAGAAAAAAATTACTAACTGTAAAAATGTACTCTACTATAAAAATAACTCATCAAAAATCTCCCGAATAATTTTGATGTAGATGCAGAAGAATATCTCGCTCTATTTGTTGATTAACCCCTCGAGCGGGTGTAAATCTTGACAGTCACCTGTCATTTATAAAAGTTGAAGGTCAAAAATATATCGATCATAAGAAAGAAACTACTTGATGGATCATGAAAAGAAGAATTATTGTAGTATGATCACATTGAAATTTGAAATATAAAATATTGAAACCTCATTTTGGTAAAACAATTAGATAATTATGAATAATTATTAGAAAGTTGGAGAACTAAAAAAAACACACTTATTCAGCGATATCGACGTTTTATCTCAAAATACGAAACCCTATCTAGAAATTGTACACACATTTGTGTACGTTATTACATGCTGTACCAAATCTATTAGTTCGTTTTACTCATTTTCATACATATATCCGAAGAGAAGCACAGATTTGAGCAATGGCAGCACTAGACTAAGTGCCCTCAGAATACAAACAATTATATTAGGGATTCTAGAGTGCGAGAAGCACGACTGAATAATGGTACGATACAGAATTTATCCGTCTTTCTCACACATATCTAACAAGGGGTGGTTGCACTGTGATTTTGGTGTAAATTCAGTCAGTTGAGAACGCGGTTTGTCGCGCCGCGCTCGTACCCGTTTTGGAACATTACTGAGCATTGACTACAATACATCGTACCCGATTCTGGACGTTACTGTCTTGAGGGGTTAACGTCGATAAGCCATTTACTTGCAGTGCAATAATTTACAGTCAAAAGTCTTCCGCTCCCGCTTCGAGTGACGACAATCGTATATCCGGAATCCCAGCCCAGTACTGTAGTATTTTTAAGAGGCTCTTAAGCAGATTCTACAGGATGTTTCTGATTAGTGACATCCTTGTAGTGGCTGAATCAGTATGGCGAACTAAGCAACTGTTAGGTTGTGACCATGGGGCTTCGACGTGACTTTCGGGAAGTCAATTAAAACCTATATAATACCTATTCCAAAATATGTTTATTATATGTCTGAACAAAATCATATGTTTAAAAGATGAAATAATTAAAAAATGTTCAATATTTCATGACAATAGTATTTTTTTTTTACATTGAAATGTTTTTGTTGATTTCCATAAAGTTTGATCAGTCACAATGTGGTCTGTTCTTGTTTAGAGCAAATCAACTTTTGTTTGAAATTTTTGAGAAAAACAAAAAGTTTTTTTTTAAATGTTTTTTTGGAATTTTGTTTTTTATTTGAAAATAATATAAAAAACGATGCGCTATCTAGTGGTAAGTAAAATATTGCTAATATTGGTTAATAGCAATATTTTACCTATTGCTAGATGGCGCAGTGCGCTCAACGCCTCTCAAACTTTTCTTTAAAAAAAAAAAAAGTTTTTTTTTCATTTTTTTCCAAAAATAAATATACGAAGTTGATTATTTGGTCGTACAGATGCACCTATTACAAGGATGTCACTAATGAGAAACTCACCCTGTATAGATAGTATATCCAATTTACCTGTGTGGGTTCTTTCATGATCACGTATCTCCGCTCTTCTTGCAAAAGACTTCCCGCACGTTCTGCATTCGTGGGGTTTATGCCCGGAATGTACAACTCCATGAACGACGAGGTTGTGTGCTGTTCCAAATGCTTTACCTAAAGATAAAACGTTAATCAGTTATTTCGATATATTAATCTATATACTAATCTGAAACCTGTTTTTCCTGTATTAAGAAAACCGTTAGGTGTAAAAATTCAGTTGAGGTGTCTAAAAATAGGTCTCGGTCTGTGTCGCCGTGTCGTCAAAGGAGAAAAATAAAAAAAGGTCATCAAAAAAGAAAAATAAAAATGATAGTACCATTTGCTGGATTTCTGCGCAGCGGGGTAGGGGAAGGGGTGGGGGTAGGGGAACAGGGGAGAGGGTAAGGGGGAAGTGAGGGTTGTGGGGAGGGGGGGGGGGTTCACAAGGCACCGCAACGTAATCGAATCAATCCAAACAAATATTATCAGTACATAAGTAAAAGGTATATTTCAGTTTTTTTTTTAAACATTACGGTCAATAAAGTCACCGTTGAATTCGACGGGTTTCAGCTATTATATAGAAGACTCTCTTGCGGGGAGATTACGACAGCAATAGTTTGGCTCACGCTATTGGCCTTAAATGCCAGAATGATTGGACAACAATTGCAGACTTTTGCATTCCTTCTCCAATGCACTGGAAAGTAATGTTGTATGACTGGACGCCAGAGAAGCTAAAATTTTATTTAAATGCCTTTCAGCAAACGCTTCCAGACCCCAGTAACCTCGCTCGTTAAAGCTATGCCGAGGATAGTTCATGCCCCCTTTGTAGCAATACCCTTTGCAAGGCCAGACATATTCTACCTGGCTGCAAGGTGGCCTTAGAAGAAGGACGGTACACTTACCGCCACGACAAAGTCGTTGCTGTTATTCGCGAGGTAATTAGCCTCTCAGTGGCTCATGCTAACAAGGGTTTGACAGTACCCTCCAAACCCCCAATACAGTTTGTGCGGGTTGGCTCTAAAGGCAATAAATATTTTACTACAAACCTTTCTCAATAATCGAGAAAGCTTCAGATTGGATTCTGGAGGTCGATTCGGTCTCTAAGCAGTATAAATTCCCTGAAAATCCCAGATGCACAGCCCTGCATCCAGATATAACTCATATCTGGGAAGGTGACCCTTATCGTAGAATTAACTGTTCCATGGGAATCAAATATCCCAAAAGACCACGAGTACAAATTAAATAAATACCATGATCTTGCAAATGTCGTTACCCTGTGAGAGTGGCCACCCTTCACTAGACTCCAATTGATTGTGAGCGAAGGGTGGTTCTCATCATGAAGTTTTCTCCGTGAATGAAAGTCGTGGATGTAGAAGTATTTAATCAGAAGGTTGAAGTGAGTCGCCAGTTCTTAACGCCTTGATTGTTATTTCGCCGTGGTGTAGTAGTGTGGGTGCGAGGTGAAACAGTAGTAGTGTGTCCGAAGTGTGTAGTCGAGGAGCGAGGCTTGACGATCGGTATCGCGGATAATGCAGGTACTGCTTGATAATGAAGAGTAGTCGCGATAACTGTCCACTGAGAGAATGATGTATAGCCGTGTACTTGTCCACCAAGGGAATGATATGTAGAGCGCGGTAACTATCCGCCAAGGGAATGATATTGATCGATTGAAATGTACTACGTTTTATACCGTGAGCGGTGATGTAATAGCTATGAGTGGGGTGTGACATGTGACGCTTGCCTGAGCATAAATTGCCGAATTTAGTTGGAAATTAACTGCAGCTGGCTCGTGTAGATTTGAGCGAGTTTGCGGTTTCCATTCTGTGGAAATTACTTTTTTGTTGTGGGTATGTTGGAGCGACAGGGCTCCAACAACCCGAAACGGCTTCACTGTTCACCTTCATGCGGTGGAAGTTGGCGCTCGTGGCATGCCAGCTAAATCTCTGTTTCACCTTTTTAAAGATCTTGGTCTCTCCAGAAAAATAATCAACTCTTTCTTAGAAAAATCTTTTAAAACTGCGATTTCCGCATCTCAAATTCTATGGCTTCGAAGGGGGAGTGAATGAGTGGTAAGGTGCACGCTCACATGTGGCAAGACAGCTGTCCTAAACCTACCACAGCCGGTCGTTAGTCCAGCATCCACTGCTCACCCCCAGAAGTGTAATAACACTATATGATGGGGCCGATTTCAGTTGGTGAATTTCATGGACAGCCGTCTTGCCACATGTGAGCGTTTACCTTACCACCCATTCACTCCCCCCTTCGAAGCCGTAGAATTTTAGAACATAAGTTTCGATTTTAGTTTACGAAGAAACGCAATCGGGCACAATGTCAACACAAATCTTCGCAAAAACCGCAAACAGCAAAAAACCCAACTATGCAAAATTTAAATCTCATCCTTTATAGAACGTTCTGCAAAATAGAGTGGTGGACAAGTGAAATAAACCAAATGGCAGTAAAGATGGCTGATGATGGTAGTTCGTCCATTCTAGAAAGTGTTCATCGGGTGGTAATCAAGATTTTCAGTCATGAAGGAAGGATTACAGAGAGTTCTAGAGCAAATAAAGAGTCAAATATCTTACCGCAGGTCATGCAGACAAACTCCTTGATGCCGGAATGCGTCTTCTCATGCTGGTTCAAATTCTGGATTGTGTAGAAGGCCTTCGGGCAGACGGAGCAAGAAAATGAGCGCGGTCTTTCCTAAAATTTTCAGGATAAAGAATTATTCATTTATATTATTTTTATCTTATTTTATTTGGAAAATTCACAGCATTACAAAATATACAAATAGTAAGGCATAATACAGTAGAACCCCTCTAATCAGTCATCTTTGGTACTGCGGGGGGTATGGTCGGAACGCAAAAAAGGTCAGATTCAGAAAATACAGATTCACAGTAAAATATACTAAAATATACAGATTTACTGTATTTTTGAGTTGAAAAATCTAAAAATGCAAAATGTCTGCCTAATTCGTTGACAAAATACATATTACTTTGTTTTTCGCTAAAACATATGAAGTTTTCGGCGTATTTGTAAACTAATGAGGTTATTTTTTTCGAGAAATCATCAAAAAATTTATTGGTTTTTATGAGCTAATATCTAAATATTTTTGTATGTAAATAAGCAAAACGAAATATTATCTTTGATAGAGAATCTAATAAAAATCACGATAGCATTTACGATCTCTAAATAGGGTTCCGTATTTTTCCGTAACACAATGACAAGTTAGAAATGCCGAGTTTTTTTTTAACTTTTTTGAGTTTCTGATTCATTTTCATTCATAATTATATACTTGTTTTACAAAATGAGATTTCAATATTCTATATACGAAATTTGGTTGCATATCAGAACACCGTTGACTACGTAACGACCAATATTGGCGGCTTGCTCCCGGAGCGCACAGTAATATTATTTTCTAATTCGAACGCATCCTAAAATCCATACCAAATATCTCATTATTACCATTGATACATAAACGGCCGCTAGAATAATTTCGCGCGTCATTTTGCGGATATTTATGGTAAAATTTCATGGTCAAACATCATCATTTTTTTTTTTTCGAGAAATTATCAAAATTTTTATTGGTCTTTATGAGGTAATATCTAAATATTGTGTATGTAAATAAGCAGAACGAAATATTACCTTTTATAGAGAATCTAATAAAGATGATGATAGCATTTACAATTTCTAAATAGGGTTCCGTATTTTTCGGTAAGACGAGTACAAGTTAGAAATGCCGATTTTTTTTCACTTTTTCGACTTTCTCATATTTATTCATTATCTAAAACCGCGATTTGCGCATCTCAAATTCTATGGCTTCGAAGGGGGAGTGAAGACAGCTGTCCTAAACAACAGCCGGTCGTTAGTCGGGAATCCACTGCTCACCCCCCAGAAGTGTAAAAAAAATAGTATTATGATGGGCCCGATTCCGGTCAGTGAATTCCATGGCAGCTCCGTTTGTATTTTATTTTATTTTATTGTCATCTAATTGTTTTACAAAATGAAATTTCAATATTCTACATACGAATTTTCAATGCGATCATTGCACAGTTATTCTTTTTATGCTTGCTATAGTAGTTCCATAGTTATAGTAGGTACTTGTAACAAAAATCCAAATTTGCGTGGCATGTTATACTTCAGGAACCTGTTGCACGCATTGCAACATGCTTAGCGTGTATTTCTCTTTTTTTTAATTGGTCTTACTCAGGTTTTGAGTATTTTCTAAGCATTTTTTCGAGTACGAGCATCTCTCCAAAAAATCGCTAAAAGCTTTGACATTTGACCTGTCAAATTAGAAATAGCCGTATTGCGCGGCCCAATAAAAAATGACCCTTCCGGTGTCCTTGCCGTAACAATAAAACAAGAGGTTTCAAAAAAATATCAAGTTCGAAAGAACCTTTTAAAAAATGTAATAAATATTACAAAAATATTACTATTTTATTGTGAACACGAGTTGTCATGAGTTTTTTTTTTTAATCTCCTAAAGTTTGTTTAACGACAGGCAACTTCCGGCCTGTCAAATTGGTTCCATGATGGAAGAAGTGACTTTTTGCTCACTCGCGTTGGGAGACGGAGAACCTGGTGAAAACCAGTGATCCGTGAAGTATAGTGCACTAGGAGTGCGGCGTTTTTTTGTGCACTGTGAACGAGGTCATATTTTTTGCGTGGTTTTGGCTGTGTCGCCTTTTATTTCTCAAATGTAAAGAAACCTCACGAATCGGCCAACCGTGCCTCGCCTGGATATTCCATTTAACCTGTAAAAGTACAATATGTCGCCGTAGTCGGAAGAGGAGACTTACGGAAGAGCTACCTGCTGAATAAAGGACCTTGGTTTTATAAATCATAAATTTGTAGTTTTATTTTAAATTTGCGAAGGTTTATTCTCCGTTTTGCCAAATTTAGTGCCAAACCAAAGTCTTTACCCGACCCTGTGGTTATTTTTTTCATTTTTCGGTCATCACCTAACCTATGGTATCTTTTTCGCGTTTTGGATAAATGCGATAACGCTATATACTTAATCACACGTTATATACTTTTTGTCGAGCGCGGAGATATTGCAAGAAATTCCAATAAATTGCCGCGGTCTGCCATGAAATTATGCCGCTGCTCGAGGGGTTAATTAGATTTCTTAATAATATTTTTTTACAATATACCAGACAATTTTTTTATTCAAGAGACTCGAGAATTGTAGAATCGTACGATCAAATTGAGGTATCTCATACGCTTTGTTTTTTTCATTTTATTTTTTTTTGTTTTTGTACTCGAGCGTACTCAACTATACGTGATATGGGTTGTTGCGTTCAGGCGATAGTATAGCGGCCATATGACGTACGTTCGTATAAGTAGGGCGGTTTAAAAAGATATACATACCGTGTGAGTTTTCTGGTGGGCGTGATATGTGTACTTGGAGGCGAAACTCTTCGAACAGACTTTACATTCATATGGACGTACCCCATTGTGGATATTCATGTGCTCGTCCAACAGATTTTTAGAGCTGTAGAATAGACAGATTTAGGTAGTAGCATTGTTTATATATAGTAATAGTGGTATTACCCGGCGTCGCCTGTGTTAAATCCAAAATCAAATACCTATGTATACCAGTTTTCAGGGCAATCGGTTGAACGGTATATAAATTGAAATGCTGGAACTTGGGTTGTCGACTACAGCAGGCGAGCCCGTCACCACAGGAAGTTTTAACGATTAGTCGTTCTATCTTCCTGGAGTGAGCGCAGAAGACTTGGGGACAAAACAGTCCACCGTCTAGCTACGCCACAAGCCCGTAAGAGGCCAACGCCATAACCGCGAGATAGCCAGGAACGTTACACAGCGGGCCGACAATCACGCCCTTACTTCCAATTGTGACCAGATTACTCCGGTCTCTCGATTGGTTACGAGTTCGAGGTCGCTTGCGCGGTCCTCTCCCTTACGAAGCAGTGAAACGGTGTATACCGGATCTATCGCGGACCACAGCGTTTTTTGCCCGGCTGTTCACCCAGGATCGGATGGCCGATGGTCATTTCAAGAGTAGTCGCCGTAAGGTCCGCAACTACCCCCGCTCTATAGGAAACAGTACTGCTTCCAGACTCCCCCGACTGTTAGTCAGGTTTTGGGAGCTAATGGGCCCTTGCTGAGTTGGCCACGAAGACCCATTCTGTTCAGGGTTGGTCAGACTCACGGGTCAACACCTATCCGACGCCCAATAACTCCCTTGAAATGCTGCAGTGCCATCTGGTGGCGAGTTACACTAAAGTTAATAGCGCGAAAATATTATGCGCGCCGCAAATGTCTATGTTTACCAAATTTCATGGCGATCGGTTGGGTGGTATAGAAGTTGATGTGTTGCAGCGCCATCTGGTGGCGAGTTACAATAAAGTTAATGGCGCGATATTATGCGTGCTCAAATGTCTATAGATACCAATTTTCATGGCAATCAGTTGAGCGGTAAAGAAGTTGATGTGCTGCAGTGCCATCTAGTGGCGAGTTACAATAAAGTTAATAGCGCGATAATATTATGCGTGCTCAAATGTCTATGGATACCAATTTTCATGGTGATCAGTTGAGCGGTATAGAAGTTGATATGCTGCAGCGCCACCTGGTGGCGAGTTACTAAGGGCAATTCGGAACGCATCCTTTCATTTAATAAATCGAATACTCTTATTTCTCGGTGCTATATTCAAATTTCAATCGTCTTGGATGGGAATAGTCGGTAATTTTACTGCCATTTCCTAGCCTCGAGTATGGCTATCATCTCTTCATCTCTTCATTTCCAAGTTGGATATCAGACTTCCTAACTGGTCGCACCTTCCGAGTGAAAGTAGGCGACTTTAAATATGAATATTTCACTGTATCCAGTGGAGTTTGGTTCACTTTGTATATTACGGATCTTCAAGCCTCAATCGCATCGCAGAGCAGCTACTTTACCGATGACACAAAATTCTTCGCAAATCCTATTCTATGCAGTGAACAGCTTCAGCTAGATCTTGACAAGATCAAAGCGTGGATAGAAGATTGGTTGCTTATTTTAAACACCGAGAAATGTGTAGTGCTTCATATCGGGAAAAGCAACCCCAACAAACAATGTTTTCTGGCAAACGCCCAACTAGAAGCAGTCAAGCAACAAAAAAATCTTGGAATAACAATTACTGATGATCTCAAGTGGGAGAAACACATAATTGCAATTGCTAAAAGAGCTAACTCTACTCTCTATCTAATAAGGAACGCTTTCCAACATATGTCAATGAGATTTTTATTGACTCATATGTGAGACCTATACTTGAATATGGCTATCGGCTCTGGAACCCCCACTTATGCAAAGATGTAGATGTCCTGGAAAAGATGCAGCGAAGGGCAACCAAAATGCCCGTGGTCCTAAAGCAGCGGTTCTTAACCTTTTTGGCTGGCGACCGAAACTACGAATATATTTGAAGTACGCGACCCTAATCTAATTTTTTATTTTATTTTCCAGTGACAGGTACTAAAATGATAATGTAATTTTGTAAATGTAATTTAAATAAATGTAATTTTATTAAATGTAGTTGTAAAATTAGAAATAACAGCTTTATTTCAATATTCTGTATTAAAATCAGACAATTCAGCATTAACCCCTAGAGCCCCGATTGGCCGATATCGGCCAAAACTTGACTCAGCGGGACGGCCCAGTTTTAAGTTTATTTTAATTTAACCCGTTGAGTATGAGTCAACCAAATCTGGTCGCGAAACAATTATCCGTTGAGTACGAGTCGACCAAATCTGGTCGCGCGTTTTTTTCACTTCTTTGACGTTCTCATATTTATTCATAATTATCTAATTGTTTTACAAAATGATATTTCAATATTCTATATTCGAAATTTCAATGCAATCATTGTGCAGTTGTTCTTTTTATGATTGGTGTAGTAGTTTCGTAGTTATAGTACTTTAAGTCGATGTCGCCGAAAATCCTGCAAAAGAGACAGATGCATCCATGAAAATACCCATTTACTCCAAGGGTTAATTTGTTTTATTTTATTATGTTTTATTATGTTAATATGTTTTAATTTAATTATGGGTACAGTGGTTTGGCAGTAATTAATGTTTTGGTGAGACAGTGTCATAATAATTTTTTTTTTACTAATTTTTACTAAATTTTTTTGGGACATCAACTTGTCAATCGGCTGAGGGGCCGAGGCCTGAAGGGTTAAAATAGTTTAAAAAATTACAGCAAAATAATTAGTGACTACCCTGGTGTTGTATTTTTGAGCATAGATCATGTATACGTGGAGTTATGTTTATAGAAAGTGCACACCGCATGTCATGCTGAGGATCCAACCTATTCCTGTACTTATTCTTCATAACAGCAAGGCAGGAAAATCCTGCTTCACATAAATAAGTAGTTGGGAATGGTAGCAGGGCTTTTTCAGCTTCATTGCTCAGAACAGGCTTCCCAGATAATTGTGCCCAAAATTTTGTGAGACTCGTTCTGGCAAATCTCTCTTTTAAAACTGCATCACTTTGCATTTCGAGCAATTCTTCTTGTAATCCAGCTGAATCTTTTTCAACGCCCATTACATCTACTTAAAATGGATTTCTTACCCAACTGTATTTAACGATATAGACATTTTGTGGAATATATCTTTCCATTTCATTTTCAAGTTTTCTCAAGTGTTCTAAAAAAATAGGCATGGTCACCACGAAAATACGGTTGCCATTAAGATTAAGATCTCCCAAAAACAAAATTAATGTTGGAAACGCTGCCAATTGACAATGAGCAATTTTATTCTGCCAAAGTTTTATTTTGATTTTAAAACCGCGACCCAGCCCAATACCTCTCGCGACCCGAATTTGGGTCGCGACCCGAGGTTAAGAATCGCTGTCCTAAAAAATAGGAATTATGAAATCGCTTGGAAATACTTGGAATGACTACTCTCAAACAAAAAAGACAAAGAGGAGACACAATTGAGACATATAAAGGTATGAAAGTTTAGATGAAAATTTAAGGTGGAATGCTCACGGAGAGGAATTAAGCGACAGACTATCCAGCGCCTGTTTCTTACTAAGGCAAATAAGGAAACTGATCAGTGTTAAACACACCAAAATAATATACTTTGCCTATTTCGAGTCAATTCTTCGTTACGGGATTCCCTTCTGGACACAGTGTACAGTAGTTTTAAGGCAACATATTTTCTCTCTCCAAAAACGAGCCATAAGAATATTGATAAACCTAAAACATAATGAATCATGTCGTGGTCACTTCAAAAATCTCAGTATTCTAACGCTACCATCACTATACATATTTGAATGCATAAAATTAATATTAAAAAACATAGGAACAATAAAGACCCAAAAAGAAATTCACTCGCATTTCACCAGATGTAGGCGCAATTTAGCATTACCCCGTCCATCTCTGGAATTATTCAAAAGGGATCCAAATTACGTTGGAATGGCGTGTTACAATAAACTGCCTGAGAATATCAAAAGTATATGTAGAAACGGAAATATCACCCAATTTAAATCGAAATTAAAAGGCTACCTTATTGCGAGAGAATTATATAATATTAACGAATTATAATTAGATTACTGACAATTTCCATCTCGATTTTTTTTATTTACCTTGACATTAGTACCATTTTATTGATTATTATATTATTACTATTATTTCTAATTGTCTCCCATAATCAATTATAATTCTTACTTACAGGACCATTTAATTTTAATATTATAATTTCATGACTATCTGTAGTTATAAATATCTAATATAACTCAATTATGTGGTGAGTCTCTAATGAAATATTTAGTATACATTTTAAAGTTATTTTAACATTAAGCGGCTATATAAAATGTCTAAACAACTATATAAAGTTTTTTGAAGACAATAAATGCGATTTGATTTTGATTTGATTTGATTGAGGTACATAGGCTGGAGAATATTTACAAATTCTACGACAACACAAATCTTCGAGGTCATAGCAAAGAAGTCAACCGTACAAAATTTAAATCTAATCCTCTTAAGAACGTTCGCAAAATAGAGTGGTAAGTAAGACATGTGGAATAAACTACCATTTGAAGTGATTAGTGCAAGTTCTGTCAATCAATATACTCGATTTGTACCTAAAAACTTGTTAACCCCTCACGTTGCGAGGTAAAACCTCACCTTTTTTGCGCGCGAATATGTCGCGCGCAAAAAATCGACGCGAGTCAACGGCCTTGAGAAAAACGATCATAACTTATAAACCACTAAACGGATTAAAAAAAGATAAAGAGAAAAATGATCGCATTGAAATTTGACATATAAAACATTATAACCTTATCTCGTAAAACAATTAAGATAATAATGAATAAATATTACAAAATTGGCAAACTCAAAAAAACTCGCCTATAAAATCATTTCGATTTTTTTGTAAATACAGTTTTTGTAAATATCAAAAATTGTAAATACAGTTATGTTCTTTATTAAATGCTTTACCAAAACGATATTTTTTTTTACTTATTTGCATACAAAAATACGGAAAAAATATTTATTTATTCAGCCAAGAAAAATTTTATGTATTCTCGTAAAAAAAAATTTTTTTAATTTTTAATTTGTGACTACTTATGGTATTTTTTTATATGAAATTCTTTCAAAATAACTTTATTACTACATCACTTCTTCTTAGAAATCACACCAGAACTTTGAGCTTTGTCTGATATTATAGAAAAATCTAAAGTTTTGAGAGTTTCCGCGTCCGAACCTAATAATAAACTTTGAATGCCCATAATATAAAATTCGTTAGATTTTTTCAATTATATTGTCTTATCATAGACTTATTATATGTCTAATAACTAATTACTATACTCCAAAGAGTCACATTTCATCGAAAAACTATGGAAAATCGCACTTTTTTCTCTCATAGTAATTATCAAAACAAGTTTCATTTTCGCGAGCCATATTAGAAAACAACATATAATGTTCAAAATACGCCTAATTATGTGATAACTTAGGATGTAAATGAAGCAATACCTATTTTATTAGTAAATTAAAGCGACATTACGTCATGTTTCGCGATATATCAGGATATTTCACAAACATTACAAAATAAAAACGGCCATTTTTTCGCGAGCCGTTTGTTGTTGCCAAAGTGTTTTCTTCGAAAATTCGTGAAAAACAGCAAATGGACTGTCTAAATTGACTAATCCTAATGCCTAAACTACTTAAAAATGGAAATTACTCACTTTTATCCGGTATACACTGCACTTATATCCACAAAACACTGCACAAAACAAACATTTCGCGGAACTATACGCCGCCGCGGGGTGGCCGATCGAGACTGCTGTTTTGACGTCTAATGCTGACTTTTTAAATCGGCGATCGATTTTATCGTCGTTGGCCGGCGAATGAAAGATTATTTGGCCATGTCGTTACGCGGTCAGAAAGCATTAACTACGACGATTCGAATCGTAAATTGCATTTTTCGCAGCGGCGAGCGCGATATCCAAAATCGGATGTTACGGATTGTAGGCGGCCGCCATACATGTCCCCAAATGGATGTTACGTGCTCAGCGGGTTAATATTATTTATATTGTCTATTGTTTAGCTTTACAAGATCTAATGCGGACGTTTCAGCAAAGCTGCCTGTCCAGAATAAAAAGTAATAACAATAATAATCTCCTACAGCAATGACATGCAGACGACACCTCATAGGCTGTCGTCTATCCTAACCTCACTTCTGACGATTGAAGGACTATCCAATCGCTTTTTTCAGTTTGATTTCCTGCAGAAAGGTGAGTAATTTGCTTTCTAAAAGAGTTTATGAATGAGCATTAGTCATTGGAGATAGCCCATTTGCTTTTTTTCACATATTTTTGAGCAAAAAGGTTCGGTCAAAATGGCCATTTTTTTTTTTGTAATTTTTATGAAACGACCGAAATATTGCGAAATATGATGCAATATTGGTTTAATTCGCTGATCAAATAGTTATTATTATATACATCGTAAATAATCACAGAATTACCCGTATTTTGATCATTACAAGTTGTTCCATAATTTGAGCCGCGCATACCTATTTGTTTAACAGCCTTACCAATAAACGAGTTGTAAAATTTATACCTCTGTTATTACTAGGTATAAGAAAATCTGTGACCAATAAACGCGGTATAGCTTACACCACTGATCATCTCGGGTATAAGCATGGAATAGTGGTACTGGATTTCCATCCGCACTATAACTCCGCTATACCACCCCTAGGCCAGGTATAACAGCGGTTTAACGGAGTATTAACTTAAAAATGGCCGACCGGCGTAACAGCTGTTTCAAACTGACAGCCGCGGACGTGGAGCTTCTCGTTCGCGAATCGTGCGCTTTCGTTGTAATAGCCGTGTTACGACGATGATACGCCTTTTATACTGCTGTGAAATCCTGCGTTTTAGCCGAATAATGGATTTTGTCGACTTGGATGATATGATCGATCTGGATTTATTGGAAGAAATCAAAATGCGTCGTGATAGGCGACCAAAAATTTACAAATTGCGATACGACCCGTTCGATTTGGATGATTACAATTTTAAAACTAAATATCGTTTCACTAAGCCATACGCCGCAAGAATCATCGATATCCTGAGAGCTGACCTGCAAAATACCACTATAAATTCGATCAGCATTCGCGTAACAAAACAATGGGCAAGGGCTTTCTGACAACAAAAAGTGACATTTCATGTGCATTTCATGCCGCTTCAGTTGGCCACACTGCTTCCAAGCGGGCGTTGCCATGCTAGAAATATGACTTGTCTTTGGTTTCAGGGAGTAGTTATAACCGCGTTATAACTGATTTATTGGTCACGATTTTACAACTTCGTTATAACTCGGCTATACCGGGTATAACAATAACAAGGGTTTAACGCGGTTATAAGATAATTTTATTGGTAAGAGTGTAAGTAAATAGTGTGGGAGAATTACCATATTTTGAGTGTGATTTTCTATAGCTTTTCTATGAAATGTGACTCTTTGGAGTATAATAATCAGTTATTGGGCATATAATGAGACAATATATTTGAAAAACTTTAACCACTTTTGTATTATGAGCCGTCAAAGTTAATACCAAGTTTCCGTCGCTTACTCTCAAAAGTTTAGATTTTTCTGTAATATCAGACAAAGCTAAAAGTTCTGGTGTGATTTTCTAAGAAGTGTGATGTAGTGGTAAAGTTATTATGAAAGAATTTCATATAAATAAAGACCCTAAGTAGTCACAAATAGAAAATTTACGTTTTTTTTTTTACGAGAATACATAAAAAATTTCTTGGTTATTATGACTGAATAACTAAATATTTTTGTAAGCAAATAAGTAAAACAAAATAATAGTTTTGGTGAAGCATTTAAAATAAAGAACATAACCATATTCACAATTTCTGCATAATTGTTCCGTATTTTGTGATAAAAACATCGACATGATTGAATAAGCTAGTTTTTTCAGTTCGCTAACTTTCTAATATTTATTCATTATTATCTTAACTGTTTTACGAGATAAGGTTATAATGTTTTATATTTCAAATTTCAATGCGATCATTTTACAGTTCTTCTTGTTATGATCCGTATAGTGGTTTATAACTTATGGTCGTTTTTCTCAAGGCCGTCAATTCACACCGATTTCACGCTCGACAGTTTCACGTTCGAAACGGTACGGGCGAGATTTTACTTCGTGAGGCGAAGGGTTAAGAATCCGGGGGCAGGTTCCAGCCCCCCCCTCCCCCTCCACACAAAAATATCCTGCATGCGGCCGTGATTGTCGGCATACAAAAACAGGGCTCAGCAATAACAGATCATTGACAAAGACTTAGAGTGGTAATAATGACTTTTACAAACCTGTATTTCTTGCCGCATAAATGGCACGGATGGTGCTTGGTGGCATCTCTATCGTTGACTACCTTATTGATAGATCCATGTACGGCTCTTCTATGCAGTCGGAATATGCTCATAGAGGTAAACGTACGCTCGCATAACGAACAACGGTACTGCTGCCCCGTCACGTTCGCCTGTTCTGACATATGTTTTTCTGGAAAAAATATTTCGCATTCATATTCAAATTCATAGAGCAGTGGTTTAAAACCTTTTTTGGTGACGGCACACTTTCAGTCGAGTCGGGTTCGGGGGTGGGTTTGGTAAGCAGATAGAGCCCCCATTAGCGTCGAGGCCGATTTAACCCTCCAACTGCGGCCGATTTTCCTGTTTTTTTGGACAAATTTGCGGGTAGATTTCAGTAGGTATTTTAAATGTGTGCATTTCTTTATCATTTAGCAGGTATATAAAAACAATCGGTTGTGTCACTCCAAGACTTTCCAGGCAAGTAGACAACTCCCCTCGCGCCCTCCCTGACATCCCACCCCCTCCCCGTGCCAACCCAATCTCACCACGCGTTAGTATAATAACAAATGACGTTCGACATCGACTGATCTATTCTACCGTCGATCGATGCAATAGGTCGATGACCGATCTATTAGTGTAGTGGCAACTTAACTTGTGAACTTGAAAATACCGATTGTTTGATTCTACTCTTTATTATAAAAAATTCACAATGGGCGGGTTTATTGTCATATGACAATTTCTTACAACCAACCCTACTGTGTGTAAGTGTGTGTCTTGTATTCGATCGACAGAATTGAAAATGCAATTCCGTTAATTTGATCCCAACGGAAAATGGTGACCCAGCCAGGAATCGAACCCGGGACCTTACAATCTACTCGTAAGATCAGACGACCTAACCACTATGGCAAATAGCATCTCCTGATGCAGACATTATCCAGAAATCATTTCGAACGCTATAATAGCATGCCCCGCGATTTCGCACGGAAGGAGCCAGATTCGGACATTATTTCAAACACGCAGAATATGAAATGTACAACAATCTCGATTCCTAATAAAACTGTAACAATAAATATTCATAATTGCGAAAATGTTTCAAATGTAAATATAAGTGTTTAGTTGTTTTATTATTAGATAGTATTTAATTTCAATTTAGTTGATACTCTATGTTTTATTAAATAATAATATTACAATAAAATATGAGGCGCCTTTTATTTTCTCATAGAGGGTGATGAAAAGAAGAGTGTATCACTCGGGCGCAAAATTTTTATGGCTCGGGCGCTTTTTTGAATCCCTCGCTAGGTTCAGGATTCTACTAAAGAATCCTGAATCCTACTATAGAATCCCTCGCTTCGCTCTGGATTCAAAAAAGCGCCCTCGCCGTACAAATATTATTTTGCTCCCTTGTGATAGAATCTACTATTTTATGATTGCTATAGTATTTACATAGTAATAGTACTTTTTGTCGAGCGTGGCAATATTGCAAGAAATTCCAATAAATTTCCGCGGTCTGCCATGAAATTATGCCGCTACTCGAGCGGTTAAGACGGTTACCGTTTTTCAGCTGCTTTCTGGATTGCGAGTGTTCGTAATAGGGCTCTTTGTGTTCAGAAACTTCTGTCTCCAGTAGGATTTTTCAGTTTTGCGGATGAAGAAATAGAATCACAGAATAAAAGGACAACATTTCAAGGTTTAGCATACTTAGATGAGTGTTGTATTCAGAGCGACGTCTAAGCAGATCCCCGCAAACATCACAGACGTGCACCCTTAAGCCGTGCACTCTTTTCATATGGCCGGAAATGGCGCCACCAACGCCCACGAATCCCGTTTCAACTTTATCTAGAAAAACAAAAATTATATGATCAGGTTAATTAATTATCAATGTTATCATACATGGTCAAATAAATTACTGTTAGTTTCGCCAGACAATCACTGGAAAGACTAGTTGACAGCTACCTGAAAAACTCCCAAAAATGTGATTACGTAATATGTGGATGGCCACTGCACTGGAAAGTAATGTTTGTAGCAATACCCTTTGCACAGCCAGACATATTCTAGTTGGCTGCAAGGTGGCCTTGGATCAAGGACGGTACACTTACCGCCACGACAAAGTCCTTGCTGTTATTCGCGAGGTAATTAGCCTCTCAAAGGCTCGTGCCAACAAGAGTTCCACAGTATCCTCCAAACCCCCAATACAGTTTGTGCGGGTTGGCTCTAAAGGCAAAAAACACTGCAATGCAAAACCTTTCTCAATAATCGAACGACCTTCAGATTGGATTATGGAGGTCGATTCGATCTCTAAGCAGTATAAATTCCCTGAAAGTCTGGGATGCACAGCCCTGCGTCCAGATATACGACCTTGATCAAAAAGTATCAGGAATTTATTTAAAAAAACGAAAATACAAGTTTATTCATCAAAATTGATATTATCCCCTTTAAAGTACTCCCCATATACTGCAATGCACTTATGCCAGCGCTTGATCCAATCCTCGAAATATGTCTGGATCTCGATTTTCGGTATGGCCATCAGAGGGGTCGGCGATTTTTCCATGACCTCATATCGCGTGCTGTAACGCGTTCCACTGAGCGGTTTCTTGAGTCGACCGAATAGGAAAAAGTCGCAGGGAGCCAAACCAGGTGAATTCGGTGGCTTTTGGACGGTATTTGTGTTGAGTTTGGTCAAAAAGTCACGGATATTGATCGCATTCTGCGATGTTGCGAGTTATTGCCCACAAATGCGGTCTTTATTGCGAATTGCTTCACGCAAACGTCTCATAACGCCCAAATAATACTCCTTGTTGACGATCTAGCCATCTGGAAGGAATTCATGATACAAAACACCTTTGTAATCCATGAAAGCTGTTAGCATCGCCTTCTTTTTCGACTGAAAAGGACGTGGTTTTTTCGGTCGCGGTTGATTCGGTGCTTGCCGTTCACTCGCTTGATGTCTGGATTGCGTGTCATACTCATAAATCCATGTCTCGTCTCCAGTAATGAGCCGTTTGATGAATTTTGGGTCAGATTCAGCCTTGGAAGTCATGTCTTTTGCTACGTCAACGCGGTCCCTTTTTTGCATGAAATTCAGGACTTTCGGCACCAGCTTTGCAGCGACACGTTTGAGGCCCAAATCATTAACCACAATGTCGTGAGCGGATCCATGTGCGATGTTCAACTCCTTTGCCATCTCTCTGATGGACAATTTGCGGTTTTCGGTCAACATTTCTTTCAATTTTTCGACGTTTTCCTCAGTTTTCGGTCGTCATTTTCGACGGACGTTAGACCAGTTCTGATGCGTTCGTGCCACACATAAACGTTTATTTTCGACAGAGTATTGCTGCCGAAACACTTTATCAACTTTTTCACAGTCTTCGCACCGTTGAATCTGATTTTCCCACAAAATTGAATGCAAACTCGTTGCTTCAAAGTTAATTCCATTTTTAAAATCGTAAAAAATCGCCGACACACCAAAAGACAGATGCACTATATACACCATAACTTTTACGAATGTCAAGCTATCGAGCTGAAAATGTTACTAGATGTCACGAACAGACGTGCCAACTTAACAAAAAAAGAGAATTGAAATCGGAACACTAGGAGCGCCTCACGGTGATGATTCCTGATACTTTTTGATCAAGGTAGTATAACTCTTTACTCTCTATCTCGGAAGATGGCCCTTATCGTAGAATTAACTGTTCCATGGGAATCAAATATCCCAAAAGACCACGAGTACAAATTAAATAAATACCATGATCTCGCAAATGCCATCACCCGGAACGGTTTCACTGTTCACCTTCACGCGGTGGAAGTTGGCGCACGTGGCCTACCAGCCAAATATTTGTTTCACCTTTTCAAAGATCTTGGTCTCTCCAGAAACTCCTTTCTAGAAAAAATATCTTAAAACTGCGATTTCCGCATCTCAAATTCTATGGCTTCGAAGGGGGAGTGAATGAGTGGTAAGGTGAACGCTCACATGTGGCAAGACAGCTGTCCTAAACCTACCATAGCCGGTCGTTAGTCCGGAATCTACCATTCACCTCCCAGAAGTGTAATAATTGTATATGATGGGCCTGATTTCGGTCAGTGAATTCCATGGCAGCTCCGTTTGTATTTGATTTTATTCACTCGTTCATCAGGTTTCGGCCTTCCGAAATGCTACAGACAACCTCTTTTTCCTCCAAATAATTTCGGTACTTCTGTTGGTATCTCATCTGGATCTAGGTGATTTCCTTAATTTACTATACTGAAAGTCTGAATACTAATATTTTTTCCCCTTATACCCGTTACGGTAACGGCCTACCTTAATGACTAATGACAATCATCTTACAGGCAGCCAGCCAGCTTTTGATATCACATGGCAGCACTCAGGCGGTCACCCCCGCACAGAGATGACTGGCTAAGAAGCCAACTGCACTGGGAGGCCGGTAGCCTTAAATGGTATACTGATGGATCCAAATCGGGACTTGACGTAGGCTGCGGTATATATGGAGAGCGACCAAACTTCGAAAGAAGTGTAAACTTGGGGAAATACGCCTCCATATTCCAAGTGGAGGTATACGCCATTATTGAATGTGCGGATTTCAACCTCCATAAGAACTATGCCAACCACCGTATCTATATCCACTCGGATAGAAAGGCAGCTCTTATGGCACTAGCCTCGAATACCATTAATTCAAAGCTAGTGCAAAACTGCGTATCACTACTGAACTCCCTGGGCGAAAAGAACAAGGTAATTCTAAGATGGGTTCCCGGCCATGCAGGAATCGAGGGAAATGAAAAAGCCGATGAACTTGCTAAGACGGAAGCAAAGGGCCTGAACCTTGCTGTGGCGTACCAAAAAGCCTTGCAAACCGAATGCTCAAACAAATATGTTTAGAACAATCCGTCAACCACTGGAACAACACGCCAGGGTTGAATCATTCCAAAGCGCTAATTAAGGTTCTTGACTATCGGCCTTATCGCTAAATAGGAACAATCTACGCATACTAGTGAGGGCGCTCACGGGGTATTGTGGCCTGAACAAACACATGTTCGACCTCAAGCTCCGAGACACAAAAATGTGCAGGTTCTGCTAAGGGGCAGAGGAAACTCCCCAGCACCTCATGTGCGAGTGTGGCCCGCTGATGTGTAAAAGATACACCCACTTGGGTGGTCATTACCTCCAACCTGAGGAGGTAAAACAATCTGGCGCCAAAAGCCTGTTGCGGTTCTTAAATGACACGAGGCTTAGCGCAGAACTATAGTAGGTGGCGGACACAATAGATCAGCAATGGTCGCAGTGTTACAAGGCTCATAAAGACCTTAGAAAATCCCCACTCAACAAATAAAAAAATAACAGGCGGTCACCCATCCAAGTACTGACTACACCCAATGCTGCTTAACTTCGGTGATCTGATGGGAACCAGTGCTTCAATTTGGTTACACTCATTACAAATACTTACCACTATTGTCTTTGTCTTCGCTATCGGCATTGTCGTCGTTAACACAGAGGATGCAAGTGTACAGATCACCATTACGCTCTACAATCTGAAATGAAAAGAAACAAACCCCATTTTAGTGTTTACTTGTTTAGCCAAGCTGAGTATTTTGTTCTCAGCAAGTCTTTTTACACTTGATGAAACTGTCCGGTCTGTTTTTACACGAGTACCCAACAAAAAAAGAGTGGAATGTGTTCAGAATTCATCTATGTATGTTTTCCGTTACTTTATTCCAAAATAACTTCTAAACGCTCAAAACGATTTAGAGGTATGTGGTATTGTTAGAGCCGTTCTGTCATCCCGAGTGTCATAGGGTACCTTTACTGTCCAAATATTTAATAATACCTTAACCCCTCGAATGTGTAACGTCCCGTCCGCGATGCACGCTTACCTACCGCAAACTGCGTAATGTCCCTTACGGGATGCGGCGCTTTAAATGCCATTTAAAAATCGAAATGCGGTCCTCCCACAATATGTCCAAATACACCTCACTATTGAAAATTTCCGACCGCCAATAGCAAAGTCCAATATTCAATTTATTAAAAATGAGTGACGGCCTGGCCGCTGTCAGTTTGTGCCGTTCGTGTTTAGTGCCGCGGACTTGTGAAAAAATTGTGATTTTCAAGTGTTTCAGTGTGATCATTCTAAAAGAGTTGCATATAATGAGAATATATTTGAAAAACTTTAACCTTTTTTGTATTATGAGCCTTCAAAGTTTCCGTCAAAGTTACCAAGTTTCCGTCGCTAACTCTCAAAAGTTTAGATTTTTCTGTAATATCAGACAAAGCTAAAAGTTCTGGTGTGATTTTCTAAGAAGTGTGATGTAGTGGTAATGTTATTATGAAAGAATTTCATATAAAAAAAGGCCCTAAGTAGTCACAAATATAAAATTGAAAATTTTTTTTTTTACGAGAATACATCAAATTTTTTTTGGGTATTATGACTGAATAACTAAATATTTTTGTATCCAAATAAGTAAAACAAAATAATAGTTTTAGTAAAGCATTTAATAAAGAACATAACTGTATTTACAATTTTTGCAGAGTTCCGTATTTTGTGATAAAAACATCGAAAAGATTTAATAGGCGAGTTTTTTCAGTTCGCCAACTTTGTAATATTTATTCATTATTATTTTAATTGTTTTACGAGATAAGGTAATAATGTTTTATATTTAAAATTTCAATGCGATCATTTTACAGTTCTTCTTTTTATGATCCGTTTAGTGGTTTATAACTTGTGGTCGTTTTTCTCAAGGCCGTCGATTCGCGCCGATTTCACGCTCGACGTTTCGCGTGCGAAAGGTACGGCTGAGTTTTTACTTTGCAAGGTGAGGGGTTACTGTACAAATAATTAAATGTCCAAATCTCCGAATGTCAATAAATTAACATAAATATTTATATTTTATGTGGTATGTTTAGTGTCAAATGAAAGGTCTGATTAAGTATATTCCAAAATTATATATGTATCTACATGGATAAATACATAAACCACATTTTTTTTTCATAAAAAAACCGTAAAAAAATAATTTAAATTGGGCTCTGTTGCAGTTTGGCCACTAAGATCCATGTGTTCAGGGTCGGTCAAACTCACGGGTCAACACCCATCTGGTGGCCTTTACGTAGAAGTGCCATGCCAGTAGGACTCTGGCCTTCAGGCCAGTTTCCTCTAGGAGTCACTGTGTGGCGTCAGCCAATCAATTGTGCATTCTGACCTACAGCCGGGGGAATCTGGAAACAGTACCATCTCCTATAGATCGGGGGTGGTTGTTCACCTTACCGCAACTGCTCTTGAAACGACCAATCGGCTACCTGATACCGGGTGAAGAGCCGGGCAAAGGATGCCGTGGTCCGCGATAGATTCAGCAGACACCTTATCGCCGCTAAGTAAGGGAAGACCGCGCAAGCGACCTCGATTCTGTAACCAGTCAGGAGTCAGGAGGTATCCTGAAGGTTAATTCCAGGCGGATATCCTTCCAAACTGATAGTAAGGGGGCGAGGATGCCCACTGGTTTACCTTTCCCGGTACCTCGCCGTAAGGCGTTGGCCACTGACGGGCAGGTGGCGTAGCTAGATTGTGAATTGTTTTTCATCCCAAGTCTTTTGCACTCACCTCACGGGAGACAGAACGATCTAATATCGTTAAAACTTCCTGAGGTGACGGGTTCGCCCGTTGTAGTTGACAGCTCTAGTTAGTACCATATATAATCAATGCTGTAAGCGAAAGGTGATATGACAGAGAAAGGAAAATGTAACTAACAGGATTATCTGTGTCTGCTTTCTGTTCGATGCTGCTGAGAGCCCGGGAGAGATCAGACCCGGGTTCCAGTTTGATGTAAGTAGCGCCATTTTTTGTTGTGACGCGGATGATTTGTCTTGTCGACTCATCATCGGATACCTGCATCTCTTGCTCAGTGTTTTCTGCAGATTCTGTAAATAAATAATAGATACAGGATGAGTATATAGTACCTTACATAGCGAAAAGAAACTCAGATTTAGAGTTCGTCACCCATAACAGACGTATTGTTAAATAAATTACATGACACAGACTATTCCGATCATATAATTTTATCCGATTGACTTGAAATTTGTAGTGTAGTGTAGTGATGAAGTATAATAAATAAATACAAACGGAGCTGCCATGGAATTCACCGACCGGAGTCGGGCCCATCATAATACTATTTTTTACACTTCTGGGGGGTGAGCAGTGGATTCCGGACTTACGAACCGGCTGTGGTAGGTTTAGGACAGCTGTCTTGCCACATGTGAGCGTTCACCTTGCCACCCATTCACTCCCCCTTCGAAGCCATAGAATTTGAGATGCGCAAATCGCAGTTTTAGATAATTTTTCTAAGAAAGAGTTGATTATTTTTCTGGAAAGGCCAAGATCTTTAAAGAGGTGAAATAGAGATTTAGCTGGCAGGCCACGAGCGCCAACTTCCACCGCGTGAAGGTGAACAGTGAAGCCGTTCCGGGTTACGGCATTTGCAAGATCATGGTATTTATTTAATTTGTACTCGTGGTCTTTTGGGATATTTGATTCCCATGGAACAGTTAATTCTACAATAAGAGCCACCTTCCGAGATAGAGAGTAAAGAATTATATCTGGACGGAGGGCTGTGCATCCGAGACTTTCAGGGAATTTATACTGCTTAGAGACCGAATCAACCTCCAGAGTCCAATCTGTAGCTTTCTCGATTATTGAGAAAGGTTTTGTAGTTAAATGTTTTTTGCCTTTAGAGCCATCCCGCACAAACTGTATTGGGGGTTAGTTAGTTAGTTAGTTTGGCTGGGCTTTTTTCCCGCACTTGGCCTCTTGATTGGGCCGTTGTGCGTGGCTCATGTTTCCATTTATGTTACTCCAGCCAACCCAGGCTGTCCCAGAAGGTTAGCAGCCTGTTTGGGTTGCTACAGGCCTCCGGGAGAGATGCTGGAGATTGTAGTATTTTTGCCCGTTGCTCTGCCACGCTCCTGCATTCCATGAGCACATGCTGTGGCGTTTCTTCTTCCTCCATGCATCCTCTGCATAGAGGGCTGTCTGTCACACCTATGGTAAACAGGTGTTTGTTTAGGGGACAGTGGCCTGTCATAGTACCTATGACTTTACGGATTTTGTCCCTTTTTAATCTGGTGAGGTTGCGGGCAAGTTTTTTGGACGCTTCCGGAACCGCGTTCTTTGTTTGCCTGCATCCTGCGTTTTTTTTCCATTCTGTAAGGTGGGTTTCTTCGGTGTTCCTGCGTAGCCATGTTTTTATTTGGGCCTGGGGAATGGGCATCAAGGGTTCCGGTCCTTTGGTTTTTGGTTTATTTGATTCCCATGGAACAGTTAACTCTACGATAAGGACCATCTTCCGAGATAGAGAGTAAAGAGTTATATCTGGACGCAGGGCTGTGTAGAGACCGAATCGACCTCCATAATCCAATCTGAAGCTTTCTCGATTATTGAGAAAGGTTTTGCAGTGAGATGTTTTTTGCCTTTAGAGCCAACTCGCACAAACTGTATTGGGGGTTTGGAGGATACTGTCAAACCCTTGTTGGCACGAGCCACTGAGAGACTAATTACCTCGCGAATAACAGCGAGAACTTTGTCATGGCGGTAAGTGTACCGTCCTTGATCTAAGGCCACCTTGCAGCCAGCTAGAATGTGTCTAGCTGTGCAAGGGGTATTGCTACAGAGGGGACAAGAACTATCCTCGGCAAAGCTCCAACGAGCGAGGTTACTGGGGTCTGGAAGTGTATGCTGAAAGGCATTCAAATAAAATTTCAGCATCTCTGGCGTCCAGTCATAGAGCATTACCTTCCAGTGCATTGGAGGCGGAATGCAAAAGTCACCAATTGTTGTCCAGTCATTCTGGCATTGAAGGCCAATAGCATGAGCCATACTCTTGCTGTCGTAATCTCCCCGCAAAAGAGACTTCTTCAAGTCCACGTCGCTCGTGGTTGTACTGCCATACCCCAGACCAGTGCCATTCTGGCTGATTCCAGTAAGGAACCTTTTGTGGAAGTCTACGCGGGCTTGTAGTTCATTTGAATCACTACAGCCACTTATTACGTGCTTCGATATTGCCGGATCTTTGGAATTGCACAGAATCGAATTTTTGGTTATTCTGGAGTTGGCGTAGAGCAGAGAGGGCAGTTTAAGCGCTAGCCCAAAATTTTGTTTGGACCTGAAGAGAGTCGAGGGGTCAGCTGGTTTGGCTAAGGACAGCCAGGATTTTAAACTAGCTGTCACCAGTGCATCTAGACGGGACAGTTGGGTTTTGGTAAAATCGTAAATAAGAAAGGGCCATGACAAATGTGACGTTAGATAATTGTCATAGATCCAGGCCTTACGAGGGCCAGAAATTAGCAAGGCATCTATTTTCGCCAGGCAACTTTTGAAATGCTCTATAACATGATCGCCCGAGACGTCTTTTCCCTGATGGTGATTTTTCTGCCGAGGAATTTGAAATGATTGTTTGGGTCTATAAGGGAGATATTAGAGCCCTTATAGACCAATTTGGGGTCATAGGATGTAAATTTTGTGCCCATGCGGGCGAGTCCAAGGCAAAAACATTTGGAGGGCTTCACTTTTATACAGCCTGACCAGTCGCAGAAAAGCTCCACTTTCTGTAATAGCAGGGAAAGCTGCTTGGGGCTTCTGGTGATGAAAGTTAGGTCGTCGGCAAAAGCGAGGCACGACGAGGTGTATTGGCCGTCTGTTTTAAAACGGTAGCCCCACTTCCTGTCAAACTGGCTCAGGCTTTCCAGAAGTATATTAAAAACTATATTAAAAATCGTCGGGGAGAGGCAACAGCCCTGAAATAGTCCAATTGAATATGGTATAGAGCGGGTAGTCCATTCTTGCGTTTTAACATGGAAAGTCAGACAGTTGTAGTAGGAGGCTACAATGTCACGCACGACTGGTGGGAAGTTGTACCAGCGGAGTGCAAAGTGGAGGAGACTGTGTCGGACTGACCCAAAGGCATTCTCTAGGTCGAGCCAGCATACATTGATTTGGCGTTCGTGCTGTCTCGCATCCTTGATGGCAGCAGCCAGGAGAGAGTTGTGCTCGAGGCAGCCCGAGACGCCGCGCATGAAGCCTTTTTGAACTGATACTCCAAGGTACTCATTCCGGTGCATGAATTCGCTCATCCTCGTGTGGACTATGCTAAAAAAGATTTTGGCCACAGTGTCTGTGAGAGCAATGGGCCGAGCGTCCTTTGGTCCGGTGCAAACTGGGACCTTCGGAATTAAGATGACTGTCGCTCGGCCAAAATTCTGTGGGACTACACCGCTATTCCATATATTTCGGAAGATGGATCCTAAATATTGCAGAAGGCAGGGGCATTTTTTGTATACTAAATAGGGAATACCATCGGGACCCGGAGTAGAGCCCGACGGCTTCCTCTTTACTTGATTAAGAATCTCATCTAGTGATGGAGGTTGAGAAGCAAAAGCTACCGTAGGCAGGGGCGGAGGTGTAATGCCCGGCGGAGGGCTGTAATTATGGAGCCGCATTGGGTCCTCATACGTGGTCGAAAAGTATTCCGTGGCCATATCTTCCGGGATTTGGATTTTTCCCTTGGCGGCAGACAAAACCGTTTTGCTGTAGTTAAAACGGTTTTTGTCGAACCGGGCTTCCTCTTTGGATTTGAGAAATGCTGCCTTGCGCTTGTCGTTTTGCGTTGCTACGCTCTGTATGAGTTTTAGTATAGAGCGGTACGCGCGCGAGAAGTTGTGGCAGAGGGCTTTATCCCCGGCTTTCTTGGCTTCACGTAACTGGCGACGAAGTAGCCGCTTTTGCCTACGGAGCTTTGCCTTAAATGCGTTTTCTCTGTGAACCGGGTCGACATGGGTAGATTTTGGGTAAACACCCGAGAAGTATTCATGGACCGCCACCTGGAAGGACGACAGCTGGACGCTGGCAGGGGCATTACGGTTCACAGAGTGGTCAAGAATAGAAGTTAAATTATTATTATGAAATTCCCAGTCCTCTTTCGCAAGTGAAGGGAATTTTAGAGGAGGGAAGGATACGATTTGCGCGGGTAGAGGATTTTTCTTCCTATATATTGCCGTATCCAGACATACTTTTATCCCTAAACTTTTGCAAATTCTATGATTTGATCGTAAATTCCTGTATAGTATTGGGTACGATGCTCGTTAACCAGTGGAATGCTACCACCGATCGGTGGTTTTTCCGTTGCGATAACTCACAGGCGGCCGATCTCCATATTTATGCAATTATGTAATTATATGTTAAAAAATCGCCTACGTTGAATAAGCCACCATTATACATAAGTATGCGAGCACTAACACCTCCTACAATTAAATTTTCGAAGGTTGAAAACGTGCAGTTGTGAGTTTCATTCCCATGGCTAGTTTTCTAATGGTTAATATATACTGTTATGTGTCTAATTAAAATTAGATATAAAGTTGTATTTAAGGCTGCTTGTGTAACGATATAAGTTTATTTATTTGTAGAGGCGCCAGCTACACATGCGAGAAATAGATGATAGACCACATAAACAAATGCAAAGGGCCTCCCTCCGCCTGGGAAGTTACCTTTGTGCGTGGGAGTGGAGCGACGCCAAGGATACCACGGTAGCTCAGTCGTGCTCAGGGGTGGTTAAAATCCTGTATTGACGTCGTCCTAAAGTCGAGAGCATTCAAATTGAATGGACGGTCAAGTACCCTAGTTATGTTTTATTATAAAATGAATTTCGATATATCTTGTGAGAGGACTAAAAGAAGAAGAAGAAGCGATATCAAGTTTAGTGCGCTGCGGCGACGAGATCGAATATTATGATTTACTCACCGCGCCCTCTATCGGTGTACCGACGAGGTACTGCGTCGGCGCGCGTCGATCGCGCCCGCTTGGAGCGCTCGGCCCCGGTCCCGGTCCGCGCTCTTACATAAATCAATGGCTAAATCGTCTAATGTATTTATTGGAAATAATTGCTAGATAATTATATTTAAAAAAAAAGAGAAAATACTATTTGAATCTAGGTACGCTCTAAACCAGCAGATGCTGCTATAATTAAATAATGTACTGCGGTTCTTTTCTCCGCTAAATGATAAAATTAAAATGTATAATTTCAAAGTTCCTTTTATAAAATTATTCTTTATTTATCCCTTGCCCTGAAACATTACCCTGTCCAGTGTTAGTCGGGTACCTACGAGATTGTAGCTCGCTCTGACCCGGCGGTATTTTTAGGTACCGTCTCGATTTCTTTAATTCGCTAAATAATGATTAATTAACCAAAATGAAAGGTTTATTTGACAGAGTAACATATTTTATTTTAATTATAATAAATGAAAGCTAGGCCATAGCATATGGCGAATGCGAGTACATAGTTTGAATTAACAAAATTCTAAAATTAAATTCGTGGAAAATTGAACGTTACAGCCTTTCAATTTTCAGGGCTTAATTCGGCGAAGAGGGATTTTGGACAGGTACTTCGGGTTCTGGAATAGAGAAGGAAGACACTGCTACCCGCGGGAGTTATTGGAAGGTTGCTTCTAGATTCTTTAGCGCCTGCTCCCCGGATGCGATTTTTAAATTTTAAATTATATTTTCCGAAATCGACCTTTAGATGATAGTAGAAAAATTAGTTGAGGCGAGGAGACGGAAGGCGATGCTCAGACACCGGGAATTATGACTGACCCGACGTACTACCTACTTCTATTTTGACACACTCAAATTACTAAATTTTGATTTTACTTGACTCTAATTATTCACCAACGAAGATATGGCAACGGTAATTTACAGGGGACTTGGCTTTAAAAACAATCTTATTAATTTAAACTATTATTTTGAAATCTGATTTTATGGGGAGAAGCTAATGGTTACAGATAGTAGACTTGCCTGTATGAAGGTATGAGATCCGATGAGGGCCTGCCCGATGCGCTGAACTGAGTTTAATTATAGATTTTAGATATTCACAGAATTTAAGTTCTAGACTGTGTTGGCTGGTGTGCAAATGAATAATTAAATGGGCGGTAGTCGGCCCGCTCCGCCAACGGCGGAGCGGCCGGTGTCTTCTCGACCGTCTTGCTCGGTCGTTGCCAGCCAAAAAAAAAAGAAGATTTCTCTTTTTTCTAAGTAAAAATATTCTACCTTACTGATTAAAATTGATTAGGGATGTGCGCGACTTGTCGTCTACATACGGTAAGACGTATCTGCTCGGTGTATCGCGTCTATTGCGCGATGTACAAGTTAACTGGTTAATTATTAAAATGATTTAGATTAAAGTTTGTATACTATAAAAACTAGGCCTTAACAATACATACAGGTTTTCACAATTCCTGATGTCAGGGAGAAAAGAGACGTGAGAGTTATTTGTATGCTTTTCAAGATCTCGGAGGGTATCGCTCCCAATTATCTCACCGGCAGATTTACTGCATTATCACCTCATGGACGCACTCTGAGATCAAAAGATAATCTGATACTCTCTATCCCGAGTCACAGCACTGACTTCTTCTCATTCTCTTTTACCGCGCACGGAGCCTGTCTTTGGAATGCGCCGAAAAATGTGAGAACCGCACCAAGCATAACAAGTTTTAAAAACAGACTCAGAGAACATTTCAAATCTCTCACATAAATTCCATTTCCTTTCCCATTTTCCTCCTTTTTAAACATTTGCATCCTTATAGGTGTTAGATTATTTTGGTGTGGCACATTCTGTGCCCACGAAGAGTTAAATATATATATTTATTTCCTTCCTCTTTGTTTTTTGTATTTGTCATACTCTTTATATAGGTTAAGTTAGGATTAACTCGCAAATAATTTCCATATAATAGTATAGGTTAGCTCTAAAATATTGCATGCAGGCAATAAGCTCGCCTTTTCTTATGAGAAAAGCATTTTATTATTATTATGATTATTATTATATACGAATACCTTTGGCTTTCTAATGCCTGCCGAAATTGCGTCCTTCAATGATCAAAGATTGGCACAATCTCATTTCAATGGCCGGTTAGCCATTTCCTAGGTGCAACTTTCATGGCGAATCGATATCATTGCGGTTGACCGATGCTCCACTTAAAAGTATGTCAATTTTTAATTTGGTATACAGATTTTAATATGTAATAATTACACAGTTTTAGTTCAGATAGTCTATTAGATGGCATTCTATCTCTTTGTTCTGTGTTGTAATCAGCCTATAATATGCTGTGTACAGACTTACGCAACATAACATGCAATGAAAGAATTAGCTGTCCATATTAGTGCAATGTACCTATCATGCAATGTAACGCACTTTGTGACACATTCTCATAGTCTGGATGCCTTGCGCGCGCGAACTGTGCATTTCACGCGCACGCTACGAGCATTTCAAGTCGCGCGCGGAGCGATCCGTGATTTATTTGTATTTTTAAATCGTAGCTCTTATTATTTTAATATTATTTACATAAAGATGTCAATTTTTAATATGGTATACAGATTTTAATACGTAATAATTACACTTTTATGTTCAGATAGACTTTTATATTAGATGGCATTCAATCACTCCATATTATTTCTGTGATGCCTATATAAAAAATGCAGAATGTAAATATATAAAAAGTACCAGTAATTAAATGTTATTATTTACAAAAAAAAACATTAATTATGAATGTTATTATAGATGCCCAAATAAATTGCTATTAGTTTCGCCGCCAATGCTATCAGTGCTACCTGCATTTTGCCAGCTTAGAAGGGTTGCCAAAATAGACTATGAAGTTGAGTAATATAATACCATATATAATTATTCAATGATAACACTATGTTTGGCTGTAAGAAAGATTGCCTTAGTGTGATAAGTCTGCCATTGTTCAAGATACTTGTTCAATAATGAGTTTTATTAATATTATTATATGTTTTATAAACATACTTACCATGTCCCTCTGCATCTTCCATTTCTTCACCTCTATCAGAAGACTTCTCCTGGCATTGTTCATCGCCATCTGAAGTGGATATAAGTAGAGCCACCTAAAAAAAGGAGAAAAAACATAACTATTGATTCCACTGCTTGATTCCGTTTCCAGTCTTGTTCCGAAATTCCTCTTCTAACCGGTATTAGGAAGCCAATTGTTATTTCTACTCGGTTACTTAAAAGTATGTTTCCGATTTATAACTGTAATAACTTTTTAAACAATGATTAAAAAAAAAAAACAAATTAATCCCTCCGTTGCATTGCGACCCGCACGGGTTTCGTGTGTAGTAAGCTTAACCCTTGCAATCGCGAAGTAAAAATTCAGCTGTCACTTACGCCGGTGACATTTTCGCGCGAAAATTCGGCGCAAGTCAATGACCTTGAGTAAAACGACTATAACCTGTAAACCACTATACGGATCATAAAAAGAATAACTGTAATATGATCGCATTGAAATTACATTATAACCTTATCGGTTCTAATCTATCTATCTATCTAGAAACGCGTTCTATATTTTAAATGGATTTTTTGCAAGGTGACCGTTGGCTAACCAAAATTGATTAGCTCAAATCTTAGCATTTGTAAGCGTCAAACCAAGAATGGTTAACTCAAGTAGGAGGGGTTAAATTGCATCGCGACGCTGTCGGGTTTCATGTCGCGCTCACTGCCAGAATTCGATTTAAAAATTGGAACGAGACGCATACCTTTCGTTTGGTACGTTAGAGCATAGAAGAAGATACATTTTCGCATGATAATCGATTACAGAGTCAAATTTGAATATAATACGATGCCTGCAAAGTGAGCATCAGCATTTTACGTCTCATTTTTCGACACGCACATGGCCTTAACGGAAAGTGCTATTTTGATGTTTTCTGGTGCGAATTTCCCCAGAAAAGTGAGTAATTTCCTTTCTAAAAGAATTTGTGAATCAGCATTAGTGATTTGGTGTAGCATATGTGCATTTTTTCACGTTTTTTGACTATTTAAAGTGTTTGTCCAAAATTTCATTGAGAGCATGAGGCTAGAATTTTTGGTAATCTTCCAAATATAGCGCAATATTGTTAGAATTCGATGATAAATAATAATAAATACAAACGGAGCTGCCATGGAATTCACCGACCGGAGTCGGGCCCATCATAATACTATTTTTTTTTTACACTTCTGGGGGGTGAGCAGTGGATTCCGGACTTACGAACCGGCTGTGGTAGGTTTAGGACAGCTGTCTTGCCACATGTGAGCGTTCACCTTACCACCCATTCACTCCCCCTTTGAAGCCATAGAATTTGAGATGCGCAAATCGCAGTTTTAGATAATTTTTCTAAGAAAGAGTTGATTATTTTTCTGGACAGGCCAAGATCTTTAAAGAGGTGAAATAGAGATTTAGCTGGCAGGCCACGAGCGCCAACTTCCACCGCGTGAAGGTGAACAGTGAAGCCGTTCCGGGTTACGGCATTTGCAAGATCATGGTATTTATTTAATTTGTACTCGTGGTCTTTTGGGATATTTGATTCCCATGGAACAGTTAATTCTACAATAAGAGCCACCTTCCGAGATAGAGAGTAAAGAGTTATATCTGGACGGAGGGCTGTGCATCCGAGACTTTCAGGGAATTTATACTGCTTAGAGACCGAATCAACCTCCAGAATCCAATCTGTAGCTTTCTCGATTATTGAGAAAGGTTTTTGCCTTTAGAGCCATCCCGCACAAACTGTATTGGGGGTTTGGAGGATACTGTCAAACCCTTGTTGGCACGAGCCACTGAGAGACTAATTACCTCGCGAATAACAGCGAGAACTTTGTCATGGCGGTAAGTGTACCGTCCTTGATCTAAGGCCACCTTGCAGCCAGCTAGAATGTGTCTAGCTGTGCAAGGGGTATTGCTACAGAGGGGACAAGAACTATCCTCGGCAAAGCTCCAACGAGCGAGGTTACTGGGGTCTGGAAGATATTATTTGTTTTACGTCGTAAATAATTGTAGTATTGGCCGTGTTTTGTTAGTTACAAGTTATTACCGTTATCTTAACAGTTTTGCCGTTTTATATATTTGCGAAAAAAATTCGAGGAAACATACAAATTTTTCTTGGTTATTATGATCGAATAACTAAATATTTTTGTATGCAAATAAGTAAAACGAAATAATAGTTTTGATAAAGCATATAATAAAGATCATAACCGTCTTTAGAATTTCTGCATAGAGTTCCGTATTTTGCGATAAAAACATCGACATGATTGAATAAGCGACTTCTTTCAGTTCTCCAACTTTCTAATATTTATTCATTATTATTTAATTGTTTTACGAGATAAGGTTTCAATGTTCTATATTGGAAATTTCAATGCAATCATTTTACAGTTCTTCTTTTTATGATCCGTATAGTGGTTTATGACTTATGGTCGTTTTTCTCAAGGCCGTCAATTTCACCCTCGATTTCGTTATTTTAAACGGTATGGAACAGTGTTAACCTCGCAACTCGAGGGGTTAAAGGTTAATTCACGCATTTTTATCCAACAGGTTCATACCAAATAACAAACCACATATTTGACCTATTCCTTCTCCGTACAATACAATAAGGATATTTGTACAATAAGGATCTATCGCCTACAAAAACGAGCGATTAGAAATCTGTTCTCAATATCTTCGCTAACATCTTGCAAGCAGTACTTCATCGAATCTGGTATCATGACTTTGTACGCCGCGTATATATACCAAAATGAATTATGAATTATGACACTGGGCCCGATTGCGTTTCTTTGTGAACTAAAACTAAAATTAGTCCAAGCGAACGTGACAGAGCAATACGTTAGAGCGGGATATGAAACGAAAGATCGTCGATAAATACTACCTGCCGAACTTATACTCGTCCGAATAAATTCGAGCATATTTCGTCCGGTGTAAGATTTGACCTTGGCGGGCAGTTTTAATGCGAAAAAGTGACAATCGGTCATCTCACACTCTGCTCTAGCGTATTGCCCTGTCTCGTTCACACAGACTAATTTCCGATTTTAATTCACGAAGAAACGCAATCGAACCCACTGTCTCACCAAAACATTAATTACTGCCAAACCACTGTACCCATAATTAAAATAAAACATATTAACATAATAAAACATAATAAAATAAAACAAATTAAATTAAAATAAAATTAAAACGGGGCCGTCACGCTGAATCGTTTTGCGGCCGATATCACCCATTTGGGGCTCTAGGGGTTAACATTGTTTTTTTTTTAAATAATAATATTTACCTCTTTCCCATCTTCGCCTCTGATCATGATCCGATTTCCAGAGCTGTGAAGGAGGCCTTTGGTAGCTGAATTGATCGCGTTAATGAGACTGTCGTGGTCGCCTCCCTCTTTGATGACAATCATTTCTGTAAAAAAATACTATTTACTAAAGGACATTGGGCGATTTCGTACCCGGGTTGTAAAACTTTGAGACATATACCAAACGAAAGCTTACTAAATTTGTGACATTTCATTATATGGCGGCTAAGCTGTAATTAGTGGCTGAACAAAGTTATAGCATTATAGGTCGATGGGCCACGTCGGACAATGAAACAACGGCACCTTGTATGCGACGTAAGATTTATTTCAGAACAGCCGGCGCGGTTACGTAAGATACGGAGCGGGCAGCAAGGCAACGTGCGCTCCGCCGGAGGATCGATTTCTCACTGGTGCCCGGTGCGCGCCGCCGCCAGGCGGCCGCTTCGCGCAGCGGACGATCCAAACAGTGTTGTCAACTTGGACTTTAATTATGATGATGTACATGGATTTTAAAACATTACTTAAACATAAAGCGTCGAGTTTGATGCCACAGCATCTTAAAATAAACAAATATATATTTTTTAAATTTTAAACTAGCTGACCCGGCGAACTTCGTAACGCCTAACAGTCAATGAATGTCGTGTTACAGATTAGCTGAACTTAATTTATGATTAGTAATACAATGAATACTAAATAAATATTAAGTTCACTACTTTATTAAGATAATAACACAAAAAGAAATATAAAAGTACAAAAAATAAGTATATCAATCGCGTGTCAGCAAGACATGATTGAATTAAACTATTTACATATTGTGCAGCATGAGATGCACTCGGTTTAATTTTCTTCAATGAAGCCCCTTGTGAATACGACATTTTTTGTTTTTTTATCAGGCGCAAGAACAAATAAAGCGGATGATTTGCCAACACGTGAACATGCCACGTACAACTGACCATGAGAAAAACACGGATTTACATTTTGTATGGGAAAAATGTTTTTTCTTTTATTGTAATTTTTTGTCAATTTTCCAATTTTCGTTTTTAATAGTTATTCTGCTATTCGGGACGGAGACAAATACAACAAATCAAAAACCATGAAAATCGGTCCAGCCGTTCTCGAGTTATAAGTGTTCGAACAAACCCGACTTTGTTTTATATATATAGATTTGCGATTTGCAAACTTAAAATGCGTTTTGTTTAAATAATTCAGTTAGTCAAATTATTTCGAGTATATAGAAAAAGAATATTAACCCTTGGAGTAAATGGGTATTTTCATGGATGCATCTGTCTCTTGCAGGATTTTCGGCGACATCGACGGCGCTCGACTTAAAGTACTATAACTACGAAACTACTACACCAATCATAAAAAGAACAACTGCACAATGATTGCATTGAAATTTCGAATATATGTAGAATATTGAAATATCATTTTGTAAAACAATTAGATAATTATGAATAAATATGAGAACGTCAAAGAAGTGAAAAAAACGCGCGACCAGATTTGGTCGACTCGTACTAAACGGATAATTGTTTCGCGACCAGATTTGGTTGACTCATACTCAACGGGTTAATAAGAATATGATAATATACCTAGTCGTGCCATAAATATTGATACAAGTATAAACGCAGCTTTTGCGGCTGATAACCTGAACGCAGCCAAATGTTATGTTGGAAGTTTGACAGTTGATATGTGCGCTACAAACGAGCAAAACCATTTCAGTATAGCTTAAGCTGTCATGATGGAATGGTCAGGCAAAGAGAACCGTATCGCTGTTATTCCTCTTCATAAGCGTGGAATAGAAAAAGCTCAAATTTTTGATTTATTAAAACCGTTGAAAATGACACGTGTTTTTGTGTGTCGTACTATTAAGTTGTTTGCTGATACGGGAAGTGTCAATAACCGTAAAAGATCTGGCCGGCCTTGCATGGTTCCTACACCAATTATGTGAAGTCACAAATCAATCAAATTCCTGTCCATAAACAAAAATTATGACTCGTGAAATGGATATTGCTCCGAGAACCATGAGCTGACAGTGCCTTACCGTTAACCCGCTCACTCCGTAACATCCGATTGGGGACATTTATGTCGGCCGCCTAAACACCGAAACGTCCGCTACCGGACAAAGCGCTCACCGCTGCGAAAAATGCAATTTACGATTCGAAACGTCGTACTATATGTTTTCTGACGGCGCAACGATATGGCCAAAATATCTTTAATTCAAGATTTCTGTGTGGCAATATCGAACGGCGTTTTAAAAAGTGAGCATAGACGTCAAACGCCTAGTCTCCCGTCGGCATTCGCACGGCCGCATACGGCTCCGCGGAATTGGTGATAAAAAGTGTGTGTGTGCAGTTTTTGAGTGTTATTTACCGGAGAACAGTGAGTAATTTGCATTTTAAGTAGTTTCGGAATGAGGATTAGTCATTTCAGATAGTCCATTTGCTGTTTTTCACGAATTTTTAAAGAAAACACTTCGGCGACAACAAACGGCTCGCGAAAAAATGGTTGTTATTATTTTGTAATGTTTATGAAATATCCCGATATATTGCGAAATATGACGTAATGTCGCTTTAATTTACTAACAAAATAAGTATTGCTTCATTTACATCCTAAGTTATCACATAATTAGGCGTATTTTGAAAATTATATCTTGTTTTGTAAAATGAATCGCGCAAAGAAACTTGTTTTGATAATTACTATGAGAGAATAAAGTGCGATTTTCCATAGTTTTTCGATGAAATGTGACTCTTTGGAGTATAGTAATTAGTTATTAGACATATAATAAGTCTATGATAAGACAATATAATTGAAAAAATCTAACGAATTTTATATTATGAGCATTCAAAGTTTATTATTAAGTTCGGACGCGGAAACTCTCAAAACTTTAGATTTTTCTATAATATCAGACAAAGCTCAAAGTTCTGGTGTGATTTCTAAGAGGTGTGATGTAGTAATAAAGTTATTTTGAAAGAATTTGATATAAAAAAATACCATAAGTAGTCACAAATTAAAAATTAAACATTTTTTTTTTTACGAGAATACATAAAATTTTTCTTGGCTGAATAAATAAATATTTTTGTATGCAAATAAGTAAAAAAAAATATCGTTTTGGTAAAGCATTTAATAAAGAATATAACTGTAATTACAATTTTTGCATATTTTACGTATTTTGTGACAAAAAAATCGAAATGATTTTATAGGCGAGTTTTTTCAGTTTGCCAATTTTGTAATATTTATTCATTATTATCTTAATTGTTTTACGAGATAAGGTTATAATGTTTTATATGTCAAATTTCAATGCGATCATTTTTCTCTTTATCTTTTTTAAATCCGTTTAGTGGTTTATAAGTTATGATCGTTTTTCTCAAGGCCGTTGACTCGCGTCGATTTTTTGCCCGAATATGTCGCGCGCAAAAGTGATAGGTGAGTTTTTACTTCACGACAGGAGGGGTTAAAAAGAAATATTTACAAAAACTCAAGACTCCTGTTGTCCCTGTACGGTAAGGAGGACTATAAAAAAAATCCTGTCTACTGACGAGAAAATCTTTACTGTGGAGGAAGCTTTTAATAAACAGAAAGATAGAGTGTATGCAAGGTCCTCTAAGGAAGCCAGTAAACTGATGCCAAGGATTGAACGATGTCATTATCCCGCCTCAGCGATAGTTTGGCTGGGAGTATCCTATGACGGCGTCACTTTCTTACATTTTTGTGAAAAGGGTGTCATAACAGCGGCCAAAATCTATTAACGAGCTATTTTAAGAAGTGCAGTGGAGCCGTCAAACAAAACCATGTTCAAAAATAAACCATTGATATGTCAACTAGATTCTAAGGCCAAAACTTCTTTATTAGTATTGATTATTGGCCGTCAGCCAGCCCAGACCTAAATGCGCTCGACTAAATTGTGGTCAGTGTTAAAGGACATAGTCTGTAGAAGACGCCACCATAGCCTTTAGTCATTGAAGCAAGCGTTAGTAGCAGCTGTGGATGATTTTCCCATGGATATCGTCCGTACTGCAATCTATGAGTGGCCTTATAGACTTCGGTGCTGTATTAAGGCAAATGGCGGTTATTTCGAGTAATTCATTTTTTAATTTGAAGTTTACTTTCATGACAATAAACTATAGAAAAATTATTCAAATCCAACCAGTAGTTTTATTTTGGTAGTTAAAAAGTCTTGTATCAATATTTATGGCAAGACTAGGTACATATAAAAATATTTTCTAATTCACCCCTTGGAGTAAATGGGTATTTTCATGGATGCATCTGTCTCTTTTGCAGGATTTTTGGCGACATCGACTTAAAGTACTATAACTACGAAACTACTACACCAATCATAAAAAGAACAACTGCACAATGATTGCATTGAAATTTCGAATATAGAATATTGAAATATCATTTTGTAAAACAATTAGATAATTATGAATAAATATGAGGACGTCAAAGAAGTGAAAAAAACGCGCGACCAAATTTGGTCGACTCGTACTCAACGGATAATTGTTTCGCGATCAGATTTGGTTGACTCATACTCAACGGGTTAAATTTTCTGTATATATTTTTAATAAAACGAGATTATTGAATAAATTAATGGTTAAACTACACGTCTTTCGGCTTATATTAGCTAGCACGCGAGCCTCGCGTCATTTTTCGGCACATCAAAGGAAGTGCCAACAATGGTAAAATATCGCAAGTAATTATAAAAAAAACAATAATTTAGAATATAATCGAGATGAATGATAATAAAATAATAATAATGAAGAAAAAATATAATTAAAATTGAACATTATAATTTCAAATAGACTAATACTGCCCCCGATAGTAAAAAGGGCGCATCTAACATTTTTTCCGAAATAGAGTTATATATATTGCCGTGATCAGCAAAAAAAGACGCATCCGCTCATATTTTTTATATTTTTCTAGCTCGACTGTACACGAAGTTACAGTAACGTCAAAGGACGCAAGTACATGTATTTTTCTACGAATACTAAGCTAAAAGAACGCATTGAATGTAAACTAGAATGAAAAGGCTTATTTGCGTATATGTGTTCTTTTTCTTTTGGAAAATTTCCATCAGTTCAGAAATTGAAAAGACGCATTTTCTTCTGTACTAAGTAGGTAAGACGTTAGTGATCACTTGCGTCTTTGCAATCTATTAATTCACTAAGTGTTTTAAGCGCATGTGGCAAATGGGCCTTTTATATTTAGTAATTCCTTTAGATGTTTGGACGCTTAATTAAGAATAGTAATATTGCAAGTATAACCAATACTACATTAACCCCTCAGGCCCCGATTGGCCGATATCGGCCACAACACGATTCAGAGTGACGGCCCCGTTTTAATTTAATTTTAATTTAATTTGTTTCATTTTATTATGTTAATATGTTTCATTTTAATGATGGGTACAGTGGTTTGGCAGTAATTAATGTTTTGGTGAGACAGTGTCGTAATTCAATTTTTTTACTAATTTTTACTAAATTTTTTTGGGACAGCAACTTGTCAATCCGCTGAGGGGCCGAGGCCTGAAGGGTTAAAAAGGCGCAAGTAGCCAATTGCGACCTTTCAACTTAAGGAAAAATCTAGCGAGAACTCATGAACACTAAAAATAAAAGCAGTTCATTGACTATGCTTAGTTGAAAAGACGTAAATGGCTATTTACGACTTTTCAACCTAATATCAACTACAAAACCTTTCTCAATAATCGAGAAAGCTACAGATTGGATTCTGGAGGTTGATTCGGTCTCTAAGCAGTATAAATTCCCTGAAAGTCACAGCCCTCCGTCCAGATATAACTCTTTACTCTCTATCTCGGAAGGTGGCTCTTATTGTAGAATTAACTGTTCCATGGGAATCAAATATCCCAAAAGACCACGAGTACAAATTAAATAAATACTATGATCTTGCAAATGCCGTAACCCGGAACGGCTTCACTGTTCACCTTCACGCGGTGGAAGTTGGCGCTCGTGGCCTGCCAGCTAAATCTCTATTTCACCTCTTTAAAGATCTTGGCCTTTCCAGAAAAATAATCAACTCTTTCTTAGAAAAATTATCTAAAACTGCGATTTGCGCATCTCAAATTCTATGGCTTCGAAGGGGGAGTGAATGGGTGGCAAGGTGAACGCTCACATGTGGCAAGACAGCTGTCCTAAACCTACCACAGCCGGTTCGTAAGTCCGGAATCCACTGCTCACCCCCCAGAAGTGTAAAAATAGTATTATGATGGGCCCGACTCCGGTCGGTGAATTCCATGGCAGCTCCGTTTGTATTTATTTATTTATTTTCCTAATTTTTTTTAACTAAGATGAAAAGGAAAATTGTTAATAATTCAATAAATAATTAGGATATAGAAAAATTAAAAATCACACATTATAGTTGAAACGCAAATCCAATTTATTGCATTAACAGAATGTCTATAGTTTTTCTTTATGAGACAGCAAGCATTTAAATAATTTTTACACAAAACATTTTTTATCTCGGTTTAGACTTTATGCTACATGCGCCCTTCTTATTATCGGGGGCAGAATAGATGGCACCGTATCTGTATTATTTATGTGATGTAGCCAGACAATATATAAATGGGATAGATGGCACTTATAGTTGAATGTTATTATTCTTATCATTGGTTAAATTATTAGGTTTTATTAAACAATCAATCCATTATAAAAAAACATTCATTATCAATGTTATACAGGATGAGTTTATAATGAGTGACATCCTTTCAGTTGGTGATTGAGTACGAGCAATCAAGCAACTTTTATTAACCCCTCGAGCCTCAGAGGGACCGATCGGACTCAAACGTAAAAGCACAGTTGCGCCTCGTTGGGACCGATCGGACTCTAAAGTTAGTATTCTAAAGTTCTAACATGCAACAATTCTAAAGTGCAACAACGGTTTGGGAGAAATTAATATTTTGGTCGGCCGCCATAATAAATCTAAAATTTCCATAATTTTACATAGTCTTTCAAAGACATGCGTTCGCGAAATCTCGCGGCTCGAGGGGTTAATAAAAAATATATATTTTTTTTAATCAATAAAAATATTGTTTTTTAAAACAGTATAAAAAGAGTTAAGCGCTTTGCGCCATCTAGCGGTAGGTTAGTTAGTTTGACTGGGCTTTTTCCCGCACTTGGCCTCTTGATTGGGCCGTTGAGCGTGGCTCATGTTTCCATTTATGTTACTCCAGCCAACCCAGGCTGTCCCAGAAAGTTAGCAGCCTGTTTGGGTTGCTACAGGCCTCCGGGAGAGATGCTGGAGATTGTAGTATTCTTGCCTGTTGCTCTGCCACGCTCCTGGATTCCATGAGCACATGCTGTGGCGTTTCTTCTTCCTCCATGCATCCTCTGCATAGAGGGCTGTCTGTCACACCTATGGTAAACAGGTGTTTGTTTAGGGGACAGTGGCCTGTCATAGTACCTATGACTACGGATTTTGTCCCTTTTTAACCCTTCAGGCCTCGGCCCCTCAGCCGATTGAAAAGTTGATGTCCCAAAAAATTTTAGTAAAAATTTGTAAAAAAATTGAATTATGACACTGTCTCACCAAAAACATTAATTACTGCCAAACCACTGTACCCATAATTAAAATGAAACATATTAACATAATAAAATATAATAAAATAAAGCAAATTAAATTAAAATAAAATTAAAACGGGCCCGTCACGCTGAATCAGTTTGTGGCCGATATCGGCCAATCGGGGCTTGAGGGGTTAATCTGGTGAGGTTGCGGGCAAGTTTTTTGGACGCTTCCAGAACCGCGTTCTTTGTTTGCCTGCATCCTGCGTTTTTTTTCCATTCTGTAAGGTGGGTTTCTTCGGTGTTCCTGCGTAGCCATGTTTTTATTTGGGCCTGGGGAATGGGCATCAAGGGTTCCGGTCCATATACTATTTCCTTTGATCCCCTTTTGGCCAGTTCGTCCGCCGCGTCATTGCCCAGTGAGTCACTGTGCCCTTTAATCCATTGCAGGGTCACTTTATTTGACCCTGCAATGGATTGAAGCGCATTGTGGCATTCCAGTACGGGGACTGAGGTTATCGTATTTTTTGCTAACGCTTGTAGCACGGAGGCACTGTCGGAGACAAATTTCAAACTTACGTCTCCGACATCTTTGGCTGCGACTGCCTGTGCTGCTCTGGTGATGCCAATGCATTCTGCTTGGAAGATCGTATTTAAGTTGCCTAGGGTAGTTGATATTTTGATGTTTAGATCATTTGAGAAGACGCCGGCTCCGGTACCTTGAGTGGTTTTGGAGCCATCTGTGTATATCCTTACTTCATTTGTACCAGAGTGATCTGCTGGTTCTGCAATGAGTTGGATATTGTATCTACGATCAAAGACATGATGGCATATTATTCTGTCCATGGGTGCGTAGCGGTAGGTAAAATATTGCGAATATTGTTTGTTGCGGTATTTTACCTATTGCTAGATGGCGCAGCGTGCTCAGCGCTTGTTGTCAAACTTTTATTTATCATACACGTTTTTCAAATTTACCAAAAAAAAAATTGTTTCCAAAAAATAAGTTTTTTGCTATATTTAGTACTTTTGCTTATTTGCTTGTACCGATTCAGCCACTGCAAGGATGTCACTAATTAAAAATTCGCCCTGTAGATGGCAGTGTCACTTGCATTTCGCCGGCGCAGGATTGCCAAAACGCAGTACGGGGTTGAGGAATCTAAACCGTATATAATCAACGGTAGGGGTAAGCCATGGCCCTAAAAGTAGGACTGTGCGGAAGCCAAGATATCGGGCAATCCCCTCATAACATCTTCATTGGATATTTTCTCGTAATAAAAAAAAAAGGATACCTTCATCGGCATCCAGCGAGTCGAAATCATCATCTCGATCATCGTCCTTGTCGAGCGAATCGTCGGCGGCCTCCTCCTCCGCCGACTCCTGGTCTCCCTCCGCCTCCCGGGCTCTTGGGCTGCTCCCGGCCAGCGCCGCCTCCGGCTCCCGGTCTGCAGCTCTCCCCCGCCGGGCCGCTTTATCGGAGCCGCTGTCCTCGATAGCCAGCGGATCCATTTCCTTCTTAATCTTCTCTATGACCACTGTCACCTCCTCCTATCGGGTTACCGCATTCAGTGATTAAATTACTCAAGGCGAGGGATTTATTAATTAATTTATTTATTAATTATGGCAATTGTACAGAATTTGCAACGAGCGCAACGGGAAACGTAGGTAATGGGCCTGATTGCATTTCTTCATGAACTAAAATAGGAACTTAGTTCAACCGAAAGAGACAGAGCAATACGGAGCAAAACGGAAGATGAAATGAACTATTGTCGATTTTCCTTTACCAAAACTACCTGTTGTACTTATAGACGCCCGAATAACTTTGAAATCATTTCGTGCGGTATTAAATTTAGCTGCTTAAATAAAAATAAATAAATAAAAAACAAACGGAGCTGCCATGGAATTTACCGACCGGAGTCGGGTCCATCATAATACTATTTTTACACTTCTGGGAGGTGAGCGGTGGATTCCGGACTAACGACCGGCTGTCGTAGGTTTAGGACAGCTGTCTTGTAGGACAGCTGTCTTGCTACATGTGAGCGTTCACCTTACCACCCATTCACTTCCCATTCGAAGCCATAGAATTTGAGATGCGGAAAATGCAGTTTTAGATATTTTTTATAGGAAATACTTGATTATTGTCCTGGAAAGACCAAGATCTTCAAGGAGGTGAAACAGATTTGGCTGGTAGACCACGAGTGACAACTTCCACTGCATGAATGTGAACAGTAAAGCCGTACCGGGTGACGGCATTTGCGAGATCATGGTATTTATTTAATTTCTACTCGAGATCTTTTGGGATATTTGATTCCCATGGAACAGTTATTTCTACAATAAGGACCACCTTCCGTGATATAGTAAAAAGTTCTATCTGGACGGAGGGCTGTGCATCCGAGACTTTCAGGGAATGTAGCTAGGGTAATTTGCGCCCGGGGACAAGACACAAAATCTGCGCCCCTTCTCGTATCGAGAGTCTGGAGACTCACTGGGGCTGGAGTCCCCAAAAAAATTGTTATTTTCAGTTTATATTATGGACTGGATACGCTAAGATTTTTAATTTTTGTTTAACATCTCACGTTTTAAAATACATTCATTTTTATAAAATTAAAATACAAAAGTAAGTTTAAAACGATCCTCATTTTGGCGCCCCCTAAGCTGTGGCGCCCAGGGACATATGTACCCCCCTGCCCCCCCCTAGCTACGCCTCTGCAGGGAACGGTTGTCACTGTTACGGATTAAAACTACCCACTTGCTGTTATTCGCGAGGTAATTAGCCTCCCAGTGGCTCGCGCCAACAAGGGTTTAACATTACCCTCCAAACCTCCAATACAGTTTGTGCGGGATGGCTCAAAAGGCAAAAAACATTTAACTACAAAACCTTTCTCAATAATCGAGAAAGCTTCAGATTCGATTCTGGAAGTCGATTCGGTCTATAACCATTTTATTTTATTTTTCTTCTATAAATATGAATTATATTGTTCATTTTAATTCATAGCTGGTGATTTAAAAAAAACGCCATTTTGTTGTCGCCACGATTCGACAGTTCCATTCTAACTTCATGAACTATTTCAAAGCGCGCATACGACTCATCTATATCGGCTTCTGCGTTTTATTTGGGACTTTGTTTTATTTGGACTTCGATATGGAGAAAACAAATTGTGCCTTCGAGAGCGAGCTGCCGCACCACCGACCATGAATATTCTCTCAATTTCCTCTAGCCGTTGTATGAACTCTGCCATTTTACGAAATAATACGTAAATACAATAAAATACACATGCACTAACGCATTTAAACGAAAAGTTTTCACAGCTCCAAGCCAAGTAGCTCTTAAGTATCGGCAGACGAATACTCAGTTCTGAGTAATACTCGAGTATTACTCACCTTCTCGACTATAACCCTTGGAGTAAATGAGTATTTTCATGGATGCATCTGTCTCTTTTGCAGGATTTTCGGCGACATCGACTAGTACTATAACTACGAAACTACTACACCAATCATAAAAAGAACAACTGCACAATGATTGCATTGAAATTTCGAATATAGAATATTGAAATATCATTTTGTAAAACAATTAGATAATTATGAATAAATATGAGAACGTCAAAGAAGTGAAAAAAACGCGCGACCAGATTTGGTCGACTCGTACTCAACGGATAATTGTTTCGCGACCAGATTTGGTTGACTCATACTCAACGGGATAAAATGTAAACTGGTACTCAAGAATTACTCAAGTACTGCTCAGTACTGGAGTAATGATCAATACTCGACTATAGATTCGGGTGAGAGTATTTTTCTTCGAAAAGTGCTTTATTGGACATGAACATAACAAAAATAGTACTGGTAGTTATAGATTGTTAGTTTTAATATAGAATGTGTCCTCCTTTTGCATTAACAACACCTTTCACTCTTGTAGGCATATAATTTACCAGGTTTTGACAGCTTCCTTTCAGTTCATCGTCATGAAACCAGAATTACTGTGCTGATCATCTTGGTTTTCGTTGTACAATCCATCTGAGAGTTAATGGGCCCTTGCTGAGTTGGCCACGAAGACCCATTCTGTTCAGGGTTGGTCACATTCACGGGTCGACACCTATCCGACGGCCTCCACGCATGAAGTGCGAGCCTGGGTAGGACTCTGGCCTTATGGTCAGTTTCCCCTGGGAATCAACCTTCTGGCGCTCCTGGATCTGCGCACCGTGCGGCGTAAGCCAATCGACTGTGCACTCTGATTAACAGTCGGGGGAGTCTGGAAGCAGTACTGTTTCCTATAGAGCGGGGGTGGTTGCGATCCTGGATGAACAGCCGAGCAAAGGACGCCGTGGTCCGCGATAGATTCGGTACACACCGTTTCCCCGCTTCGTAAGGGAGAGGACCGCGCAAGCGACCTCGAACTCGGAACCCATCGAGAGACTGGAGTAATCTGGTCGCAATTGGAAGTAATGGCGTGAGTGTAAGCCCGCTGGGTAACACTCCTGGCTATCTCGCGGTTAAGGCGTTGGCCTCTTACGGGCTTGTGGCGTAGCTAGATGATGGACTGTTTTGTCCTCAAGTCTTCTGCGCTCACTCCAGGGAGATAGAACGACTAACCGTTGAAACTTCCTGAGGTGACGGGCTCGCCCGCTGTAGTCGACAACCCAAGTTGTACAATCCATCTTGGAGAGCCATGTTTTGCAAATGGCCCAGAGGTTTTCAATCGGGTTGAGGTGGGGGGAGTTTCCGGGCCGTTCGAGTACAGTAATTTGGTTCTGTGTGAAAAACTGTTTCACTTTTTTCAAAGAATGGCGGGGGGCGAGATCCTATTAAAAAATTCCTCGTTGGAAGGATAGACCTTGTGGAGCTCCCGTATCATATGGTTTGATAAGATGTCAATATATTGGACACCATGATGAATTTGGTGTTATCAACGCAAAAGGAGGATACATTCTATATTAACCCGCTCTATCCGTAACATCCATTTCGGGACATTTATGTCGGCCGCCTAAACTCCGTAACATCCGCTACCGGATATAGCGCTCGCCGCTGCGAAAAATGCAATTTACGATTCGAAACGTCGTACTAATATGCTTTCTGAGCGCGCAACGATATGGCCAAAATATCTTTAATTCAAGATTTCCGTGTCGCAACATCGAACAACGATTTAAAAAGTGAGCATAGACGTCAAAACGGCAGTTTCCATCGGCCACCGCCTCGGCCGCGTATAGTTCCGCGAAATGGTTGTAAAAAACAGTGTTTTGTGCAGTGTTTTGTGCCATTTACTGGATAACAGTGAGTAATTTGCATTTTTAAGTAGTTTAGGCATGAGGATTAGTCAATTGAGATAGTCCATTTGCTGTTTTTCACGAATTTTTAAAGAAAACACTTCGGCGACAACAAACGGCTCGTGAAAAAATGGTTGTTATTATTTTGTAATGTTTATGAAATATCCCGATATATTGCGAAATATGACGTAATGTCGCTTTAATTTACTAACAAAATAAGTATTGCTTCATTTACATCCTAAGTTATCACATAATTAGGCGTATTTTGAAAATTATATCTTGTTTTGTAAAATGAATCGCGCAAAGAAACTTGTTTTGATAATTACTATGAGAGAATAAAGTGCGATTTTCCATAGTTTTTCGATGAAATGTGACTCTTTGGAGTATAGTAATTAGTTATTAGACATATAATAAGTCTATGATAAGATAAATAAATACAAACGGAGCTGCCATGGAATTCACCGACCGGAGTCGGGCCCATCATAATACTATTTTTTACACTTCTGGGGGGTGAGCAGTGGATTCCGGACTTACGAACCGGCTGTGGTAGGTTTAGGACAGCTGTCTTGCCACATGTGAGCGTTCACCTTGCCACCCATTCACTCCCCCTTCGAAGCCATAGAATTTGAGATGCGCAAATCGCAGTTTTAGATAATTTTTCTAAGAAAGAGTTGATTATTTTTCTGGAAAGGCCAAGATCTTTAAAGAGGTGAAAAAGAGATTTAGCTGGCAGGCCACGAGCGCCAACTTCCACCGCGTGAAGGTGAACAGTGAAGCCGTTCCGGGTTACGGCATTTGCAAGATCATGGTATTTATTTAATTTGTACTCGTGGTCTTTTGGGATATTTGATTCCCATGGAACAGTTAATTCTACAATAAGAGCCACCTTCCGAGATAGAGAGTAAAGAGTTATATCTGGACGGAGGGCTGTGCATCCGAGACTTTCAGGGAATTTATACTGCTTAGAGACCGAATCAACCTCCAGAATCCAATCTGTAGCTTTCCCGATTATTGAGAAAGGTTTTGTAGTTAAATGTTTTTTGCCTTTAGAGCCATCCCGCACAAACTGTATTGGGGGTTTGGAGGATACTGTCAAACCCTTGTTGGCACGAGCCACTGAGAGACTAATTACCTCGCGAATAACAGCGAGAACTTTGTCATGGCGGTAAGTGTACCGTCCTTGATCTAAGGCCACCTTGCAGCCAGCTAGAATGTGTCTAGCTGTGCAAGGGGTATTGCTACAGAGGGGACAAGAACTATCCTCGGCAAAGCTCCAACGAGCGAGGTTACTGGGGTCTGGAAGTGTATGCTGAAAGGCATTCAAATAAAATTTCAGCATCTCTGGCGTCCAGTCATAGAGCATTACCTTCCAGTGCATTGGAGGCGGAATGCAAAAGTCCCCAATTGTTGTCCAATCATTCTGGCATTGAAGGCCAATAGCATGAGCCATACTCTTGCTGTCGTAATCTCCCCGCAAAAGAGACTTCTTCAAGTCCACGTCGCTCGTGGTTGTACTGCCATACCCCAGACCAGTGCCATTCTGGCTGATTCCAGTAAGGAACTTTTTGTGGAAGTCTACGCGGGCTTGTAGATCATTTGAATCACTACGGCCACTTATTACGTGCTTCGATATTGCCGGATCTTTGGAATTGCACAGAATCGAATTTTTGGTTATTCTGGAGTTGGCGTAGAGCAGAGAGGGCAGTTTAAGCGCTAGCCCAAAATTTTGTTTGGACCTGAAGAGAGTCGAGGGGTCAGCTGGTTTGGCTAAGGACAGCCAGGATTTTAAACTAGCTGTCACCAGCGCATCTAGACGGGACAGTTGGGTTTTGGTAAAATCGTAAATAAGAAAGGGCCATGACAAATGTGACTGTGAAATTAGCAAGGCATCTATTTTCGCCAGGCAACTTTTGAAATGCTCTATAACATGATCGCCCGAGACGTCTTTTCCATGATGGGTGATTTTTCTGCCGAGGAATTTGAAATGATTGTTTGGGTCTATAAGGGAGATATTAGAGCCCTTATAGACCAATTTGGGGTCATAGGATGTAAATTTTGTGCCCATGCGGGCGAGTCCAAGGCAAAAACATTTGGAGGGCTTCACTTTTATACAGCCTGACCAGTCGCAGAAAAGCTCCACTTTCTGTAATAGCAGGGAAAGCTGCTTGAGGCTTCTGGTGATGAAAGTTAGGTCGTCGGCAAAAGCGAGATACGACGAGGTGTATTGGCCGTCTGTTTTAAAACGGTAGCCCCACTTCCTGTCAAACTGGGTCAGGCTTTCCAGCAGTATATTAAAAACTATATTAAAAATCGTCGGGGAGAGGCAACAGCCCTGAAATAGTCCAATTGAATATGGTATAGAGCGGGTAGTCCATTCTTGCGTTTTAACATGGAAAGTCAGACAGTTGTAGTAGGAGGCTACAATGTCACGCACGACTGGTGGGAAGTTGTACCAGCGGAGTGCAAAGTGGAGGAGACTGTGTCGGACTGACCCAAAGGCATTCTCTAGGTCGAGCCAGCATACATTGATTTGGCGTTCGTGCTGTCTCGCATCCTTGATGGCAGCAGCCAGGAGAGAATTGTGCTCGAGGCAGCCCGAGACGCCACGCATGAAGCCTTTTTGAACTGATACTCCAAGGTACTCATTCCGGTGCATGAATTCGCTCATCCTCGTGTGGACTATGCTAAAAAAGATTTTGGCCACAGTGTCTGTGAGAGCAATGGGCCGAGCGTCCTTTGGTCCGGTGCAAACTGGGACCTTCGGAATTAAGATGACTGTCGCTCGGCCAAAATTCTGTGGGACTACACCGCTATTCCATATATTTCGGAAGATGGATCCTAAATATTGCAGAAGGCAGGGGCATTTTTTGTATACTAAATAGGGAATACCATCGGGACCCGGAGTAGAGCCCGACGGCTTCCTCTTTACTTGATTAAGAATCTCATCTAGAGATGGAGGTTGAGAAGCAAAAGCTACCGTAGGCAGGGGCGGAGGTGTAATGCCCGGCGGAGGGCTGTAATTATGGAGCCGCATTGGGTCCTCATACGTGGTCGAAAAATATTCCGTGGCCATTTCTTCCGGGATTTGGATTTTTCCCTTGGCGGCAGACAAAACCGTTTTGCTGTAGTTAAAACGGTTTTTGTCGAAAATATTATTGAAAAAATCTAACGAATTTTATATTATGAGCATTCAAAGTTTATTATTAAGTTCGGACGCGGAAACTCTCAAAACTTTAGATTTTTCTATAATATCAGACAAAGCTCAAAGTTCTGGTGTGATTTCTAGGAAGTGTGATGTAGTAATAAAGTTATTTTGAAAGAATTTCATATAAAAAAATACCATAAGTAGCCACAAATTAAAAATTTAAAAAATTTTTTTTTACGAGAATACATAAAATTTTTCTTGGCTGAATAAATAAATATTTTTGTACGCAAATAGGTAAAAAAAAATATCGTTTTGGTAAAGCATTTAATAAAGAACATAACTGTATTTACAATTTTTGCATATTTTACGTATTTTGTGACAAAAAAATCGAAATGATTTTATAGGCGAGCTTTTTCAGTTTGCCAATTTTGTAATATTTATTCATTATTATCTTAATTGTTTTACGAGATAAGGTTATAATGTTTTATATGACAAATTTCAATGCGATCATTTTTCTCTTTATCTTTTTTAAATCCGTTTAGTGGTTTATAAGTTATGATCGTTTTTCTCAAGGCCGTTGACTCGCATCGATTTTTTGCCCGAATATGTCGCGCGCAAAAGTGATAGGTGAGTTTTTACTTCGCAACAGGAGGGGTTAAAACTAACAATCTATAACTTACAGTGTTTACCTCGATGGAACCCAAATCGAACATGTCCCACAATTCAAGTATGTAGGATCGTTGGTTACGGAAAAGAAAGTGGCATCGACGGCCGATGTCCATAACCGGATCGGTCAGGCAACAGCAACATTCGCCTCGCTCAAATGGTGCATATGGAAGCGAACGAATATTACCATCAAAACCAAAGTACGACTATACCGAACGTTGGTTCTTCCCATTCTTCTTTATGGATCGGAAACGTGGACGTTACTACAATCGGACCTCAAAAAATTCGAAGTCTTCCGAATGCGATGCTTGAGGCAGATTCTCGGTATCTCACTCCGCGACCGAATTCGAAACGAGACCATTAGAGAAAGATGCGATCTAGTAACAACGATCGAAGAAGAAGTACAAAAACGTCGATTACGATGGTTCGGCCATGTTTGCCGAATGAACGATAATCGCTTGCTACGTAAACTTCTTTGGCGAGACCGTCCGACAGAATGGAGAATTCAGCGATCGGCACCGAAGAAAACCTGGCTAAATAACATCAAAGACGACCTTAAAAATCAACAGTTATCGGCTAGGGATACTCGAGACGTGGCAAAAAATCGTCAAGAATGGAAGCGAATTGTGAATGGAGTACGAGATCCAGCGGCACCGACAGCAGCGTATTGGCTGCGAGGGCGACCCCCTCCCCAATCGCCGGCTACAGAATAAATAATAAATAATAATAATCTATAACTACCAGTACTGCTTTTGTATGTTTATGTCCAATAAAGCACTTTTCGAAGAAAAATACTCTTTGTTCCAATTAATTCGCACGGTACTGTAATATAGTGTAGGACGCGAGAATAAAAGGCGGTGGTCGATCTAGATTTAGTGTTTGTTGATAATTACCTTTTCGGCCACATTATCGGCAGCATTTATCTTCTTCACATTCGTAATATCCTCCGCATTAACTCTCTGTATGGCTAATTTTTTTCCTTTGTGAATGATGACCACGTTCGAAGGCAGCGGCTTCACTTTCTCCGGCGGTATGTTTGCTAGGTTGGCACTCTTGTGCGCCTCATTTTGCTGCGGTTTGTTCTGGGCGAGAGAGGATTTCGAAGCGAGGCCGTACGAGCCGTAGTCCAGGTCGTGCTTTTCGAGTGTTTTCTTGAAGTCTGAGAGGACCTCCTGCTTTATTTCCTCCATTCTGGAATTAAGCGTAGATTGTAAATAGTCATCAATTACTTAAATTTAAACGTAAACTTATTTATATTGAGACAACCATTTACTTGATATTTGGACAGTTAAGGTACCATATGACAGGATGAAATAACGATTGTAACAATACGACATACTTTTATATCGGTTTGAGCGTCTAGAAGTTATAGTGAAATAAAGAAACGGAAAACATACATAAACAAACCCTGAACATATTACACTCCTTTTTGTTGGGCAGTCATGTAATAAACTAGTTTTGGATACAATTGACCGTTTTATATTTGATATTTTTTTACGGTCTACATTTCAACTTACCGAGTATACATTTCATCATATTCCTGCACAACTTTATAGCATTTTCTGCAAATTATATTCGAATGTACAGTACCCTCAGACAGCGGCTTATTCACCAATGATTGTAAAAGATCCGGCAGAGACTCAGGGACAGAATTCTAAAAAAAGAAACACAGACACTTTTGAAGGGAATGCAATGAATAAACAGCACATGGAGATAGCGATAGAGTATTCGATGAGTAGCGATGATGTATGGCAATATCGGTTGGGGCGGTGCGGCTAAACTGCACTTAGACCCACTAATAAAAGCTCAAAAAGCGGTAGTGAGAGTTATAAACAGAAAACCGTATCGCTACCCATCCGATTTACTTTTCAATGACTTCCAGATACTTGATATCAGACAGATTTACATAAAATCAATTGTCACTTATTTTCACCACGACACAGATCGGAATTCCAACCGAGATCACAAACACGACACAAGAAAAAAGCAATCCCAGAAGCAAATTCGGACGAACACAAGGTTTGCCCAGAGACATTATTTGTTTCTGGCCCCTCGGATGTATGATGCATTCCTTGGGACACTCACCGACGGACAGAAGCCCGCTGAGAACCAGTACCGCTTTCAAAGTTGAGGTCACAAAATGGTTACGTGCAAAAAGTAGAGGCGAATGCGAAAGGCAGCTCATGGACATTGTGTCTTAAAATTATAAAGAAAAGTTTTTGTTTTATTTTTTATTTTTGTTTATTTATATATTATTATATACGTATAAATAAAGTATATATTGGCCTTCAATGCCAGAATGATTGGACAACAATTGGAGACTTTTGCATTCCTCCTCCAATGCACTGGAAAGTAATGTTGTATGACTGGACGCCAGAGATGCTGAAATTTATGCCTTTCAGCATACACTTCCAGCCCCAATAACCTCGCTCGTTGGAGCTATGCCGAGGATAGTTCATGTCCCCTTTATAGCAAGCAACACCCCTTGCACAGCTAGACATATTCTAGCTGGCTGCAAGGTGGCCTTGGATCAAGGATGGTACACTTACCGCCATGACAAAGTCCTTGCTGTTATTCGCGAGGTACTTAGCCTCTCAGTGGCTCGTGCCAACGAGGGTTTGACAGTATCCTCCAAACCCCCAATACAGTTTGTGCGAGTTGGCTCTAAAGGCAAAAAACATCTCACTGCAAAACCTTTCTCAATAATCGAGAAAGCTTCAGATTGGATTATGGAGGTCGATTCGGTCTCTACACAGCCCTGCGTCCAGATATAACTCTTTACTCTCTATCTCGGAAGATGGTCCTTATCGTAGAGTTAACTGTTCCATGGGAATCAAATAAACCAAAAGACCACGAGTACAAATTAAATAAATACCATGACCTCGCAAATGTCGTCACCCGGAACGGCTTCACTGTTCACCTTTACGCGGTGGAAGTAGGCACTCGTGGCCTGCCAGCTAAATCTTTGTTTCACCTTTTTAAAGATCTTGGTCTCTCCAGGAAAATAATCAACTCCTTTCTAGAAAAATTATCTAAAACCGCGATTTCTGCATCTCAAATTCTATGGCTTCGAAGGGGGAGTGAATGGGTGGTAAGGTGAATGCTCACATGTGGCAAGACAGCCGTCCTAAACCTACCACCGCCGGTCGTAAGTCCGGAATCCACCGTTCACCTCCCAGAAGTGTAATAATTATATATGATGGGCCCGATTTTTGGTCGGTGAATTCCATGGCAGCTCCGTTTGTATTTTATTTTATTTATAGGTAGATACGTTCTCTATATATGTAAGTGTGTGTGCATGTGTATATATATTTTTTATATGTATGAGTGTGTATTTATATATACATAAATGTATATATTTATTATAATGCCTATGTAGGTAATTATCCTTTTATTCTTTTATTATTACCGCTTTACTAACTAACATTAGATGTCTTTCTTCAAATTTTCTTAATTATGTTTTCTTATTTCAACCGAAAATTTATAAAAATGTGTATTATGTAACAAATATAAGACTGGTATCACTCCAGAACAGACTGTAGTCTAGTGGAGCTGATAAAATCCATCAAATCTGTACTTTTGATTTGCAAACAATGATTAAGTATTTGCTCTTTTCTACACTGTATTATTTATGTCAACATTGTAAATTTTTATTTTGGATTTAAATAAATAAATAAATAAAAATAAATTCATCCCTTTCCAAGCTCGCCGCAATATGCAAACATAAGTGTAGATTTATAATTTGTAAATGAAACCCTAGCTAATACAAAAACTGACTATTTTATTCATGATTAATACTATTATTAGGGCCGGGCCACACGATGCGGTGCGGCTGCGGCGCAGCGCCTGAGCGGTGCCACTGCAATGTCCTACATACAAATATCCATGGTATGTCATACTGGTATCCAGTATGACATACCATTTAGGGAGCTAACGGGCCCTTGCTGAGTTGGCCACGAAGACCCATTCTGTTCAGGGTTGGCCACACTCACGGGTCAACACCCATCCGGCGGCCTCCACGCAAGAAGTGTGAGCCTGGGTAGGACTCTGGCCTTAGGGCTGGTTTCCCCTAGGAATCAACCTTCTGGCGCTCCTGGACGGACTGCGCACCGTGCGGTGTAAGCCAATCGACTGTGCACTCTGTCTAACAACAGTCGGTGGAGTCTGGAAGCAGTACTGTTTCATATAGAGCGGGCGTGGTCGCGGACTTTACGGCGACTGCTCTTGGAACGACCATCGGCTACCCGATCATGGGTGAACAGCCGGGCAAAGGTTGCCGTGGTCCGCGATAAATTCGGTACACACCGTTTCACCGCTTCGTAAGGGGGAGGACCGCGCAAGCGACCTTGAACTCGGAACCAATCGAGAGACTGGAGTAATCTGGTCGTAATTGGAAGTAAGGGCGTGAGTGTAAGCCCGCTAGGTAACACTCCTGGCTATCTCGCGGTCAAGGCGTTGGCCTCTTACGGGCATGTGGTGGAGCTTGATGGTGGACTGTTTTTGTCCAAGTCTTCTGCGCTCACTTCAGAAAGACAAAACGACTAATCGTTAAAACTTCCTGATGTGACGGGCTTGCCCGCTATAGTTGGCAACTCTAGTTGGTATGCATGGTAATATGCGCCGGAGCGGCACCGTCAGTTATTAAGTGCAGTCAAAGGAGGGTACATGCTTGCCTGTTTCATTTGTTTTCACATACTTTTGTTATTTTTTAATCGAAGTGTTTAAAGAAGAAGAACCAAAGAAGAAGATATCGGCATTGACTACTTCATTTCACTAGTTCTGCGTACAATTAACTACAACACTATTTGCCCACTGCGACATCGTAGTAACGTTGCATCGTAGTAACAATAACATCGTAGTAATTTTTTTTTTTCCTGAAAAAAAAAAAAAATAAATAAATAAATAAATAAATAAATAAATAAATAAATAAATAAATAAATAAGTAACGTGTGTACACCCATACAGCGAAATTTTTGCGGTGCGGCGCAGCATCGCATCGTGTGGACCGGGTCTTATACTTTATAAATGCTATTATTACTATTACATGCATTTTTTCACTACACACCCACACATCCAACACACTCACAAACACACATGCACACACACAGACACAAATCCTAAACGGAAGCCTCTTAGGTAGTAATAAAATTTTAAGTATTTTAGTTTTATTAAGCAATTCAATGTTAACCCTTGGAGTAAATGGGTATTTTCATGGATGCATCTGTCTCTTTTGCAGGATTTTCGGCGACATCGACTTAAAGTACTATAACTACGAAACTACTAAACCAATCATAAAAAGAACAACTGCACAATGATTGCATTGAAATTTCGAATATAGAATATTGAAATATCATTTTGTAAAACAATTAGATAATTATGAATAAATATGAGAACGTCAAAGTGAAAAAAACGCGCGACCAGATTTGGTCGACTCGTACTCAACGGATAATTGTTTCGCAACCAGATTTGGTTGACTCATACTCAACGGGTTAATAAAAATACAATAAAATAAAATACATAAGGAGCTGCCATGGAATTCACAGACCGGAGTCGGGCCCATCATGATACTATTTTTAACACTTCTGGGGGGTGAGCAGTGGATTTTGGACTGACGACCGACTGTGGTAGGTTTAGGACAGCTGTCTTGCCACATGTGAGCGTTCACCTTACCACCCATTCACTTCCCCTTCGAAGCCATAGAATTTGAGATGCAGCATTACTCTATACATGTCACAAAAATGAAGTCCATTGCGCCACATTAGACCAATGCGTAATAGTTACCTACCGATAAATACATACCGGCGTATTTGCAGGGATTTCATTTTTGTGACATGTATGGAGCAATGGCAACGCCACACATTCTATTGTAAACAGTCTGACCATTTGTTTCGAGTTCTGTATTGCATCCACTATCAACTGATGAATTTTCAGCTTTTCCGAAACACTTTGGGGGTTCTAATTAAAATTACACTTTTCCTAGTATGCCAGCGCCAGGTGTCCCGAAGTGTGGCCTGCTAACTCTACCCACAGCATCTATGGCCAAAATACTGTCTGATCTGAAAGTATCAGCTTTTACAAAACATGCACTTTTTAGTCGCTGGCTCCCCAACCACTAGTATGGCATGTGGATTTAGTCAACTAACATACAGGGTTAATGCTAAAACTGTCAAAAAATGCATTGGTCATTTTTTTTAAATCAGTTTTTATGGTGGTTTTACAAAAAGAATACTTAACCTACTGCCATATAGGTGTTCTTCTTCGTCGTTCCCTCATTACTGAGGACCGTGGCCACTAGACAACAGTTTGCCTGCGAGGCTCCTCCACTTCGACCTGTCTTCTGCATGGCGGGTCGCAGATTGTATAGACCCTTTTGTTACTTCTTTGATGAGGTCGTTCCATCTGGTCGGTGATCTGCCTCTGCTTCTTCTTCCCTCCACTTGACCCCCGGAAAGCATTTTCTCCAGATTCTCCGGGTTTCTCCTGGCAACATGACCGAAGTACTGCAGAACCGTTCTCATGCATACGGTGGAGAGCCTCACTTGGATGCGGACTTCTTCAAGGACAGATTTGTTAGTGCGGCGTGCTGTCCATGGAATTCCTATCATTTTATGCCAACAACACATCTCCAGTGCATCGATTTTGGTGCTTATCCGAACCTTCAGGGTCCATGTCTCCGATGCACAGAGAAAGATCGAGAAAACCAGAGCTCGAACCAGTCTGACCTCAGTCCGCTTACTAACACCCCATTTCTTCCACAGCCTTTCTAGCTTGCTCATGACTGACCTTGCCATAATTATAGCTTCTGCGCGAGACCTCTTTTTCGCAGTTTCCGTCGTTGCATATCATGGAGCCCAGATAGACAAAGTCTTTCACAGCTTGAAGGTCACTCAGCTCGTTGGTGCGTTGCATGATTCCAGTCCGGTCCACAAACATGAGTTTGGTCTTGCTGCAGTTAAATAAAAATGCAACCTACCGAACTGTAGGTGCTTGACGCTTCTTTAAACGCCTATATCTCGCTTATTTATTGTGCAAAAATATTATTGCAGTTTTGGAATCAGCAGGATTAATATAGTCAAGTGACGTTAAAACATCAACAACGTAAAAAAGGTATCAATACTAGAATAATATCAACTATCATATTGAACTGTGCAATGCAACTGCAGGCAAGGTTAAAATTGTTTATTAAGATAGATTAACTAAAGGTACAAACCTCATCTCCAAATATTGTCACTGAGTTCCTATTCGAGGTGCCGGCCTTGTTATCGCAAATAAAACACTGTAATCTCCATTTTTCCGCCATTGTGATCACAGAATTCAACTCTAAAAAAAAATATTTGAAAGTTTTAACCGGTCGAAAGCCATCCTTCGTGTCCAAAAATCTGCGCTGCAACTATTTGACGATTTTGTAAATAAATACTAACAATATCGTTTTTTCATGAAATCCCTCGTGTTACCTAGTAATTAATCATGTTAGTCAGGCGCGGACCTACGTCTTGTTTTTGGGGGGGGGGGGGGGGCGGACAGTGGGGGTGGGTTTCTGTCTATAGATAGTTAAAATAAATTATAGTGTGAATTTAGGGCATCCAATATGCTGAATAGAGATAGGTAATTAGGTAACTAAGGATTATAAAAAGGGAAAAGAAATAATGAATACACTCGTACGTTTTTATTTTACTTCTAAATGAACAATGAACAAATGATACATAATAGTGCATAACACAGAATTAAATTACAAATTGCAGTTTCAGGTGTTTTTTCTTTGCAAATCTTTGAATTATCTTCTCTTTGTCTACTGGAATATCAAAATGAATATGCAGGAGTGCCAACCCTGTTAACCTGTCCTCTACCATCGTGGATCGTAGCCAGGTTTTTAGTCGCCTCAGAGTTGAAAAACTTCTTTCGGCAGTCACCACACTTACTGGCAAGGAGGCCGTGATAAGGATGAGGCGATGTATGCCAGGGTAGATGAATTCGTTGGCCAGATCTAGAACATCTAGAATATTTTTTGGTTCCGAATAAGCGGGTTTATTTCTCTTTTCCTTTCTAAAACTTTCTTTCCAGATCTTGTATACTCCCAGAACTCCTCCTGCATGAACTCCTTGGAGACTCTTATGCTCTCTAACAAGATCTGCTACTACATTTGAGTGATCATTATCGTCTTTTATTATTACCGATGGCATTATAATGTTTAAATTAAGAACCTTTAAGGTTTCGGGTGGCAGTCGATTTTTGAGGTCGTTTATGACATTGTCCAGTAGCGGGATATTTTTTTTTCAATCCTCGTTGAGGGGGGGGGGGGGCGGTTGCCTCCTCCGCGCCCCCCCCCCTCCCATAGATCCGCGCCTGATGTTAGTCATGTATATTATATAGTAGCTGACCTGGCGAACTTCGTACCGCCTAACAGTCAATGAATGTCCTGTTGTAGATCACCTGAACTTAATTTATGATTTTATGAAAGTAATACAATGAATACTTTTGCATAATGTAGTTATGATAGGTTCATATTACATTATACATTTATTTATGGTTCGTGGAATTATGTTCACAAATATAGTAGCTGTATACAAAATGGTAATCTTGGTATCTACTAGGTAATTTTGTTCTATTTTAACGTACAATCTCCAACCAATGTTTTTTTTTATGTAATTATCTTGGTAATTTTTAAAAAATATCTGAACCGGCCTAGAATGGGCGGCTAAAAACCGCTCTTGGACGTGTCAAAATATTTGTGTTTTATTTATTTATTTCCGTAATTCAAGTTACAAATTACAAATAAAATCCTTATTCTAACAAAAAAACAGTTTATAATAAGTGTATATATTATACCTAGCTTAGAAAGGAAATTCATCTTTTGACATAACGGTTTACCACCTCACTAGGTATGAACCTGTGTTGAGGTGGTACTAACATCGATGAATTCTTTTGAGACGAGAGGGCAAATCTTATCTAATACTTAAGTACAATTTAAAATTAAATTTAAAAACATCAATAAAATTATAAACTAAATTAAAATTTATGACAATCTACTAAGTTATATGGAATAATAATATTTTTTTATATATTAGATATAAACACATATAAATATGATATATACCATATATAGATATATATTATTATAATATATATTATATATATTATATAACATATATATATATATATATATATATAGTAATATTATTAATATATATTTTAAGTAGTAAGTGTCATTACTACTTTAATCTTTACTTAACATACATATATTATTTTTTAAAAATATACATATAGTACCTAAGAAACTTTGGAACCTACTAAAAGTTATTCGTCATAGAATCGTATTACAAAACAAACTAAAAAATAGTCAATAATTCTAATGGCTAAACACACAATAATTAAAATAGTCAGTTAAAAAGTTGAATAATCAAAGCAGAAGCCTAACAATTGAAATAGTCAATAAATCGAATATATATGTACTAAAAACTGTACATAGTAACATCCAAAGTAGTAAGTAAATTGTCAAATAATCAAACTAAAGCTAAATCTTACATTTAAATACTAAAAGTACATATATAATTATCATTCAAATTGGTACAATATTTGCAAAGTCATGGCCCTCGAATTCGGTCAGATTATAGAAAGGGTGGCCTATCAGCATCTCCTTAATGTTTTTTTTTTAAATTGTTTGTCCTCCAGTTGTTTGATAGTGGTAGGGAGTAAATTGTAGAATTTAATGCTAAGGTATAAGTAGCTCTTCTGTACTTTTGCCAGTCTTGTTCGGGGCACGCATAAAAGGGAATTACCGCGTGTATGGTGAGAGTGAATGTCCGCTCTAGTTGCGGTTTTTCTTAGGTGCTGTCTGGCATACATTAAGCACTGGTATATGAACGCCGAATACATGGTCATTATCTTTGCCTTACTGAAGTATGCTCTGAGGTCCTGGGCGTTACCTGATACATGCTGCGCAGTGCTCTTTTTTGCAATAGGAAGATTCTTTTACTGTTTGCGGCATTTCCCCAAAATAGTAGTCTATAAGTCATTAATGAGCCGAAATACGCAAAATACACTGATTTGGCTGCCGCGAAGCCGTATTTAAACGTATGTTCTGCAATCCTTTTCATTGGCAAAAAAGGCTTTTTGCAAAACAGCTACTTAGTTTAGTTTGTCTGGGCTTTTTCCCGCACTTGACCTCTTGATTGGGCCGTTGTGCGTGGCTCATGTTTCTATTTATGTTACTCCAGCCAACCCAGGCTGTCCCAGAAGGTTAGCAGCCTGTTTGGGTTGCTACAGGCCTCCGGGACAGATGCTGGAGATTGTAGTATTCTTGCCCGTTGCTCTGCCACGCTCCTGCATTCCATGAGCACATGCTGTGGCGTTTCTTCTTCCTCCATGCATCCTCTGCATAGAGGGCTGTCTGTCACACCTATGGTAAACAGGTGTTTGTTTAGGGGACAGTGGCCTGTCATAGTACCTATGACTTTACGGATTTTATCCCTTTTTAATCTGGTGAGGTTGCGGGCAAGTAAAAACCGGCTACTTTAGGCTATCTTTTCTGTTGACATCGGCGACTACTCAAGTCTAATACTTGGCAACACTGTTTACCAATCGCTGCAGTGATTGTTTGAGTGTTTCGGTGCATAGATAATTATATTATGATCATAATTTTGAAGTGCTATTCTATTTTAATTCGTATTAGCGTAATTAACTTTCCCTATGTCTTCAAAACGGTAAGTGTTTACAAATAAGCTTGTGATTGAAATTAATTTTAAGCACGTTTTTTATAAATTTATGACCTAGATAGATAACGATTATATAGATAGATATAGATAGGCTTACTAGGTATAATCATAAAGGTCTAAACGGGTGGGGGGGGGGGGGGGGGTAAAAAATATTTTTTTCTAATGAGTAAGGGCAAAAAAAAAACAAATTTAGGTTGTACTAAAAATGGTTCTAATATTAGTAGGTATGTAAGTCAGTTAGTTACAAGAAATATATACAATACATATCACGTAGGAGATTTTTAAATTATAAAAGTGAAGTTCAGCTGAAGCAGCTGAAATGGATGTTTAAATTATTTATTGTACCATCGTACTTTTCGCTAGAGTGAACATTTTTCAATAATTTATAATTTTTTTAAATTTTTACATATACAACCCGATGGAACGGAGACCGTTACAACCAGAGAAAAGTTTGGATGCAGACAAAATAAAATAAATTAATTAATCGCCAACACAGCAATGGCTGTCATTGTTAACCCCTCAAGCCCCGATTGGCCGATATCGGCCACAACATGGTTCAGAATGACGGCCCCGTTTTAATTTTATTTTAATTTGTTTTATTTTATTATGTTTTATTATGTTAATATGTTTCATTTTAATTATGGGTACAGTGGTTTGGCAGTAATTAATGTTTTGGTGAGACAGTGTTATAATTCATTTTTTTTACTAATTTTTAATTTTTTTTGGGACATCAACTTTTTAATCGGCTGAGGGGCCGAGGCCTGAAGGGTTAAATTTGTACTCAATATTGCAGAGCTATTTTTTCGGATTTAGTTCGTTTTTCCACACTGTCATTTATGAAATTGGTAGTTATGGCTTGTGGTGATGTTTGAGGTTTTTCTGGAGCTATTGTAGAGATGACCGGTGACTTATTGGTAGTTGTTGTAGTAGGCGGTGATGTAGAAGATGCATTATTGGATTTATCCTGGTTTTCTGATGATCTCGTGTTGTTGCTCATGGGGCTTGTGTTGAATACAGCATACAGTCTCTTGTTCCAACATTATACAAAATTGTGGTAGTTTCCCTTTTGGCAAATCCCCGTCAGTTTTTGGTCAGTTTTCCGGCGGTAGACATACTCCTAAAACGCCATTTATTTCACATGACTCTTCACGGCAGTGTATATGCCAGGTCCCTTGGCACTTCCGCAAGGGCTCTTTCCAATACTGGTAATGGCGATTATGTTGAAGAGGCATTGGTTGACAGCTATCGTCCATTGCAGAGGTCCACCACTATCGCCTCCACAAGAGTCTCGTCCTCCTTCTAAGCTGCCAGCGCACAATAATAATTGATAATTGTGATTGATTCTATTAATACGCTCGGTGCTGTATGATCCCCTATTTGGGCCTTTTGCGCTTGAAAATGACCACTTCAAAACCACTACCGAAAGCCGGCCGGTAGTAGTTTGGTCGTAGTTCGCTGGCAGACGGTCGACCGTTTCCGGTGTGGGAGCTGCCGCGAAGAACATTGCCACGCTATTCTCTCACATACTGTTAAATTTATTGCTCTCTCTGTCACATGATTTACGGGCAAAGGGTATGTCGAGCCAACTTATTTGTATCTGAGGGCATATCTAGCTAATAATATATCAATGGTAGAAAATCATGGTTTTTTTCATTAGATCACTAAATAACAATATTTGTTTACAATATACCAGACATTTTTTTTATACAAGAGACCCATTTAATACCCTTTTTTGTACTTAGAATCGTAATAAATATTTTGACGTATCACTTACGCTTTGTGGGTTTCGGTTTTTTTTTTGTTTTTGTACTCGAGCGTACTCGAACGCATGTGATACGGGTTGTTGCGTTGGGGCAATTTATAGCGGCCGTATCACGTACATTCGTATATCCAAATAAAAAATAAACTATCTAAATAATACTTCCTGATTTAGTCATTGTAAGTATAAGTGCCTTACTGATCTCAAAGAATCATCATCATCATCATCATTTATTCATTCCATAAAAGCATTTCACAATACTGAGGAACATTTCAAATTTTACAATCATAATTTACCGGATGATAAAACCGCTTTGATTAATTAAAAGGAAAAAAAATAATTGTAATCAGAGGTGATTACTTAAAAATAGTCAAATTTACAAAATAATCAATAATCAATACCATAAAAATAAAAATTCTGAAACATGCTTAATTAAAAACAATGTCAATAAAATCTAAAACTTAGTTCGAAAGTATAGTCATAATATGGTTATTTATAATCAAGCAATTGTGGACGCAATATCATGAGTCGCCCAGTTTGTAAAGGGCATGTTTGACTAACTGATTTTTCAACCAGATTTTATATGCTGCCATCTCAAGTCTTTTCGTTGATGATGGCAAAGCATTGAACAATTTAAAACTAATATATAACAATGTTTTTTTATATTTAGTCAAGCGTACTTTAGGCAATAACACATTGTTTTTATGTCGCGTATTATGGCTATGCCGAGTGGAGTGAAGCTCGCAATTTAAAAGATTCTCTTTGGCGTATAAAAGGCACTGATATATGTACATGGACGACATGGTAAGGATACCAGCTTTAGTAAAAAAGGGGCGCAATGTGTTTCTCTGCTTACACCAAAAATTGTCCTAACGGCTTGCTTTTGTAGCACAAAAACGCGATGGGTATCGGTTGCATTACCCCATAGTAGTATCGCATAAGACATCTTTGAATGGAAGCAGGAGTGATACACACTGATCGCTGCACGTTCGCCAGTCAGAAATTTCACCTTTCTTATAGGTGTCATGGGCCATTTAAGATTAGTGATTTAATTTTAATACACAAAAGATTAATAAATATTCATTGTTGTAATAATTATCTTTCATTTATATCACTTTATTCCCTATAAATACAATGGTATTATTGCAGTATAGGAACCTCTTATAGATTGTTCATTTTTGGACGCCATTAGACATCCAAATAAGCGCCAAACCCATACATTTAGGTAGGTTGTTAGTTTTTTTTTTAATAATACATAAACACCTATTTGACTGTAGGTTAGATTAGTTTTTTTTAAACAACCTTAAAAACTGAGTAAAAAAACTTTTTTTTTTAATGTAAATTTAGTTTTGAAATTTTACGCATCCAAAGCTTTTTACTTTCACATTTAGCATTAGAATGATCGAATCTAATACATAGTATTTCTTTATTTTTTCGATTTTTGATGTTCCTATACTGCAATAATTCCAATTACCAATTACCTTGATAAAACTACAACAAAATTTTAATAAAAAACACATTTAGAAAATGATCGTCGGAAAATCGAATGGCTAGCTTATCATAGGAGTTCAGAAACGGGAGTTCAGGAACGTAAGCTATCGAGGGTGAATAACGCCATTTTGTCAGTTTTCTTTTTTGTAAAATTTTCCATTTTTTCAAAGGAAAAACGATTACCAACATCAAATAATCAAAAATAGAGGACGGGTCCAAGCCGACAAACGTCGCGAAACGAAATTTATAAATATTTGGCATTAGAGGTGCCACGCGAAGAAATCGAAAAAAATTAAAGTCTGCCAAGAAACGCTATTACAAAACGGAGACCGCCATATTTGACATTCGCACAAAAGCCGCCGCGATTCGAAGTTATTCCTGTCTTTTCATGCCGTTAGCGGAATCGGGGGGATAAATTACCTGTTCATTTCCAGTGCATTGGCATCGCGGACATTTTGTTTCTGCAAGTTTGCTGCGATATCCGAAATAAGTTGTCAGCATTGACGCAACACACAAGGCGACACCATTACGAATAATTCAAGGCATTGAAGGAACTAGCGACGCACCATCTCGATACAATCTATCGTACTTTCTTGGTGACTCCGTCATTTTTAATAAGCGCTGTGTAACGCTAGGCGCTACTGCGATGCGGTACGATTTTTAAGCCGAATGGTTTTTTATATATATCGTAATAAGGCATTTTCAACATATCGTTTCATTTCATATCAGTAAAAGAACCATAAAGAGCAGCAAGCAGTGACACCAACATCTAGTATTTTTCTCACTTTTTTCTTTAATATAAAAGAAATTCTAATTCAAAAATTGTAGTACATACATTTCCATTACGAATATTTGTAGTGAAATCCTGCCACTGTCACTTTTTAATCTCCCACCGCAAAAAAAACTGCCACATCCACAGAATTTAAATCCGGCCCGATTTTTCTGCCGTAGTGCGCGCAGTTCCATGTGGGTCTATATTCCACAAATTCTCCGGAAATAAAATACCACAGTGCGCGGCTAGCCTAATGAAATGCTGTAATTTCCTATTTTTTCAAAAAGATTTATTGAAAAAACTTCATGCTTCGTCTGAATTATTTAATTCATTTCTCTATGTTAACGCAATCGCAGCGGAATAATCGGTTCAATAAAATACGTTGATGATCATGAACGCAACCGCGATTGCGGTGTTATCCACGTGTTATCTTGAAAGTACGATGAATTCCATCGTACTTTCTCGAAAACGCCGTATATTTCACCCGCGCTGTAATCAAATACAGTACCTACTTTCCTGCTTTTATGAATCATTTATGGGTAAAAAATCTTGTTTCGTCCGGCTTTTCTTTATTTGATTTATTTATGTGTTAAACGCTGCGTTAGAATCTATACAATTAAATATGTTTTATCAGTTAATGTGATGCCTGCTCCACACGTTGGCGAATGTTGGCCAAACTTGCTAAGGTGGAACTGAGACGGCACCACTGTGACGTCAGAAAATGTATGGGAAAGTGCGAGGCGTATGGGAAACGCTGGCGCACGTGTGGAGCGGGCATAATACACGCTGCGCGAACCACTTCTGCCGCTCTACATGTTGGGCCACATCGGGTGTAAGCGAGTCGGCCCTTCTGTGACGAGTAAAAAATGAAAGGCAATGGCACATATGTTGGGTAACGTGTAGGGCATTATGTCCGCTCTACACGTTAGCCAACGGTATGCGCCGTAGATGATGTCTGTCCCGCTCTTTCCCATACAATTGTCACACGTCACAATAGTGCCGACTCGCTGCCACCTTAATGATGTCACCCGACCACGACCCGACTCAACGTGTAGAGCGGGCATTTCGCTACTGCGCTAGCCAAATCGCTTGTGGACGCAATCCATCGTACTTTTCTTGTAGATGTCTGTAGTTTTTAATACGCGCTCTAATCAAATACTGTATTTTACTATTGTCAATGAACGACTTATGGAAAAAAATTATGTTTTATCCGCCTTTTATTTGATTTCTTTATTTCAATCGCAGCGGAAGAATCGGTACGATAAAATACGTTTTATCGTATAATGCACCAAAATTGACTCAGACCTTGCGCTGCGGCGCAGGTCAAATCGCGTCCATCACAATGCGCAGCGAGCGGAAGTGCGTAATGGCGCGCGATTTAAAAAAAAAAACGAGCCCAAATTAGTAATTTATTAAAAAAAAACAACAAAAATATTATTATTTAAAAGATAATCATATATTATAAATCTTGATCCGGATGCAGCTCCTCGTGAGTCAACTGCACGACTCTATTGCAAGCTTGGATGAGTCTGGAAAAACAAAATGGCCATGGTAATTTTTTTTAAAATGCAACGTTTTATTTTTAAGGTTTATAATTTACCCGAAGTTCCCCGTTTCCATCCATTTTTCGTCGATTTCGTTTAAAATTGCCATTTGGCCTTCTTTCAATCCGCATATGAGGTCCGCTTTTACAGTTCTGATAGTGCAAAGTGGTGAAGGATGGAAACCTGAAAAAATATGGACAATTTAAGAATATAAATTTTTGATAAGAGGCTTGCGATAAAATAGGCCACGCATTGAGGTGGGAATGGGGTAGTACCAATGGTTTTCATGAACAATAAACACAGATCTGCATGGGCATCATCGCAAAAAACATTTCCCCTCGACTGTAGAGTAGTAAACAATTGGATTATCGAGTCTTATGCAGTGATCAGTGCTAAAAATGTCAATGACTTTAAAAACAAACTGTACTTTTCCATAAAAACATGACACAATCGTCATAAAAGAACATGATAAAATGACCAAGTAAAAGAGAATGGGCATTTTGGACCCACATTTCCAATAGTTATATAAATCAAATACCAATGGAAAGATTTCTGTATGTAGAACATTTATTACTAGAAAGAGTGATCACAATTATGAGCCGTTTCCGAGATATAAACCTATTATATATGTCTAATTACCTATTTTCCCCCTAGGGCCCCTAACACATCCAGGCATTGTATTTCTAATAGCTAGCCGAAGTAACGACAAAATTTGGTTGCACATCAGAACACCGTTGACGACGTAACGACCAATATTGGTGGCTTGCTCCCAGAGCGCTCAGTAATATTATTTTTTAATTCGAACGCATCCTAAAATCCATACCAAATATCTTATTATTACCATAGATACATAGACGGCCGCTAGAATAATTTCGCGCGTCATTTCGCGGATATTTCTGGTAAAATTCTATTGTCAAACATCAAAATCTTTATTTATTTTTATGAGCAAATATCTAAATATTTTTGTAAGTAAATAAGCAAAACGAAATATTACCTTTGATAGAGAATTTAATAAAGATAAAGATAGTATTTACAATTTCTAAATAGGGTTCCATATTTTTCCGTAAGACAAGTTAGAAATGCTGTTTTTTTTTTCACTTTTTCGACTTTCTCATATTTATTCATTATCTAAAACCGCGATTTGCGCATCTCAAATTCTATGGCTTCGAAGGGGGAGTGAATGGGTGGTGAGGTAAATGCTCACATGTGGCAAGACAGCTGTGTTTTTCAGTTTTTTCAGAGTTTTTTTCACTTTTTCGACTTTTTCATATTTATTCATAATTATCTAATTATTTAACAAAAAGAGATTTCAATATTCTATATACGAAAGTTCAATGCGATCATTGCACAGTTATTCTTTTTATTATTGCTGTAGTAGTTCCATAGTTATAGTATTTTTTGTCGAACGCGGCGATATTGCAAGAAATTCCAATAAATTGCCGCGGTCTGCCATGAAATTATGCCGCTACTCTGTCGCAGAATACCCGAAATGATGAAGTACATCCCAAGTAGCACAAATTGGCTATATAAAGGTCACGGCAACGTTTTCGCGATTTTTTAGTCACAAGAACTAGTAATATAGCAATCATATAAAACGTCTATACCACCGAATTAGGCACATTTTATACAGTGGCTGAATATCAGTCATATCAGCTACCTTCATTGGGATAAGAAAGCTGAATAAGAACTTATAGCACATGCTGTGGCACCCTTATATAGCCAGCGGCTATAAAAGTGTCTCCAATTGATACTTTATTACAACTACCAGTCGGGTAATGTCTTAAAATGATATAGAATGGAAACGGAAGCTACGTTGCTGATCATTTGCCGTTGCAAACGTAGAATTCTTAATGGCTACTAATATATTTTATTGACTTTAAAATTATTGTATTGTAGTTTAATACACCAAATTTTCTTGCGGACATCTATTCATCGATAATATTAACCCGTTGAGTATGAGTCAACCAAATCTGGTCGCGAAACAATTATCCGTTGAGTACGAGTCGACCAAATCTGGTCGCGCGTTTTTTTCACTTCTTTGACGTTCTCATATTTATTCATAATTATCTAATTGTTTTACAAAATGATATTTCAATATTCTATATTCGAAATTTCAATGCAATCATTGTGCAGTTGTTCTTTTTATGATTGGTGTAGTAGTTTCGTAGTTATAGTACTTTAAGTCGAGCGCCGTCGATGTCGCTGAAAATCCTGCAGATGCATCCATGAAAATACCCATTTACTCCAAGGGTTAAGTAACATGTTTTACAACATTTTACTAACATGTTTTACGAAATGACGATGCGCTGTTATTTCTGAACAGATGTATTAGGAATATTTCCGACATTTACCACCACTTATTGAACCTTTTTAAAACGGAATAAACATTACAGATAAAACAAGGCCAAAAATGTACCTATTAGTCAAAAAGTTTTTTATTTTATTTTACTATTGTCATCTATTGGTTATGCACGCGACTATTGTGATATGCAATTGTAAGCTCACTGAAAGTAATCATTTGAACCGCTAGATGGCAATTTGTCTTTTTTTTATTTATTCCTTCTAAATTATTGCTTTGAAATTAGATAGGTACATTTTAGGCCCTGCTTTATTTGTAATGTCTATTCCGTTTTAAAATTGTTCGAGAAGTGGTGATAAATGTCTCAAATATTCCAAATATATGTTCAGAAATAACAGCGCAGCTCCATCTGTGGCCTTGCCTCGCGACTATTGTGTTATTGAACGCCCTTCAAGGCCGCCGAGTTCAACAATCTCGCTCTATTATGCATGTTAAATAAACAGCTGATCGGTTCTCAAACTGTTGTAAATCATTTAGAATAAAATGTGATTTTAAAAACAATTATATCATATTATTTGTTTAAACAATTTGTTATCAAATGTTGCTTATTGCTGGTACTGATTCACCCACTTCAAGGTGTCACTAATTAAAAACTCACCCTGTACATGTCTAACAAGATTAATTATTAGGTAACAAGAGAGAATTCATAAAAATATTCTATTGTTAGTATTTATATACAAAATGGACTAAAAATATGAGGCGCCCTTTTCGCACGCGAAGGCTGGCTTTTGAAAGGTTAAGGTAGGTAGGAGGGAGGGACGGCACAAAGTCGAGTGGCCTATAGTTAAGAAGAGTATACATCTGGCACTGCGGGCGATGACTAAACATTGTAATAATATTAATAATTATTATTATAAATAGGATAGAAACGAATTTACAGCGTGAAATTTGTAGCATTCAGCGAGAAAACTCGGCGATTTGCGAACATATATTGGATAGCGGAAGTAACCACTGGATGCAGTTTCAAAATCCCATTGTGCTATCCAAGGAACAATTCTACTTTCCTCGCATGATCCGGGAAGCCATTGAAATAAGAAGAACCCCGAACTTCAATAGACGACGGTTACAAACTCTCTTCTACGTGGAACCCTCTTCTTAAAATGTTCCCGCCGCCGAACGCCGAACTCACGGATGTAAGACAGGATACAGTGAGTGTTGTGTGCAAGACGGATTTTCGAAATCCGCGCGCTCCGAGCCCGACCCCCTACCGACGTTATAACCTACGCAGTGGCGGTAGCTGTATGCGGCCTACCCGCAAAACAACGGATTGACAGATCTTTCTGTCTACCCTGGACAACGGCAGCTGCAACGTCACCGAAACGTCAGGTGCAGCAAATTTCACACGGTAAATTCGTTTCTATCCTATTTATAATGTCTTCGATTTTATAATAATAATAATGCCCTGCCTTGCAACGCTTTTGTAAATGCCGTTGTAGGATTCCAGTTGTTCTCTCCCATAAGCTTTCTATAGTTGAGATCGCCTTTAAATATCAAGAATATCGCCTCCGACAATGATTTATATAATAAAGGATCAGCTTTTCTCATCTCGCTATAGTCGTAGGGCGTTGTCCAAAATTCATCTACCTAAAAACAAAAAGAAACCAGTAGCATTGATTATATATGACAACTAGAGCTGACAACTCCCACATCTAGGTACAAACGTAAGCCTAGTGAGATGTGACCGGCCTCGGGTTGCCCGGGATTGGGATGAGCCAATTTATCGCACATACACAGATGGCTCCAAAACCACTCAAGGTACCGGAGCCAGCGTCTTCTCAAATGGTCTAAACATCAAAATATCAACTACCCTAGGCAACTTAAATACGATCTTCCAAGCAGAATGCATTGGCATCACCAGAGCAGCACAAGCAGTTGCAGCCAAAGATGTCGGAGACCTAAGCTTGAAATTTGTCTCCGACAGTGCCTCCGTGCTACAAGCGCTAGCAAAAAATACTACAACCTCTGTCCTTGTACTGGAATGCCACAATGCGCTTCAATCCATTGCAATGTCCCTGCAATGGATTAAAGGGCACAGCGACTCACTGGCAACGACGCGGCAGACGAACTGGCCAAAAGGGGATCAAAGGAAATAGTATATGGACCGGAACCCTTGTTGCCCATACCCCAGGCCCAAATAAAAACATGGCTACGCAGGAACACCGAAGAAACCCACCTTACAGAATGGAAAAAGAACGCAGGATGCAGGCAAACAAAGAACGCGGTTCCGGAAGCATCCAAAAAACTTGCCCGCAACCTCACCAGATTAAAAAGGGACAAAATCCGTAAAGTCATAGGTACTATGACAGGCCACTGTCCCCTAAACAAACACCTGCTTACCATAGGTGTGACAGACAGCCCTCTATGCAGAGGATGCATGGAGGAAGAAGAAACGCCACAGCATGTGCTCATGGAATGCAGGAGCGTGGCAGAGCAACGGGCAAGAATACTACAATCTCCAGCATCTGTCCCGGAGGCCTGTAGCAACCCAAACAGGCTGCTAACCTTCTGGGACAGCCTGGGTTGGCTGGAGTAACATAAATAGAAACATGAGCCACGCACAACGGCCCAATCAAGAGGTCAAGTGCGGGAAAAAGCCCAGACAAACTAACTAACTAACTAACTAACTTTATCGCATTATTTTAATTTAAATGTCAGTGTAATCATACTTCAATTATACAATTTGAAATAAATAAATAAATTCAATCAGTTCAACATTCTATAATAATTTAACGCCTGAACCATAGTAAAATAACATTAGTAGGACATCTCGAGCCCGTTTTCGAAATAAGTACCTACGCTTCGTCTAACCACCAGGATTGTCACAATAAATACACAATTGACAAGTTGTGATGCAGAAAGCAGAAATGCAATCTTGTTATATATAAAAATGAATCGCCGTGCGTTAGTCTCGCAAGATCTCAAAAATGACTCGACCGATTTGAATTATTATTTTTCTGTTTCGTTTGCCTTGATTCAGGGGTGGTTTACAAAAAAAAATATTTAGGAAAAATTAAAAGAAACAACTGAAAATCGAAAAAATCGAAATTGGTCATTTTGGGCAATGGGCCACTTTCAATAGATAGTGTTCGCTGCGATCCTATTGTTTGACAGCTGCGCCATCCATAACTGTTATTCATTCCGTGCGATTTGTGTAAAATTTCAAAAAGTCGAAAAGTCGAAAAAGTCGAAAAAGTCAAGAGTCAAAAAAGTCAAAAACGTCGAAAAAGTCAAAAAAGTCGGAAAAGTAGAAAGTCAAAAATGACGAAAAAGTAAAAAAAGTTGAAAAAGCATTTATATTTCATCATGTAAATTAAATACATTGAATTTATTTTAATTACAAACGACTTTCATTTAATCACCAAACGAAACTCAAACCGTACATGATTCAGACATATTATAGATTTCAATGAATTGGATTTGGAAGGTTGAATAGGATCAATAATAAACGCTTATGAAGAGTTACAATCAAATCAATTTTAGGTGGTACGAAGTTCACCGGGTCAGCTAGTCCTTTATAATTATTATGTACGTTTATGTATTTTTGGTTCCCAAAATTGTACTAGAACAGAATATATGAGTTAGTGCTGACTTTGTGTGACAGCATTCATCAGTTGTTGCATGTGTTCAAAATACCTACATTTTAGTGTGTTAAAGTAGGTACTTAACCCCTCGCGGCCCGCGGTTTGAATTTTAATGTGTGCCTTACGGCCTGTAAGAAATTCGCGAGTCTCAAAAAAAAGATGGCGTTTCAGAAAAAAAACGATTACTCCGAAACTGTCACACCGATCGTCTAAAAAAGACCTGTTTTATGTTCCTATTGAAATTTGCTATTAGATATTTGTAACGTCGTTATGTAAAGCAATAAAGATTATTCATAATTATTAGTCGATTAAATAATCCATAATTAGCGGTCGGCCTCGCCTGGCCATTTCGGGCCGTCTGGGGTTCGACGGTAAATATCAATTCTGGACGTTTCGGGCCGTCTGGTACGCTAGGGGTTAACAAAAACGCATCTACCTACCTACCTACGCACTTACATACCTATGCACCTACTTACCTAGACACATACTTACCTACGCAAATGAACAATAAAGGATGATTCATGCTACACAGGGGCCGGGCCGGGCCCCGGCCGGGACACGGTCAGATATCTATAGTATACTTTTGTATGAAGCAATTCATGCTTGACCGTGCTCCGGCCGTGACCGGTCGTGCCACGTCCGGAGCACGGCGTCGAAATGGAGGTGGATATTGTTTTCCCGGCTCCGGTCTGCTAATCGTTCAATGGGAGAGATAGGCTTCACAAATCTTGAATTTTGTTTGGTTAAATCACGTTTTATTTTTCCAAGAAATATACTAAAGCATTCTTTAGACATCCTAAAATAACCGTAAAATTTGCTCTCATCATCTATTAATTCCTTGTAGAGCATGGCGAATTCTCCCTCCGATTGTCGTTTTCTCCAGGCTGGATGTACACTCCATCTTCTTTTATTAGATTCAGTTCGTGTTTCCAATACTTCGTCTTCAATGGCAATTGCAATAGCTGCCAACTCAAGTTGTGAAAATTGCATTAATAACACACTTATCAATCAAGCGAAAATAGAAATTAAAAAATATTATTATCGCCAAAATAGATGGACACAACACTAGTTATCGCGGACACGGCCGTGGGATAAATAAACTCGGAAACAGCCCGGTCACGCCCGGTGTAGCATGAATGACTGGCCCGGCCGAAGCACGTTGGAAACGACTCGGCCGGGGCCCGGCCCGGTGTAGCATGAATCATCCTTTAACGTTACCTCGTAAATGTAATTTCGTAACGTAAATGTAAATACTCGTAAATGTAATTTCTGATAGGTTGCATTACAGCCTATACAGAAAACATTCCACTTTTGTATACTTAGCTGTCGCACGACAGCCCTGACTGGCTAGCACAGAGGCGCCCGAGAAACTATATAGTGGTAGCATACGGACAACGGGTGCTTGTATGAGTGCGAAATCGGTGCATACTATGGAGATGTTATACTGTTCTTATTTTACATGCCTGAACCTACCACATATTCGAATAGGCCTTTTTTTAAATAGTCCATCCATCGGTGTCCGAGCTTACTCAAATTGTCGGGCTTGACGGTGTTACAGGTAGCACCGCAGCAGTTTGAAATTGTCCACTCAAAGTCCCTGGGCATAGCGTCCGAGACAAACCAGGGCATTGCTTTTATGCGAAAACGTACCTAGAAAATAACGGAATAAAGATTACAATACAAAATAAAGAAATTTGAGTATTGAGAAGTTCTGAGAAGAATTGTGAAAATCTAGAGACCATGCTTCTAAAAATAGTTCGATCCCAAACCCCTTGCCTGGTTCTAGTTCGACCCCAAGCCCCTCCCCTAGAGGGCCCAACCATCCTGAGCTAAACCTCCTCCACAAAAGCCCATTCACCCTGACTTAGGATCGACTACTCATTTTTTTTGGTAGAGAAGTCCTTAAAAATCCTAATCCCCACCAGGGAAAACTGGAAGAATCCGCATTGGCTCCAAAGCCACAATGCGGACGCCTGGTTCACTGACTGATCAGGAACAAATAAGACTTTTTGGGCCAGGCGTGTAGGGACTCAAAATCAACCACAGAATCAGCATCCCCCTTGGACAATATACCACGGTTTTCCAAGCCGAAGTGTTTGCCATATTGGAATGCATAAAACTACAAAGTCGACTTGGGGTAAAAAATAGAAAAATCCTCATCTGCTCTGACAGCAGAGCAACATTGGACGCTCTGGCTAAAGCCACCACAGAATCTTCTGTGATGCAAGAGCTCAACAAATTGGGAAAAGCCAACAAAATCACCTTAACTCTTGGAGAAAATGGGTATTTTCATGGATGCATCTGTCTCTTTTGCAGGATTTTCGGCGACATCGACTTAAAGTACTATAACTACGAAACTACTACACCAATCATAAAAAGAACAACTGCACAATGATTGCATTGAAATTTCGAATATAGAATATTGAAATATCATTTTGTAAAACAATTAGATAATTATGAATAAATATGAGAACGTCAAAGAAGTGAAAAAAATGCGCGACCAGATTTGGTCGACTCGTACTCAACGGATAATTGTTTCGCGACCAGATTTGGTTGACTCATACTCAACGGGTTAATATGGACACCATGCCATCAAGACATACCCGGTAATGAAGAGGCCGACAGACTGGCGAAACTGGGCACGCTGGAATGCCCGGTGGAGCCAGTTGCTGTGGTTCCCTTCTCTATAGGTAAGAAAATCATCAGGGACTGCTTGGAGTAGGAACATCAAGAATCCTGGAAACAGAGCCAAGGATGTCGCCAGGCAAAGGTCATGATGGAGCAACCACTTCTTAAGAAAACCAAGGCCCTAATTGACATGAGCAAGAAGAAACTTAGAACCACTATCGGTCTCCTCACCGAACACACGACCCTTAGAGCACATCTATTCAACCTTGGCTTGACCGAGAGCAAGGACTGCTGAATATGTGGCGAAGAACCTGAAGACAGCATACACATCGTTGGTCGCTGCCAGGGGCTCGCCGCTAAAAGACACAGTTTACTGGGTTGAGCCTTTCTCGAACACAGCAATCTGCCCAACTTGAAGGTCAGTGATCTGTATGGACTGGTAAGCAGTACCGGGCTACTAGCAGACCACTGGCCCAACCACAAAGTGGGTAGTTACAAAAGATCATATAGATCCAGGTGACATCAAGGGCCGGATGCAAGACCCCGCTCCGTTTACTACTCTTACTACTACTACCACAGTGCGCGGTTAGTCTTAATCCATTCATTCATTATTTGTAGATACTACGGTTCAGCAAACCAGTATTATTAAAGCTACGTCATACCTTCGAACAGAATCCTCTCGTAATCAGAAAATCGCCCATACACAAATCGGTAAACAATTCATAGCCGGCATTATCGCAAATAATATCTATATGAGATGGCGAAGTTGTATCGCGATGACTTTCTGTGGCGGTCTTTAAATACTCGAAAAGGTTGTCGAGATCATTGATGATAATGTTGTCGTCCCACGTTTTAATCTGCTTAATGGGATTTTTGCTTTGGTCTACATCTGCGCCGGCCGATAGGCTCAAATCACATTTATTTGACCATAGACAAATCTGCAAAAAAAGTAAATGCAAAAAATAAAATAAAATACAAACGGAGCTGCCATGGAATTTACCGACTGAAATCGGGCCCATCATATACAATTATTATACGACTTCTGGGGGTGAACGGTGGATTCCGGCCTAACGACCGGCTGTGGTAGGTTTAGGACAGCTGTCTTGCCACATGTGAGCGTCACCTTACCACCCGTTCACTCCCCCTTCGAAGCCATAGAATTTGAGATGCGGAAATCACGGTTTTAGATAATTATTCTAGAAAGGGGTTGATTATTTTCCTGGAGAGACCAAGATCTTTAAAAAGGTGAAACAGAGATTTAGCTGGCAGATCACAAGCGCCAACTTCCACCACGTGAAGGTGAACAGTGAACCATGTTTATACGATAAATAAAATACAAACGGAGCTGCCATGGAATTCACCGACCAAAAATCGGGCCCATCATATATAATTATTACACTTCTGGGAGGTGAAGGGTGGATTCCGGACTTACGACCGGCGGAGGTAGGTTTAGGACAGCTGTCTTGCCACATGTGAGCGTTCACCTTACCACCCATTCACTCCCCCTTCGAAGCCATAGAATTTGAGATGCAGAAAACGCGGTTTTAGATATTTTTTCTAGAAAGGAGTTGATTACTTTCCTGGAGAGACCAAGATCTTTAAAAAGGTGAAACAAAGATTTAGCTGGCAGGCCACGAGCGCCTACTTCCACCGCGTGAAGGTGAACAGTGAAGCCGTTCCGGGTGACGGCATTTGCGAGGTCATGGTATTTATTTAATTTGTACTCGTGGTCTTTTGGGATATTTGATTCCCATGGAACAGTTAATTCTACGATAAGGACCATCTTCCGAGATAGAGAGTAAAGAGTTATATCTGGACGCAGGGCTGTGCATCCGAGACTTTCAGGGAATTTATACTGCTTAGAGACCGAATCGACCTCCATAATCCAATCTGAAGCTTTCTCGATTATTGAGAAAGGTTTTGCAGTGAGATGTTTTTTGCCTTTAGAGCCATCCCGCACAAACTGTATTGGGGGTTTGGAGGATACTGTCAAACCCTTGTTGGCACGAGCCACTGAGAGGCTAAGTACCTCGCGAATAACAGCAAGGACTTTGTCGTATATTATCTATATATACTCGTATAAACATGGATGTTGGTATATCTGTCTGCCTGTCTGTCTATCCGAGCTTAATAGACTCCGACACCGTTTGACCGATCACCATGAAAGTTGGCACATATACGTATTTTTTCATGGAGAAGTTTTTTAGGATATCCGCTTTGTTGTAACTTACCACTAGATGGCGCTGCAGCATATCAACTTATGTACCGCTCAACCGATCGCCATGAAAATTGGTAAACACTGACATTTGAGAACGCATAATATTTTCGCACTATTAACTTTATTGTAACTCGCCACCAGATGGCGCTGCAGCACATCAACTTCTATACCGCTCAGCCGGTCGCCATGAAAATTGGTATACATAATTTGAGCTCGGATATAACATGGGCAATGCTGGGTAATACCACTAGTATGACATATAAAGAAAAAGAAAAGAATCTCGGAAGTAATAACACTAAGCATCCGTACTTTCTGGCACAGACCCGTCTTCAAAATGTTAAATAAGAAAAGGATCTTGGAATAATAGTGACCGAAGGCTTTAAAACGAGAAGAAAAATTGACTGTAATAGTCAACAATTATTATTTTTTTTAAGGTTTTTTTAATAAAATATTTGTGGTTTATATATTTATCTATATAGATAGATGTATATTTCCGGAATTTACTCAATTAAACCTTTCATTTGACAATAAACACTATATATTTATGTTAATTTATTGACATTTGGACATTTAGACAACTACTTACTTGATATTTGAACAGCTAAAGTACCCAATGACACTCGGGGTGACGTAACTATTCTGATAATACCACACACTTCTAAATAAGTTCAAGCGTTTAGAAGTTATGGTGGTTTCTATCCTATTTATAATGTCAAACAACCACGATAGTCTTCGATTTTATAGTAATGGGGTATGAAGAAACGGACAACCTACATAGATGAACCCTGAACACACACTCCTTTTTTCTTCAAACTCAAGAAGGTTTTTTCGGCAAACTCTTTGTTGTTCCTCATTCGGAAAGCTTTTCATTATATTACGGTCTCGCCGAGATAGATGACGATAGGTCCGCATAAGTAGTGCTGTTTTAACCTTATTAATTTAATTATGGGAGCTAATGGGCCCTTGCTGAGTTGGCCACGAAGACCCATTCTGTTCAGGGTTGGTCACACTCACCGGTCAACACCCATCCGGCGACTTCCACGCATGAAGTGCGTGCCTGGGGAAATCTGACTTTGGGGCTAGTTTTCCTTAGGAATCAAACTTTTGGCGCTCCTGAACGGTCTGCGCACCGTTCGGCGTAAGCCAATCGATTGTGCACTCTGACTAACAGTCGGGGGAGTCTGGAAGCAGTAATGTTTCTTATAGAGCGGGGGTGATTGCGGACCTTACGGCGACTGCTCTTGAAACGACCATCGGCTACCCGATCCTGGGTGAACATCCGGGCAAAGGATGCCGTGATCCGCGATAGATTCGGTATACAGCGTTTCACCGCTTCGTAAGGAAGAGGACCGCGCAAGAGGAGTAATATGGTCGCAATTGGAAGTAAGGGCGTGAGTGTAAGCCCGCTGGGTAACACACCCGGTTATCTCGCGGTTAAGGCGTTGGCCTCTTACGGGCATGTGGCGGAGCTTGACGGTGGACTGTTTTGTCCAAGCCTTCTGCGCTCACTTCACGGGAGATAGAACGACTAATCGTTAAAACTTTCTGAGGTGACGAGTTCGACCGTTGTAGTTGATCACTCTAGTTGGTGTTTTAACCATTCATAGCTTAGGTTGTATTTGAAATAGAAAGCTGTTTTTTTTCAGATAGCTAATGAAGTGAGAAATGATAAATAATAATAAAAATATAGGGAAATGTGGGCATTAAAATTTTTAAAACTACAGAAAAATTATAATAAATTACTCAAGACTAATACTATAGATAATAATAAATTATATGATATATAATTATACATTATTTTAGGGAAATAAATGCAGTACCTTGAAAGTCACTAAAATGTTTAGACATACAGTCCTTTGTAGAGAAGAATAATTTAAAAAACCCTATTAAAATTAAAAGATGTTAGAATTTTTAACACACTTTTATTAGGTCGACCTGTATGTAACTATGTAATGGAATCTAAGGTAACTAATTTAACCATCTTCCAAGGATCTTAGCATCATGAAAATTGGCAGCTGTATGTAGTTCTGATGACAATACAATAATATGGTACTGTCGAACTGATCTGATGATGGAGTCGGAAGATATGAACTGGAACTTCATGATGGAACATCGTATCATAGCTGTGTTTGGACTTGTTAGAAAAGTCTTGGAATGAACTTTGACCACGATTAGGTTTCAAGGTCTGATGATGTGGTTTTTACGTGCATTTATAAAAGCGTGTTTTTAGTGTTTTTTTTTAAACTATTAATTTATTTTATTATTTCTGTTGATGAAATGAGGTTTAGATTCACCAGATTTCTTCAACAGTTTTAGGGGCTCGCTTGACGATCAAGCATCCTTGTCAAGCATCGGGTCGCGGGCTGGAAAGGGATCGTAAACCGCAGGAAATATGCAAATATATTTTTAAATATTTACCAAAAATGCCTAATTTTGTAGTTTATACCAGTGAGTCACGTTAATTAGACGTAATTGATTGATGAATGACGTGACTCGTCTAGAGAGCCGTTTAGGTCATTGCTCATCAGTTTAATGGTTATTTGTTTAAGAGCCGTATCACATATTTTTTCCAGAAAGGCAAGAAAAGTGGATTTTTGGCGTTCTAATTCCAAGAAATAAAGAGATTTCTACAAACTTTAATTACTGAATTACCTGGACCATTTCTTGATGTTGACCATAGCGGCCTTTAATTTTAGATGTAACGAATATTATTTACTTATTCAGCCCATTTTCCGAAAGTCGTTATTCGTAAAACGCTCGGAAGGCAAACTTTGAGCTCCTTAATACAGTAATATCACTACAACGAAAACCGTATACTATTTTTTTTTATGTCCGTCATGTATTCTTGATGTACACTACGGCTTTATTTTTTCGTTTTTTGACCACATATCCAAGGTATACATTACTTACAATTACACAAAATTAAAAAAAAATCTTCCTGTATCATTCTAATTTTCTCAGAAATAAAATAAGATTCTTATATAATACTTATACTATATTAAAGTTCACTCTTTTAGCAATACGACATAATATAAATTATTTTCATTAGAAAGGAGAAAACACTGCAAAAAACAATTAGAAATTGTGTATATATTTGCTTGCGCAAGAGAAGAGCGCTCAGTGCCGCGGTTTTTCTCCCAGGGTTGAATAGTTATTTATTTATTTATTTATTTATTTATCCTATCTTTTATAGTTACATCCAAAAAAAAATGCGTTCATTTTTTCAACTCATTTTAAAAGAATACCTACGCTATTTTGTAATACGGCTCTTAACCCCTCAAATGAATGGCGATTAGCTCGGGTTGCCTACGGCAAAATGTATATAAATTTATATTTACATTTACATTTACATTTACATAGAGCGGGGTTTACTATAGAGCTATAGCATTACTATAGAGCGGATTACTATAAAGCGGCGCACATTTACATTTATATTTACATTTATATAAATTTATATACTTTGTGTATACATTTTGCCAAGGCATCCCTTAAGGGACGCCTCACATTTGAGGGGTTAACTGAAATAACTCCAAAGCAATATACAGGGATGAGTTTTAATTAACCGGCATGCTTGAAGGGCTTATCAATACGATTAGAGTGAAAGTTATGTTATTTTTTTTTTGAAAACAACAAAACATTTTTTTTCAATAATTACTGCTTTAATTTTTTTTTTATTTGAAATTTTAAGAATTTGTGTTTTTTCCAATTTTTTTAACGTACTGATTCAACCCCTTCAAGGATGCTAGTTAACCCTTCAGGCCTCGGCCGCTCAGCCGATTGACAAATTGATGTCCCAAAAAATTTTTGTAAAAATTAGTTAAAAAATTGAATAATGATACTGTCTCACCAAAACATTAATTACTGCCAAACCAAAGTACCCATAATTAAAATAAAACATATTAACATAATAAAACATAATAAAATAAAACAAATTAAATTAAAATTAAATTAAAACGAGGCCGTCACGCTGAATCGTGTTGCGGCCGATATCGGCAAATTGGGGCTTTAGGGGTTAATTAAAACTCTCCCGTAGATATGTCGAGGATCAACCTCTGCTTTGTTCTCATCCTTGGTACATTACAGTACTTACCTTAAAGATATTTACGAAGTCCTCTTTTAATTTTGCATCATCCCCAACTTCTAGCCATGTATCTATCATCTCGTTGGCTAAATAGCACATTGCCTCTGTACTGTTTAAGAACTGCTGCTCTTTTTGCTTTTGAAAGGGATCAAAGTTTTTCAGTTCTATCCTGTAAAAAAAAAATAAGGTATATATTTTTACCATTTTTTTTTTCTGGGTAGATTTGAAATTGATCTGACCATAATCGAGTGTTGAGTGATGTTTAACCCTTAGGAGAGCCAGTCATGGGCATGAAACTCTCAATGGCATGTTTACAACCTTCGAAAATTTGTTTGTAGAAGGTGTGTGCAAGCATACTAATATATACTGGTGGCTTATTCAATGGCAGGCTTCAATGACAGGCTTTTACCGCAACTAGGAAGGTCGACTACAGCGGGCGAGCCCGTCACTTCAGGAAGTTTTAATGATTAGTCGTTCTATCTACCTGGAATGAGCGCAGAAGACTTGGACAAAATAGTCCACCATCTAGCTCCGCCACAAGCCTGTAAGAGGCCACCGCCTTAACCGCGAGATAGCCAGGAGTTACACTCACGCCCTTACTTCCAATTGTGACCAGATTACTCCAGTCTCTCGATTGGTTACAAGTTCGAGGTCGCTTGCGCGGTCCTCTCCCTTACGAAGCGGTGAAACGGTGTTTACCGAATCTATCGCGGACCACAGCGTCCTTTGCCTGGCTGTTCACCCAGGATCGGATAGCCAATGGTCTTACGCCGCACGGTGCGCAGACCGTCCAGGAGCGCCAGAAGGTTGGCTCCTAGGGGAAACTAGCCCTAAGGCCAGAGTCCTACCCGGGTTCGCACTTCATGCGTGGAGGCCGCCGGATGGGTGTTGACCCGTGAGTGTGACCAACCTTGAGCAAAATGGGTCTTTATGGCCAACTCAGCAAGGGCCAATTAGCTCCCTGTCCATTAGCTCCCTTCGTGTGGATAAGTGTCGTGGGGATAAGTGTACCGGACCGGAAGAGAGAGGGAATTGGCTGGCACTGTGTGAAGGTGGACAGTGAAGTTTTTTTTCAAATACACGAATTTGGCATCTCCCTTAAATTGTTTCCCGGGGCAGATCCAGGGCTATACAGAACATACTTACGTGAGTTCAAAAGCTTCCCGTATCCTGCGATACACATAGCATTCAGTAAAAAGCCACACAGCAGTGAAGTAATACGGACCGTCGTGCTGTCTGATGAGCCCGTTCCATACTTTAGAGTCTGCTGCAGTAGAAGATATATCGGAAATCTGTTTATTTGTCATAATTTCATTGCGAAGACGCACAAGATATGACATGGAGGAGCGAATATCTTCCTCGGACTTCTGTAAATAATACGAGATATTTTATGATGGACACCAGAGATGTTCACATTTCATTCACTGCGGTTTACTACAGTATACGAGAGAGTCTACCACAGTAGGTACACACTTGTGTCACATGAGGTTTCTTTTTATTTATCTATTACTTTATACACCAAATATTTGATATCCTTATGTAATTTAATTTAAATAAATTGAATTACTATTATTATTATGTTATTAAATCGCTGTTCTTGTTTTTCTCTTTTTTTATTTGAATTATATTGAAATATATGTATATTTTAACTTGTAACATGGACATTTTATATATAATTGTATCCTCGGATTATTTAAGTATGATTCTTTAAATATTTATTGAGATGTCATTTTTTCCTTTATTTCGATTCATTAATAATATTTTTATATTTTATTGTATTTATTACGACATTATATTATTATTATTCTGTTTAATTATTTCAACATTTACTGAATGTTATTTTTCTAGCACACTACAGCTACATTTACATCACACTACACTACACTACAGTTACATCACACTACACTCAAATTACAATGTTTATTATTATTAGTTAATTTTTAATATTATTTGATACCTACCATATTTTTTAAATTTTTATGTGTTGCCGCAGGTTGCTGGACGATCGCTTCACAATCGAAAATACTGCAATATTGCCCGGCCAGCTTTATTGCTGTTTCGTTTTGCGGCATAAGTGCGTCCCTTTCTGATGCAAGGCACGACACACGGCAAACTTTAGATCTTCAATATTCATATCATCTGATGATCATTTTTTTTATCATCAGATTTATTATCCATTTGGTATTATTGCAGTATAGGAACCTCTTCTAGATTGTTGATTTTTTAACGCCACTAGATTATATTTACCACGCTGATTCCGAATCTGCAATAATCTATATTCGGTCTCAATGAATAAACGATATAGGCATTCAAAGAAGCGCCGAACCCATACATTTAGGTAGGTTAAGTTAGTAGTTTTTTTAGTAAATAATACATAAACACCTACTTGGCGGTAGGTTAGATTAGTTTTTTTAAAAACAATCTTAAAATCTGAGTTTAAAAAAAATTGTTTTGTATGTAAATTTGGTTTTGAATTTTTACGCGTCCGAAGCTTTTTTCTTTCACATTTAACATTAGAATGATCGAATCTAGTAGTGTTTCTTTATTTTTTCGATTTTTGAGAAAGGTTTCTATACTTCAATAATTCCATCTATTCTGATGTTATTATCTACACCTACTCTTTTCTTATTGAAGTCGACACGTATGACTTCGTCGGCCATTGTTGCCCGATTATGTAGCCTGTTTACGAGACGAAATTATGGGCCATACTTTTGCAGAAATATTGCCGAGGATGGCTGAGATATATATTTTTCAGCCATATGCTGCATTAAGGTTTTGCAGGGATAGCCGGGCTATATATAGTTGACAATATTGCGGCCACATATTGGCGTTTAGGAGAACCATAATATAAGCAATGGTATCACTTACTGCTCCATGTTCCTTTAAAATAGCATCCCGATCCCTGGCCAGCTGGTCGATTATTTTCGTAATTATAACCGGGAGGCGTTCCTTCACCGTGAAATACGCAAAACTCCTGCAAGTTTAATTGAGAAATCGCATTAAATACGCTATCGAACTGAAGAATTGCAATGCGCAAAATAACCTCTTAAACATGGCGGACAGTTTCAAATTGATCGGGGTGGCCGTGTCGATAATCGGCATCGTTTCACAAGATTTTAGTAGATTTTCCGCCATTATTTTAGCACGTTTAACGATTTATTTCAGTAAGTTTAAATCAGCGAAAATTTGACATTTAAATGACATTTATTCTTCTTTTTCTTTAAAGTGCTTTTTTAGGTCGTATAGTATTCGAGTGTACATGCCAGTATTTATTTTACCACAGCTTTAAATATTTTACCTTCCGAATATGGCGCACATTTTGACGTTTCGCGGAGTGACGATATTCATAACGGGAAGGTTTTGGGTGTCGACGAACCAGTCGTAAGGCGCCATTTTTCAATTTAATAAATAAATAAAATTTCGCAGTTAAGGCGGCCGGCGCGGTGAGGGAAAACTGGCGAATTTTCACGAAAATAGGCCGAATCTAAAAATAACCGTTTTTACAGCGCTATCTGGCGATAGAATTGGGTACTAGCTGACGTTAATTTAAGTTGGTTTCTATTGAATCTGATAGAAAGTAGTAATAGATAGTAAAGGCAAACTTTGTAGGCGGTCTTTTTGTAATTTATATGTATTAGAGATTAATGATGTCGTGCTGCCATTTTCAATGATGTTTAATGAACATGATAAGACGCTGCTGGAGGCCAATAATAATTGAGAATCTTCAGATGTCACATGATGACGCAGCTACAGTACAATAATTGGGCAATTGACGATGTTATTGACGATATTCCGCGAAATGCGGAATATATCCGATGGTTTCTTGAAAATGACAATAAAGGGCTATTTCTAATTATTTTCAATTTATTTCAAAAGATAATTTCTTGAAAAGGACAATAATAAAGAGCAATGGGCAAAATGTCTGGGCGCTGGACTCACCTCTCCAATAACTATAACCTATTTACCACTGGAAAGATCTATTTATCTGGAATATTTATGACTAACTTACCTCAACTCAGAGTTTTAAACTTACGCATTTTCGGGGTTTTGAGATCAGAATATTCTTAAGGCTCCCTTCCGAGTTGACGCGACTAAAAATTTTGGTAATTTTGCAATGCCACGCGCCCGCGCGCTTTCGATATAGACATAAAGATGTATAGCTATACCGCGGCGACAAGGGAATACGTCCCACCGTTGGCAGTGGCCAATTATGAATGACGATTTCGGCTTCGCGCGTCGTCTAATATAATCGATTTGGCTTTTCAATTATAATATAATAAATTATCAAATGAATAGTTTTTTATAAAGTAAAAATTAGATTACAATAATAAAATAACTTAAGATCACTGTGTTATTTTTTATATCACTCAAAAGTATCTTTAATAAATAGAAAAAAATAATGTTTGGCCATAACATTTCTGGAAATTACGTAATTTCAAACATTTTTTTCTTATATTTTTTGTATGGAAGTTCCAAAAACCGTCTTGGTACTATGCAAATAGACCATACGCTGGTGTAAACAGTAATTTTTTTTAATATTGAGAATCATCTCTAGGTTTTTCAAAAACTGAAGACAAATCTCGCTCGTTTTTATTTTTTTTGGAAAACAGTAACAGAATAAAGATAATTTACAATTAATAGGTATGGAAATAATTTACCAATTTCATTTTGGCGAAATGATAGCTTAAGGACCGGGTTTTTAAAATCCGGAATAATTGTATTAAAATTCTTTTTCGTGTTCTCACAACCAGGCCGCGAAATTATGCTCCATATAGCTTTGGCCGGCACAGCCCCTTAACTATGGCTAATTACACGAAAACCCCAATGCCAATTATTTATTTAAAATATATGCCTATAAATTTTTATTTTTTATTTGTATTTATTTATTTGGTAATTTACAAGTATCTACAGTAAATGGACATAATACAATTACAATGTCATAGCCGAGAATCCAGTAACCAAAAAACTCATAACATATTATTCCAGAAACTGTTCCCAAAAATCCTATTTTAATATCACCTAACTAGGCAATAGTCTGTTCTAAGGCGGACATTTAAATTGTTGTAAATCTATACTTCTATACTAATATTATAAAGAGGTAATATTTGTGAGTTTGTGAGGTTGTAGGGAGTAATCTTTGGTTTAATTAAGTGAACCGATTTTGAAAATTCTTTTACAAATAGAAAGCCACGCTATTTGTGAATGTCATAGGCTATATATTAATCCGAAAAATGAAAAGACTTTTTCGTGGTAGTCGAATTTGCAAAGTAAGTCGGAGAAAAAACGGTCGAATGAAAATGTTTCTTACGAACGCTGCTTTAACGGTGAGAGATATATGATTGAGTTCTAGAGAAAAGTTGTAAAGCTTGGTAATGCCATTGATTTTATATAAAATCAATGGTAATGCCTACAACAAAGTCAGCGACAACATATGTCTAACTTTTATATTTAAGTAACAAAAAGTAGTTTTTTATATTAAAAAATAATTTAAATCATTAGGTCATGTTTATTGGTCATATTATCAACAATTATGAATTCTCATCAAAATAAGTAAATTTATCGTCTAAAATGTTTAAAACAAAAACCTTTTCCCTTTTACTGCATTAATGGTTGAAGAGATAATACGATATAGGTATAGAACCGCGACCGTATCTCGGGTTGGAACTCCTGAAAGAATGGTACCAAATAATAACATTACATCTAATATGGTATACAGAAAAGTTTTGAACAATTAAAATAAACATAATTTATTCAATCATAATCATTTCATTCACTCATTTGAAACCCCGGTAATATAGCCAAATTGGCATGCAAATACATACATATACATGCAGTAAAAATATAACCCTCCTTTTGGCAGGAAATAAATCATAGCACTCAGTACTAACCGAACCACACTCATAATTTAATCACAAGTAAAATTTTTTACCGCCCAACGAAATGGGCACGGGTCAGCTAGTCCTATTAATATTATCAACGCGAAAGTTTGTATGTATGTAAGGATGTTTGTTACTCTTTCACGCAAAAACTAATGAATGGATTTTGACGAAACTTTACAATAATATAGATTACACATCAGAATAACACATAGGCTATAATTTATAAAGATATAGCGTGAATTATCTAAAATACCTATAACGATAACTGTCAAGTAAGTAAGAAAAAAATCTAAGAAATTGACATTCGAAATTTAAATTCTATCCTACTACCCTACTAATAATAATATTATAAATGCAAAAGTTTTTATGTATGTATGGATGTTTGTTACTCTTTCACGCAAAAACTACTGAATTGATTTTGATGAAACTTTACAATAATATAGCTTACACATCAGAATAACACGTAGGCTATAATTTATAAAGATATATGGTTTTCTATCATCATTATCACAATTTTCCATCACCACGCGGGTGAAACCGCTGGGCGCAGCTAGTGTAGAATATAGAAAATGTGAGGGAATTTCTACACTTAGACTTATTATTACTAGTTCTTACGAGCTGGAAAATTGAATATTAAATTCATAATATAAAAGTGAAATTGATTATATAAAATTGTTAACCCTAACATATCCATAAAAAAAGGTGCACAATTAGCTGGTATTTAGATAATCATACTTGCTTAAAATTAGAGTGAGATAATTAAACCTAATTATAAAAATTCAAAAATTGTTAAAAATTAAATAAAATGGGAATCAAAATACAATACGGGATGAAAGATATAAAATACAATATAAGGTAAAAGATTAAAATTGCCTAATCATAATTATCAAAAATTGATGTACCTACCTACAAATAAAAGTATGTAAGTTATCATAATTGGTTAAAAATACAGTAATATAATCAAGCCTTATTATAGCAATTAAAATTAAGTAAAACAATAAAAATGAGATTTAAATGAGTACATATAAACTATTAAAATAATCATTAAAATCAAAGAAAGTTTAGTAATAATCCAGTGAATAGAGGGGGTTACCTTACAAACGGTCCGGTAGTTCTGAATTTTTGATATGTTGTCGAGGATGGTTAGTGAGTGTTTAAAATGCAAAAATGCACAATTCCCCCCCCCCCCCCCCCCATTCCGCGCCCGCCGCCATATTGGAAAAACTGAAAAAAATCGGCAATTTCTTCAGATTTTTGATTATATAAATAGGATAGAAAACGAATTTACCGCGTGAAATTTGTAGGACCCGACGTTTCGGTGACGTTGCAGCCGCCGTTGTCTAGGGTAGACTGAAGATCTGTCAGTCCGTTGTTTTGCGGGTAGGCCGCAAACCGCTGCCGCCACTGCGTAGGTTATAACGGTGGTGGGGGGCCGGGCTCGGAGCGCGGGAATTTTTAAAATCCGTCTTGCACACAACACTCACTGTATCCTGTTTTACGTCTTTGCGTTCGGCGGCGGGAACATTTTAAGAAGAGGGTTCCACGTAGAAGAGAGTTTGTAGCCGTCATCTCTATTGAAGTTCGGAGTTCTTCTTATTTCAATGGCTTCCCGGATCATGCGAGGAAAGTAGAATTGTTCCTCGGATAGAACAATGGGATTTTGAAACTGCATCCAGTGGTTACTTCCGCTATCCAATATATGTTCGCAGATCGCCGATTTTTCTCGCTGAACGTTTTTAACAGCTTTGATGTGTTCTGTCAGTCGCGTGGCTATGGGCCGTTTCGTTTGTCCAACGTAGGCTAGACCGCAGCTGCATTCGACTTTATACACACCCGGGGTTTGCAGTGGTATTACATCCTTTACAGGCCTCAAAAATCGAGCTATATTTTGGGTCGGTTTGAAGATCGTTTTTATATCGAATGTGTTTCAAATTTCACGCGGTAAATTCGTTTTCTATCCTATTTATAATGTCAAACAACCGCGATAGTCTTCGATTTTATATTTTTGATTATATTTTCGTTTAGGTGAATTTTAGCTAGAAAGGGTCATATACAATGTTGTAGAGAATTAAATTTGCTATAATTTACGATTTAAATTGTGTTTCTAGGACGTATGCACGGAGTTAGGAGTTAGTTACGGAGATATGCACTTCTTTAAAAATGAGAAAAATCGAATTTTCCGGAAATTTGTCAAACTTATAACTTTATATTTCAGTTTATTAGTAAAATTATCACAGATTATATGAATAATTCATTTTGCAAGATGTGATTTCCTAATTAATAAATCATAAACAACCTAAACACAGATCGTTAAATTTAAAAATAGAGTTACATTAACAATAATTATTAGTAGCAGATACTAAAGCGAAATAATCAATAAACCTGAAATAATAATAATAATAATAATAATAATAAACTCTTTATTTGCACTTAAAAAAGTATACAAAAAAGGCGAGCTTATTGCCACATGGCAATGTCTTACAGCTAACCTAAACATAGTGGTACATGCGCGCATAGTGAAAATAAAGATTATTACATAACATACAGACAAGTGGAAGAATTTAAGACTAATAGTGCCCGAGGAGAGGAAATTGGGAGAGGAACAGGAGAGAAAGGGAAGAACTCGTTACTTCTTAGAAAGGTAGTAATCCTTAAGGTGAGTCTTGAACGATGGTAAAGAAGGCGAGTTTCGTATATTTGCTGGGAGATCGTTCCAGAGTCTTGCACCATGGACACAGAAAGAATAGGAATAGAAATCACTATTATGACTCGGAATTTTTAATAAACTGTCAGAGGCTGACCGAAGTACGAGACCGTGGGAACTTAGTGGTTCAAAAAGCTCCTGGAGATAGGATGGTGCTAATTGGGTGAGTACACGATATAGGAGAGCCAGTATATGAACATTTCTTCTTTGGCGTATTGGCAACCACTTTAACTGTGCCCTATAGTCGGACACGTGATCATACTTACGTAGACCGAAGATGAATTGTATGCATACATTTTGCAAACGTTCAAGTTTGTTGAGCAGTTCCTCTGATAAATCGAGATAAGCCACATCTGCATAGTCAAGGAGAGGCAAGAGGAGAGACTGTGCAAGAGATTTTTTTGTGTCCATAGGAAGAAATCTTCTGAGTGTTTGCAGATGGTGAAAACTAGCAACTTTAGAACGCTGTAATTCAGTTATGACTTATTTTAGGAAAACAATTAGTATAAGAATAAAATGTGTTGGGAATTATCTATCTGTCGTACGAACTGGCACCATGCCCTATGTCTTTGTTTAATGAGGACGGTATAATATGCGTAAAGGGACAAAATCATTATTATACGCAGCTTTCTCATCACTTCCACAAGACTTCCAACTCCCTCATCGTTCCATGGTCGTTATTGATGGTGGGTACCTTTTGCACAAGGTTGTATGGAACAGCAGCTCGACCAGTTGATGCATTCCTTGCATCCTCACCGACGGGCAGAAGCTGAGAACCAGTACCGCTTTCAAAGCTGAGGTCACAAAATGGTTAGGTACGTGGAAAAAGTAGAGGTGAATGCGAAAGGCAGCTCATGGAAATTGTGTCTTAAAAAAAAGAAATACGTGTGGCACTCGGGGACTGCCGCGGTAAAGCTATTGCATAGCATTTTTAACAACTTATGCAATTATAATTATTTATTTATTTTATTTTTTCTGATATCAGATAACTGCGCTCCATCGGAAAACATTGAAATTATTCCGAATCATTTGCGGCTGCGGAAGCAAATGATTCGGAATAATTTAAACGTTTTCCGATAGAGCGCCGCGCACGAATTTTTATTCAATAAAGCAAAAAAAAACGGATTATTCGAAAAGAATCGTAGATAAAAAGATAGATAATTAAATTATCTATAAAATGGTGCAGGTTTCATAATAATACGCCAGATAGTATTTGCGTAGTAGTCGTTTTTGTGTTCGGTTAGACCTAATTTCACAAATTAATTACACTATGTAATATAAACAAAATCTAAAATATTCAAAGCTAAGAATATTAGGAAAATGTTCTTGTTTAACATATATTTTTTTCGAATCGTAAGCAGTACTCGTTTAGACGTAATTATCAGTTTAAAATCATTAATTTTCGTTAAGAAATTTCTTCATTCGGTCGCCGCGCTGGCCTAGGCCCGCGATAAAAGCTATGCAATAGCTTAAAAATAAAAGAAAATAATAAAAAAGAAAAGTTTTTGCAATGATTTATTTTTGTTTATTTATATATTATTATGTAAGTATATATAAAGTATATATTGAATATAGGTAGATACGTTTTGTATATATGTATGTGTGTGTATGTGTATATATATTTTTGTTATATGTATAAGTGTGTGTTTATATATAAATATATCTATATATTATAATGCCTATGTAGGTATCCCTTTTATCCTTTTATTATGACCGCTTTACTAACTAATATTAGATGTCTTTTTCTTCAAATTTTCTTAATTATGTTGCTATTTTTTAAGCTATTGCATAGCTTTTATCGCGGGCCTAGCCCAGCGCGGCGACCGAATGAAGAAATTTCCTAACGAAAATTAATGATTTTAAACTGATAATTACGTCTAAACGAGTACTGCTTACGATTCGAAAAAAATATATGTTAAACAAGAACATTTTCCTAATATTCTTAGCTTTGAATATTTTAGATTTTGTTTATATTACATAGTGTAATTAATTTGTGAAATTAGGTCTAACCGAACACAAAAACGACTACTACGCAAATACTATCTGGCGTATTATTATGAAACCTGCACCATTTTAAAGATAATTTAATTATCTATCTTTTTATCTACGATTTTTTTCGAATAATTCGTTTTTTTTTGCTTTATTGAATAAAAAATTCGTGCGCGGCGCTCTATCGAAAGACGTTTAAATTATTCCGAATCATTTGCTTCCGCAGCCGCAAATGATTCGGAATAATTTCAACGTTTTCCGATAGAGCGCAGTTATCTGATATCAGAAAAAATAAAATAAATAAATAATTATAATTGCATAAGTTGTTAAAAAATGCTATGCAATAGCTTTACCGTGGCAGTCCCCGAGTGCTACACGTTTTTTTTTTTTTTTATTATTTTAACCGAAAATTTATAAAAATGTTTACTATGTAACAAATATAAGTGTGGTATCACTCCAGAACAGACTGTAGTCTAGTGGAGCTGATAAAATCCATCAAATCTGTACTTTTTTTGCTTCGCAAACAATTATGTATTTGCTCTTTTTTACACTGTGTTATTTATGTCAACATCGTAAATTTTTATTTTGGATTTAAATAAATAAATAAATAAAAATAAAAAAGTTATCCCACAAATGGACACAGAGGTGGCGTCTGTCATCCAAAATCAAGGCGCAAAGGTACTCCACCTTACAGCAGGGGATCCGACCTAAGCCATGGTTCCATCATCAGCCACTTAGCCGCAAGGAAATAGCAGTCATTTGCAGATTGCGTATTGGCCACAGCTGCACCCTTGCTCACCTCTATAGGATACACGTCCTCCCGGCCCCCCAATGCGATTGCGGTCATGCAGTCTGCACTGCTGACCACCTCTTTTTTAACTGCCCATTTAACAACAACTATCCTAATTTCGTCTCGGACCTTATAGCCCTCAAAATTCAACTCCCACTGTGTGTGGACCATCTCCTCTCCCTTAACTCTCCAAAAGTCCTCAAAATCCTCTGTAAATTTATCTCCCTCAACCACATTTCCCTTTAGTAATAATATTCCATTCCATAATATACTAGTTCCTACTGTTTCCTTTATTGTATGTTTTGTGTCTGTTTGTTTCAGTGCTGTCCTACTAACAATAAAGTTCCCAAATTAATAAAAATAATAACCACCTGGCAGAAATCACCCTCATTGGGTGAATTGCCAAAAAGGAAAAAAAAGAAGAAGAAGAAGCTCGATCTTTGGAGGAATTTTCCAGGATTACGTCAAATAAGTTCAGTGACACTATGGCACTGATGTGATGGTGATATTTGATGGCTACCCTACAGATCCTCCTCAGCGATTAAAATCTTCAGCGAATCTTAAAAAAATTATCACATTTCTAAAAGTGAGCGCTGGCCACACGACAAATCGCACCACAAACACACGTAAGTTGGTAACCTAGCGAAACTAACAGGGGAAGTACCGACAATCCCACGGAGCGGCGGAGGAGCGGGAGGAGCCGTCCGTGATTTGCAATACAACTTTGGCATTCGGCAGAAAAGTTTATTTGTAACAGTTCTGAGCGTGTAAAAAATTCATAAAAATAGAATATTTAGTCAAATAAATAGGAATCGATACTTATCTTGATTCACTAATATCTCAACTTATCCTGAAATATTGCCCACAGTAACAACAAACACACTTGATTATAAATCAATTGATTGTCTGAATGTAATAATTTCTCATCAGTTTTAATTGTATAAGTTTGACATAATTATGAGCGGAAGCCTACTCGCTTGGCTGACTACTCGCTTTTCTAAAGCAATGGAATTTTTAGATTTTATAGAAAAATCATAAATTGATTCGTCAGTAATGTACGATATAACGCGCCCATGATTGTATTACAGAAAATATACTAAATAAATTATTTAATAGTCGGGCTATATAAATATGTGTATCTGGGCTTTTTGTTGCTTAAAAAGAGTTTTAACAATATAGGTAATATAGGTCTATTGTAAGAGAATATTAAACAATATTACGAAGTGAATTGCTCAATAAGGCGAAAAATATTGGGCACTGTTTATTTACTTTTGTTAAGCGGTGCATTTCCTTTTTTGGAATTATTATGAGTAAAGTAGGAGTTTTTTATTGTATTTTATTTCGTATTCGTTAAAAGGTGCGCCGTACAATAATGGCTGATCTGTCGGTGTGAATTATATAAAAAACGGTCTGATTTTACTTAGATTGTAGTTTTTGTCCACATTGCAAAATTTCACAGTTTGTTGAAAAAGAAAATTATACATATGTGTATATTTTTTAAATAACACTGCCACTGTTGTAAATATATTTTATTTTTGTATTTATATTGTCGAATATGATTGAAACTGTGATAGTTGAATAATTCCTCAATTAAATTTTTCTGCGGAGTTTTGGTCGTAGCTGTGGCGCCGATTTTTTTTATTTCTCTTTGTAAACATTTTTGGATTACACGGTACCTGCAAAAATTATATTTTATTACCTTGTTTTAGCAATAAAAGGGATCTATCAAAAAGTTCTACTTAATTTTACACCCTAAACTTAAGAACCTAAAGCAAACCAAGGGCCTTTTGAGAGAATTTGCTACGGGCCCCGCGCTAGCTTAATCCGGCACTGCACCAGGTCATGGAGTGGACGGGGATTGTCAAAGACCCTATCGAGTGGGGCTGGTATAGAAAAGCTCGAATACTGGAGCCCATCAAGATGAGTAGAGACGCTGCTCCCCCAAACCTGCTCAAGACCATCTCATGCAGATGCACAACTGGCTGTATGGGGGCGTGTGGCTGTAGAAAGGCGGCCCTAAAGTGTTCCGCCCTTTGCAAATCTGTGCTGGCCAAGAATGTGATAACAGGATTGAAGTCATCGTCGACGACGAAGACGACGCCAATCTAGTAATTTCACTGATAAAAAGTGACACAAAATGAAGAACCTGACTTCATTAACTCACCCCCTACAAAACGAGCGAAGCATATGTAAATTTGTTTTCTTTAACCTTTAATTGATGTATGATCATTATTGCCTTTTGTTCTTACTTTGTTTAAATATATGAATCCTAAAAAATGTATCTGCTGTGTTGGTGGGTTATTTCCAATTGAACATCCCTTCTCACCACTAGGTATTCAAGTGAAACAGTACCTGTCTCATGAGTCTTACGCTATAACATGTAAAAAACTCAAGTAGGATTGGTATAAACTCCAAATTCCAGCCAAAAGTGGAGAATAATTAGAGATTTTTGATACAATATGGTGTCACCATAGCAAATAAAATCGGTATTCTGTTTTAACTTTTATTTTACCCCCCACTCCGTCCAGTTAGTTTAAAAAAATATACATCCATTTTGTAGGTAATTAAATTCCCTACAAATCTTATTCGATACTTGTTTTCCTAAAATAAGCCATAACCGAATTATAGCGTTCTAAATTTAAAAGTTTGTCAAATTTCCGGAAAATACGATTTTTCTATTTTTTTTTTAAAAGTGCATATCTCGGTAACTATCTATCCTAGAAACAAAATTTAAATCGTGTCTTATAGGAAATTTAATTCTCTACAACATTGTGTATAATCTTTTCTAGCTAAAATGTACCTAAACGAAAATATAAGCGAAAATCTGAAGAAATTGTCGTTTTTTTTCCAGTTTTTTCAATATGGCGGCGGGCGCGGAGAGGGGAGGGGGGGGGGGAATTGTGCAATTTGCATTTTAAACACTCACTAACCATCCTAGACAACATATAAAAAATTCATAACTACCGGACCGTTTGTAAGGTAACCCCCCTCTTTTAATCTCTATTCACTGGACTATAATGGTAAAAGCTATAATAAAGACCAATAATGTGATAAGGATATAAATGTTATAAAACCGTTTTTTTACTAATTTAAATTTAATAACCATTCCATACATACCATTCAGACATTTATACTTAATGCTCTATCTATATAAATCCTCCCTTCCTTCATCAATCAAGACGTAACAGATTTTTAAAATGTTTTAATTGTGTTGATAGCCTTGATTGATTCAGGAAGGTGATTATAAATCCTGGGAGCGATAAAAGAGTAATGGCGCTGTCCGTACGAGGTGTTTTTACGTGGTATAAGCATATCTCTGAGTGCGCTGCTCTCGTATATATTATTTGCAGCGAAGATCCATAAAAGATATATTATGATGTCGTCACTGGGAATACCATGTTAGACAGCTGACATTAGCATATTATTACATACGTCACAGTGGCGTAGCGTGCCTTGGCGGGGCCCCGTATAAAAAATTGTTTGTGGGCCCTTAGAAATGGTAAAGATTTCTCACAAAAGAAAACAATATGTTTGCATAAAATTAAAAGAAATATTTATTCATCGTAATTTGAGCATGCCAATTCTTTTAAATGGGAAAACAAGAATATGTAACTTTCAGGTACCTTATTTTAGTTCTTATTGTTTATTAATAATATTATGAATTTAATATGTAGATTACAATGTGTAACGTAGCATACCTGATCATATACATACGTTGTTTTTTTCCAATTTTGTTTTGATACTTTCTATTGTGTGATTATTTTTTGTATAAAGTACCTAAGATGACTATTAATATTCTTATAATAATTATCTATTTTATATGTATACTCATGTACATGGATTCAGCTCTATTTTTTTAAATTATTTTATATGTCTGCCGTGTAAAGCCGACTTTAGTCAACGCTATTGTCGAATTAATATTTATGCTTTAATAGTTTTATATCTACATATATTAATATATTACTAGCAACTGACGAATTCTAATATGGGATAATTAGCTTTAATTCATAATTCATGCTTTTATTGAATATTCTGAATGAATAAATTGAATACTGAATACTGAATTATCTATCTGTGAGACTTTTTCCAAAAATGTTACAAACAATTCAAATTAAATATACACTCTCCTTGCCTTTTTTTAGCAAACTGATTTATTTAATCATTTATAGCTGATGATGCTCTATGGATAATAGTGACAGGTCTGACAGGCGTTCATGTCCCATTGAAGTTCTTAGGTATTCTCACTTATCCAGGGCGAAGTCCCTTCGAAGCCATGGTAGTCGGAAAGAAAGAAAGAAAGAAGGAAAATCGTTAAACACCAGCCATTTAGTCGGAAAGAGATTTCGATAATCTGCCGCATGAGGATCGGACATTGCTTTACCCCATCGCACCTCCACCGTATTAATGTTCTCGCGTCTCCGTAATGCGATTGTGGACACGGGGATTGTACGCTGGACCATCTATTCTTTAACTGTCCCAACCTCAATAATTATCCGAGTTTTATCCCAGACCTTATAAAGTATAACATCCAACTCCCTCCATGTGTTCTCCGCTTGTTATCCCTTAACTCTCCCAAAATATATAAAGTAATATGTAAATTTATTTCCCTTAATAATATTTCTATATAGTGCAATAGCATATTTCACACCCTTTCCTTGTTTGTATCATCCCCAATAACCATGTTTTATGCTATATGTACCTACATTTCTATAAATAAGTATCCCTTGGTTCAGTATTGTGCCGTCTTATACCTACATATAACAAACTAACTTAGATGCCCTCCGAAAACGACTTGGCAGAAAAGCACCGACTATCGGTGATTGCCATAAAGTAACAAGAAGAAGAAGAAGTTCTTAGGTATTTTTTTATCAGTTTTAATTTTAAAAACTTCTTTCAGCAGTTGCAGTTCTAACTGGAAGGGTCAAGCATGCTGTTCAAAAAAGCGATAACCGATGTAGGGTGTTGCCAACTTTTGACACACGCTTTATGCGGGAAAAAAGAAATAGCGTTTTTTGACTTTTGTCATTTCTGAAATTAAAAAAAAATTAATACGCACGTTGGGGGGCCCGTATAATTGATACGGCGGTAGCTACGCCCCTGATACGTCAGTAAACAGAGCTGCAATGAAATCATGAGACACATTACAGTTCAAGCAACATATCTCAGTATACTGCTGTCAAACTAGAGCATTCTTATGAATATGTAGATTGTACTCGCACAGGGTAGGTATATAGTTTATCGTTTCGGGTATTCTACGCCGGTTTTCGCTTAAACAGTTATTAAAAATACAACGCCTGGGTGGGTTAGGTGGGCGCCTAACCCTAGCCCTAGGGCTAGGGCAGTGGTTCCCAATTAGTTTTTCCTGCGTACCACTTAAAGAAAGACCTCAAACTCGCGTACCTCTTCAAATCAAATCAAATCAAATAGTTTATTGTCTTAAAAACTAATACATAGTCGTATAGACCAGCCTTCCGAAACCCTGGGGTCGCGACCCCGCACGGGGTCGCGAAATATAATTATGGGGTCATCAAAAAAGTCAACAAGGTCTGTACTTATCGATTTTTATTAAAGTTTATGCGTGAAATATAATCTCTCTATACACATTTTGATTCCAATTTCTAACGGAGAGATTCGATGAACTTAAAAGAAAAGGAGCAGCTGATCGATTTATTGTCCGATGAAAGCCTTCGAGCTATTTTCAAAATCACGGAACTATCCAAGATCTGGATAATGACAGAAAAGTAATATCCACTGTTATACAAAATATCTTTGCTAAAATTGCTGCCATTCGCATATATGTACATACCTTTGTGAGACAGCTTTCTCCACATTGACCGATATAAAAACAAAATATCGCTCCAGACAATGTAGAACCTGATTTGAGGGTGTCTATTTCTGATAATATATCACCAAGAATTAATATACTGACTGAATGTGTGCAAGCGCAAGGTTCAAATTAATTTTTAAACTTACTTACCTAATTTTCTTAGTGAATAAAATGTTAAAATAATTAATTGTCTCATTTAATGCCTTCATAAATATGTTAAAGGCATATTTTCTCGTTTGCTCTCATATAAATAAACTTTTCGATATAATTTACAAAATAAAAACAGCTAGATACAAACAATACAACATGGAGGAACATGGAGGAAACAATAGAACATGGAGGAAAATTGAAGTTTACCTTGATCTTATTACCTGAAACAACCTTTGCATTTGTAAATTTAGTGTTTTTTTCTGGGGTCGCTGAAAACTCTTTTTTTAATTTTGGGGTCGCAACATCAAAAAGGTTGCGGACCGCTGGTATAGACAGTTGTATTACATTTGGCCGTGATATCATTGAATTCTTTTTTAATGATCAATTTCTTCTACTACTAATCAAAACATAAAAGGTTACTCGTAAGAATGAAGAAGGTATTATTGTAGAATTAAATCGAGTCTCACCATTTAGTTTACCAGATAAAAAACGCAGAGTAAATTATTCTTTAAAATACCGATAAAAATAAGTTTTTTTAGTATAACATTAATAGATGTAATGTCAAAAATAACAAAAAAAATGTGACGGCTGTCAAAAAGTAAAATAAAATATCTTAGTGATTATATTGCAAATAAAAATAGTCAAGGTATAATTAATATGTGCCTACCTAATAATAGAAATAGTCAACTCGTTTTCGAGTTGAAGTCTGTGACGACGTTTAGTTTAGCACAGTAGTATTATTTTCTAATTCGAACGCAGCCTAAAATCCATACCAAATATCTCATTATTACCATAGATACATAGACGGCCGCTAGAATGATTTCGCGCGTCATTTCGCGGATATTTCTGGTAAAATTTCATTGTCAAACATCAAATTTTTTTTGTTCGAGAAATCATCAAAATTTTTATTGGTTTTTATAAGCTAATATCTAAATATTTTTGTATGTAAATAAGCAAAACAAAATACTATTTTTGATAGAGAATCTAATAAAGATCACGATAGTATTTACAATTTCTAAATAGGGTTCCGTATTTTTCCGTAAGACAATTACAAGTTCGACAATTAGAAGATCAAATACCGAGTTTTTTTCACTTTTTCGATTTTCTCATATTTATTCATATTTATTTAATTTTTTTACAAAATGAGATTTCAATATTCTATATACAAAATTTCAATGCGATCACTGCACAGTTATTCTTTTTATGATTGCTATAGTGGTTCCATAGTTATAGTACTTTTTGTCGAGCGCGGCGATATTGCAAGAAATTCCAATAAATTGCCGCGGTCTGCCATGAAATTATGCCGCTACTCGAAGGGTTAAGTTTGTCGTGGCCGAAAATCTGCTCTCTCAAAGGTACGTCGTGCAAAATATATGTCTGCAATTGTTGTTTGCGTAATGGTCTTTTACTGATTCGATTATTTTAGTCAATGTCATGCGTTCGCGTACCCCTGGGGTTACGCGCACCACTAATTGGGAAACACTGCCCTATCTAGGGGGATATCAGGTATTTAGCCATATTTAATAGGATATAACTCAAAACGGCGTATAATTAAGATCAGTCGTTGTAGTGATAACTGTTCTACATAAAGAGCTATTTCTATTGGTAGATATGATTTACAAATATTGGAAAGTGGGCCCATTAAGCCCATTCTTTTTGCAATCCGATCCAGGTAGTGATGCGAACGAAGCCACAGGCAAAACCTTCACTTGATATTTTGTTTTATACGGGGTGAGTTTTAGGTTACCTCCATCATTGAAGGGTGTGAATTAATACGAGCATATATACAACTTTTGAATTAAAAACATATTTTAAAAACAATAAAGATGACCGCATTTCAACATCAATGCTTTATCTAATTTAAGTAGGAAACTTAGATGATTGTATTTTAATCAAGATTAAATTAAACCAAGTAAAATATGATTTTAAACAGTAAACATAGACGGTAAACTCTCCCTCTGTCATAAATTGCTTCAGAAACTCGTAAGTTTTGCGTTATAAAGTTTGGAAACAGCTCTCATACCGTAAATAGGGATAAGTTAGATAATGCGTTACATATTAATGCCGGAAATTTATTTATTATTACTATACATTTTTTAACCGCTTATTAGGTACTAATCAACATTACAGTAAAAACAAGGCATTGAAAAGTAAAATTAATTAAGATATCACCGTAATTATACAAATTGGATGACACTTATAATACTAGATAGAATATAAGAATAAATGGAAGAAGAAAAAAGGAAGGAGCTGATGTTCCTCGTGCCTGAGGAACATCAGGAAATGGATAGGAATAGCCAGAGTAGAAGACCTACTAGGTTGTTCAATAAGTTTTGTCGTTCGATAAGAAAGAGCGCTAGTAGGTTCGTCGTTTTATTTTTCTATAATTAGTACTACTGTTTTATGAACACGTCTGAAGTTTCGTGTAAATCTATCAACTCCTTCATATATTTGCAGCTGTTCAAAACTGACGTTTCACAGTATTTTTGGACGATGGAAAAAAAATAATAACATGCAGTAATAAAATTCTTATTTTTGGAAGGTGTAGAATCAAAATAAATTCATGAACTATTGTTAAAAGTGTATAAGGACTCTTCACCTTCAATTTGAATAGTTGAAAGATGGGTTACTGCATTTAAATGTGGTAATACAAGTCTTGAAGACTACCCATGCGAAGCACGTCCAAAAACTGCATCAACCATGTTTCCGAGTACCGAGCGAAATTGCAATGGCTTCGTATACGGGACCGGAGAAATTTGCATATCCTTTCACTTTTATATAATGTCCTACACAATCCTACATCTCCCTCCTACCTCAACGAGGCTTTTACCAAGTTAGGAAGTCATGATCTCGCACTTCGTTCAAGTCAGAATAATACCCTACGTATCCCAAAACACAAAACCACTTTTTTCCCTACTACTTCTCCGTACATGCAGTTCGAATGTGGAATCAGCTTCCTCCAACTATTAGAGGCACTAGCTCGCTCTCAACCTTTAAGCAACCATTGAAAAAGCACTTCCTTTCACAATAAACATGAACCATAAATTCTAACCTTTCCGTTATCCACTCACTTTCCTTACCTTGTTTTGGCAGTTTATGTGTTTATTTACTTATTTATTTATTTATTTGTTAATATATAATATACTAGCTGACCCGTGCCCACTTCGTTAGGCGGTAAAACTTTTACTTGTGATTAAATTATGGGTGTGGTTCGGTTAGTACTGAGTGCTATGATTTATTTCCTGACTGCCAAAAGAAGGGTTATATATTTACTGCATATGTATGTATGTATTTGCATGCCAATTTGACTATATTACCGTTATTTGTGAGTGTCTTATGCAGTAAAGGGTAATATGCAGTAAAAGGGAAAAGTCTTCTGTTTAAACAATTGAGACGATAAATTGACTTATTTTGATAAGAATTCATAATTGTTGATAATATGACTAATACGCATGACCTAACGATTTAAATTATTTTTTTAATATAAAATACTACTTTTTGTGACTTAAATATAAAAGTTAGACATATGCTGTCGCTGACTTTTTTGTAGGCATTATCAAGCTCTACAACTTTTCTCTAGAACTTAATCATATATCTCTCATCGTAGTTAGAAACGTTTTCATTCGATCGTTTTTTCTCCGACTTCGCAAATCCGACTACCAAGAAAAAGTCTTTTCATTTTTCGGATTAATATATAGCCTATGACACACACGAAATGCATAATATAAGCTATAATTTAAAATTTCATTCTATATCTTTTTGTATCATACCTACTTTTTGTATCATACATATTTTGTACTACATTTTTTTCCTACCCTTCTTATCACACCAGTCACCAGCATGTTGGTTTATTCGAAGATATTGATATGTACAGGGGCGGACCGTGCGTTTGTGCGGGCCCTGGGCTAATATTACTTGGGAGGCTGCCTAATTAATTAACTACATAATTGCCATTTGCCAAAAAACTGTTTTCGATAATGATGTCTGTCTCACTAGGTACACAATATAAGAAAATAAAAAAAATACGTGTGGCACTCGGGGACTGCCGCGGTAAAGCTATTGCATAGCATTTTTAACACCTTATGCAATTATAATTATTTATTTATTTTATTTTTTCTGATATCACATAACTGCGCTCTATAGGAAAACGTTGAAATTATTCCGAATCATTTGCGGCTGCGGTAGCAAATGATTCGGAATAGTTTAAACGTCTTCCGATAGAGCGCCGCGCACGAATTTTTTATTCGATAAAGCAAAAAACCTGATTATTCGAAAAAAATCGTAGATAAAAAGATAGATAATTAAATTATCTTTAAAATGGTGCAAGTTTCATAATAATACGCCAGATAGTATTTGCGTAGTAGTCGTTTTTGTGTTCGGTTAGACCTAATTTCACAAATTAATTACAGTATGTAATATAAACAAAATCTAAAATATTCAAAGCTAAGAATATTAGGAAAATGTTCTTGTTAACATATATTTTTTTCGAATCGTAAGCAGTACTCGTTAAGACGTAATTATCAGTTTAAAATCATAATTATTCGTTAAGAAATTTCTTCATTCGGTCGCCGCGCTGGCCTACTAGGCCCGCGATAAAAGCTATGCAATAGCTTAAAAAAACGGTTGTCTGTAAAGTCGGTTTACTGACGATAGTTGAACGTGACAACGTCATAAGAAAATACCTACTGATGGAATGGTTGCATTTGAAGCAGTTTCATTTAAGATTCTGATATTGTTTATTACAAACACCCAAAAATATATGCTTTTATACTCACCGATTTGACTACAACATGTACCTAAATGTATTATTGTATAGCAGTATAATTGTATAATTGTTTATTGTTTAAAGTTTATTGTTTTTTTTTTTTATTTGAAAGTTTGAAATCTCAAACTGTTAAATAACGGTTTGAGAAGCGTTTGAGCCCGCTGCGCCATCTAGCGGTAGGTAATACGTCGTAAATAAACAATATCAGCGACATTTTACCAACCGCTAGATAGCGCATCGTAATGATAGCTTTTCATACTTCTTTATTTTTTTTAAAATAAAAGTTGCTTACTTCGTTGCACTTCGTTGTACCCACAAGAAAATTGTCCGTTCAGTAATAACATTCCGTATATCAAGAATACATATAAAATTATGTCAAGAATTTAAATCAATCTAGTGATTTTCGTTCGTACTATTTTAGACTGAGGTTAGTAAATAATTCTTGTCGCAACCGGTAGATGGCAGCATTTATATTGAATAATAAATATAATAAATGGAACGCCTCAGAGCGAGGTAACGCCGCATGAGTCATGTTTTTTCGCGCGTGCAGCAGGCTCCATCGATTTATAAGACGTTGTCACGTCAAAAAGAGGACAATGCAATATTTTATTTGTTTAATATGACAGACACACAAACACAACTGTAACACATTTAACTTTTCACTAAAAATAGACAAATCGATTAGCTTAAGAAAACGTTGCTTAATAGCTTAACTAAACAACATTAATACTAATTGTAATAATATATTGAGATACCTATACTAATTATAGTAGCTTAATTAAGCAAGTATTAATATTATTTGTAAAGCTACTTAATATAAATAAAATTTAAACATTCATTCATTACTGGTTACCTATTGACAAGGCACTAGCGTCGGTAGGAACTCAACTGCTATACATAGATGGTGTTTTTTAAAATAAAGATTTTATAAAAAGGTATTGCAAAAGAAATCAACATGTTATTATGCAGGTTGTAATTATGTACCTACACAGTACAGAAAAGCGAAAAAAACAGAATTTTTCGCTAGCGGTCCGCCCCATCCGCCGAGAAATTGATACATGAAGCTTGTTCGCTGCGAATGACTGCGTTTGAGAGAAAATACACTGAAAACAGGCGGCGGGGAGTCCCCCGAAATAGAGGCGAGAATTTGATCTCAGGGTTGCCAACATTATGATAGGAATTTTTAAAATTTGAGATTTTGTTTGTAATTCGAAATATTGTCCATTATTTTCAATGGATGCTGGGGCCCTTTATATCCACGGGGCCCTGGGCTGCAGCTCAAAAAGCCCTTATATAGATCCGCCCCTGGTTATGTAGCAATAAGTCTGCCTGTACCTTACTTTTGGGAGCTAACGGGCCCATGATGAGGTGGCCACGATGACCCATGTGTTCAGGGTCGGTCACACTCACGGGTCAACACCCATCCGACGGCCTCCACGCACGGGGTGCGAACCTGGGTAGGACACTGGGTCAACCAGTCTCCCCTGGGAATCAAACCTCTGGCGCTCCTGGACGGTCTGCGCACCGAGCGGCGCAAGCCAATCGATTGTGCTCTCCGACTAACAGTCGGGGGAGTACCTTACGGCGACTGCTCTTGAAATGACCATTGGCCATCCGATCCTGGGTGAACAGCCGGGCAAAGGACGCCTTGTTCCGCGATAGATTCGGTATACTCCGTTTCACCGCTTCGTAAGGGAGAGGACCGCGCAAGCGACCTCGAACTCGGAACCAATCGAGAGACCGGAGAAATCTGGTCACGATTGGAAGTGAGGGCGCGAGTATCTCGAGCCCGCCGGGTTTATTCCTGGCTAACTCGCGGTAAGGCGTTGGACTATCACGGGTTGTGACGTAGCTAGACGTTGGATTGTATTGTCCAAAGTCTTCTACGTTCACTGCAGGGCGATGGAACGACTAATCGTTAAAACGTCCTGTGGTGACGGGCTCGCCCGTTGTAGTTGTCACCGCAAGATGTACCTTACTTTTATTGTGCAATAAATAGATTTTCATTCGTTCATTCATTCATTCATCAACATTAGAAAACATAGCAAAAATACATGATTTGGTTATGAACGATCGTCGTTCAACCATGCGAGATTTAGTAGAAGCCCTAGGCATCCCATTAATTAAATCTTTTCATTTTACTTGTAAGATTTTTAGACTATGGAAATTCTATTCAACTGGTAATGAATCCCCTCTTGTCGTCAACCAGAATCAAATTGTATTACAGCAGCAAGCCTCAAGTTGTGTAACTTTCAATCTGTAATATAACCAAACGATATTATTATCAATAGAGATGGAATTGTTAAGGGGGGTTTATTAGGGAGAAGAGGGGGGTAGGGGGGTGGGGGGGGGGGATATCAATAGAGGCAATTATATGGCTTATTGGCGACGCGGGGGGCACACCGACGCAGGGGTGAACATGACGCGAAAGATGAATTATGGTCAGATCAAATATCAACGACAATCTTTGTTTTCTTTCCCGGCCCACAAACCTTTCGAAAATTCTTTTACCACTAGAAAGCTACGTTATTTGTGAGTGTCATAGGCTATATATTAATCCGGATAATTAAAAGACTTTTTCGTGGTAGTCGGATTTGCAAGTCGGAGAAAAAACGGTCGAACGAAAACGTTTCAACTAACGCTGCCTTAACGATGAGAGATATATGATTAGGTTCTAGAGAAAAGTTGTAGAACTTGATAATGCCTACAAAAAAGTCACGGACAGCATATGTCCTACTTTTATATTTAAGTCTCAAAAACTAGAATTTTATATTTAAAAAAATATTTTTAATCGTTAGGTCATGTTTATTGGTCATATTATCAACAATTATGAATTCATATCAAAATAAGTAAATTTATCGTCTCATCTGTTTAAAATAAAAGACTTTTCCCTTTTACTGCATATAATTTCCCTTTTACTGCATAAATGGTTAAAGAGATAAGTCACTCACAAATAAGACAATCACAAGAAGACACTCAAAAATAACGGTGATATAGTCAAATTGGCATGCAAATACATACATACATATGCAGTAAAAATAAAGCCCTTCTTTTGGCGGTCAGGAAATAAATCATAGCACTCAGTACTAATTGAACCACACCCATAATTTCATCACAAGTAAAAAGTTTTACCGCCCAACGAAGTGTGCACGGGTCAGATAGTCTTGAATAAAAGTGTTTAGAAAAACAAACGTTCTTTAGGTACTTTTAGAATGGCCCTCGTATATTCATATGAAATCAGTCTTTAGCTACTTGCCGGGAAAGTCTCAGAGTGACACAACCGATTTTTAAAAATATCACCCGGGACTACAGCAACGGGGCCTCTACAAAAGCGGGACTCCCACAACAGAGATTTCGTAAAAAAATCTTTCAAATTCCGACGAGTAAACTAGCAAACACTAGTAAACAACTTTTTCTTTGATATTTTTAAGCTATTGCATAGCTTTTATCGCGGGCCAGGCCAGCGCGGCGACCGAATGAAGAAATTTCTTAACGAAAATTAATTATTCTAAACTGATAATTACGTCTAAACGAGTACTGCTTACGATTCGAAAAAAATATATGTTAAACAAGAACATTTTTCTAATATTCTTAGCTTTGAATATTTTAGATTTTGTTTATATTACATAGTGTAATTAATTTGTGAAATTAGGTCTAACCGAACACAAAAACGACTACTACGCAAATACTATCTGGCGTATTATCATGAAACCTGCACCATTTTAAAGATAATTTAATTATCTATCTTTTTATCTACGTTTTTTTTCGAATAATCAGTTTTTTTTGCTTTATCGAATAAAAAATTCGTGCGCGGCGCTCTATCGGAAGACGTTTAAATTATTCCGAATCATTTGCTTCCGCAGCCGCAAACGATTCGGAATAATTTTAACGTTTTCCGATAGAGTGCAGTTATTTGATATCAGAAAAAATAAAATAAATAAAATAAATAAATAATTATAATTGCATAAGTTGTTAAAAATGCTATGCAATAGCTTTACCGCGGCAGTCCCCGAGTGCCACACGTATTTTTTTTCGCTGTTTTACCTTTACCTACAGTACTTTGTGCAAACATGATTATATTGCTCTTAAATATTTAAAAAAACGATTCATCTATATTGGTTCACTCCAATCAGAAACAATGGAATGTTAAAATTTGTTTCAACCGTTATCTTTCTTCCTCAACAAGGAAGCCTCCACTTGGGGCTACAACAAGGGGGCCTCAGCGGATTATCAGCATTGGTTTCAATATCAGTATCTGCATTAGCATCCGCATTAATCAATGCTGATTTTATTGTTTGCTGATATTCTGCTCGTGACATGACCTCGATGGGCGGAGCTTAGCTCTAGCCGCATACGTGTGCTGTCATCTCCTCCGGCAAGTGTTCCTAGCGAACAATTATTCAGTAGTGCCGGAAGTATATATAAGCCTTCCCGTAATCGACTGCAATCTGAAAAGGCAGCTCAGCTATTGTTTTTAAAATATAACTTATATTTAATAAAACTTCAAGCAAAGCGATCAACCGCCAATTGTATTTTATTTTTGTATGTTGGTAATGGCAATTTACCTATTCAAAATGTAAGAAGATTGTTTTTGATAATTAACCCGTTGAGTATGAGTCAACCAAATCTGGTCGCGAAACAATTATCCGTTGAGTACGAGTCGACCAAATCTGGTTGCGCGTTTTTTTCACTTCTTTGACGTTCTCATATTTATTCATAATTATCTAATTGTTTTACAAAATGATATTTCAATATTCTATATTCGAAATTTCAATGCAATCATTGTGCAGTTGTTCTTTTTATGATTGGTGTAGTAGTTTCGTAGTTATAGTACTTAAAGGTCGATGTCGCCGAAAATCCTGCAAAAGAGACAGATGCAGCCATGAAAATACCCATTTACTCCAAGGGTTAGAAGTCACGGAAGTGTTATAACTGACTTTTGTTTGAAAATACCATAATATTATCCCTTTTAATTACAATTTCATAAATGGATGTATTTTATTTAGGTAATTCTTTGCAATCAGCATCAGCATCAGGTGTACCAGACCTGCTCTAGCGTGAGTCAGGGATCAAACCTCGGGCCTCTGCCGTTCAATCTCGTAAAGTAATCGTGTCTGCACAAATAGAGTTGTCTACTACAACGGGCGAACCCGTCACCTCAGACCGTGAAGTGAGCGCAGAAGTCTTGAACAAAACAGTCCACCGTCAAGCTTCGCCACATGCCAGTAAGAGGCCAACGCCTTATCCTCGAGATAACCAGGTATGTTACCCAGCGGGCTTACACTCACGCCCTTACTTCCAATTGCGACCAGATTACTCCGGTCTCTCGATTGGTTACGAGTTTGAGGGCGCTTGCGCGGTCCTCTCCCGTACGAAGCGGTGAAACGGTGTAAATCGAATCTATCGCGGTCCACGGCATCCTCTCGAAACGACCATCGGATAGCCGATGGTCGTTTCGAGAGCAGTCGCCGTAAGGTCCGCAACCATCTTCGCTCTTTAGAAAACAGTACTGCTTCCAGACTCCCCCGACTAATAGTCAGAGTGCGCAATCGATTGGATTAAGCTGCACAATGCGCAGACCGTCCAGGAGCGCCAGAAGATTGACTCTTAGGGGAAACTAGCCCTAAGGCCAGAGTCCTGCCAGGACTCGCACTGCTTGCGTGGAGGCCGCCGGATGGGTGATGATGACCCTTGAGTGTGACCAACCCTAAACAGAATGGGTCTTCGTGGCCAACTCAGCAAGGTCCCATTAGCTCCATAGACACTCTTAGTGTCTGCACAATGTTTAATGTTGGCCGACGATATTAAATTGTACATGTCCACTGGAACTGTCTCTCTCCGTAACGGTTGTGCCCGTGCCACCGTACCAAGCTCGTTCTGTCCCCACTCCCTTCTTGCTGCTGTTTGCGAATGATGCTTAATTTATAACTTATGCACTACCATCTGCCAAAATATGAATGTATTTTCTTTTTATTATTATATATACATATTTTAAAGCTATTGCATAGCTTTTATCGCGGGCCTAGGCCAGCGCGGCGACCAAATGAAGAAATTTCTTAACGAAAATTAATGATTTTAAACTGATAATTACGTCTAAACAAATACTGATTACGATTCGAAAAAAATATATGTTAAACAAGAACATTTTCCTAATATTCTTAGCTTTGAATATTTTAGATTTTGTTGATATTACATAGTGTAATTAATTTGTGAAATTAGGTCTAACCGAACACAAAAACGACTACTACGCAAATACTATCTGGCGTATTGTTATGAAACCTGCACCATTTTAAAGATAATTTAATTATCTATCTTTTTATCTACCATTTTTTTCGAATAATCCGCTTTTTTGCTTTATCGAATAAAAAATTCGTGCGCGGCGCTCTATCGGAAGACGTTTAAATTATTCCGAATCATTTGCTAACGCAGCCGCAAATGATTCGGAATAATTTCAACTTTTTCCGATAGAGCGCAGTTATCTGATATCAGAAAAAATAAAATAAATAAAATAAATACATAATTATAATTGCATAAGTTGTTAAAAATTCTATGCAATAGCTTTACCGCGGCAGTCCCCGAGTGCCACACGTATTTTTAAATTTTTTTTTTTTTACTTTTATTTTATATAATACGTATTGTAACTATGTAATGAAATGTAATGTAAATACATGTATGTGTATGTAAATGTAAAATGTAAAAAGAAAAAAATGTATTTATGAAACGAATTAATAAATGACTCCTTGGGGGATTGGATGAGGATAGAAGCCTCTGATCTTTGGATATACAATTAAGCTCGGGCAGAAAAGACGACTATAGTCGTTATAACTGCTCGGGTGGTGGATGGATTGGCTTCTGTCTCCATCCACCTCGTTGGAGTAAGAAAAATGAAAAAAAAAATGAAAAAAATGTCCACTGGAACTGCTGTGGCCTGCGAGCTTTTCCAGCGGGATATTGACGCCGTTTGGTCTTGGAGCTAGAATAAAAATCTCTCATTCAATGTCTTTAAATGTTCAGTGATGACATACATTAGATCGACCGCACCTCATGTATGATTACTCCATCGCTGGCGATGTGCTTACTAGAGTTGCGAAGGTGAAGGATCTAGGAGTTATCTTTGATTCTTAGCTTACGTTTAAGGAGCAAATCACTGAGTTATCTAAGTCCTCTATTAAATTACTGGGTTTCGTTATTCGGAACCTAAAGCATTTTCACAATATCCGGGTTATGCACACATTGTATAATTCAATTGTGAGAAGCAGGTTGGAAACGAATGCAGTTATATGGAATCCACATGATTATCTTTATATCACCGTGCTGGAAAAAAATCAAAAATGTATTTTTACGATTTGTGTATTTCAAGAAATACGGTTATTATCCCTACTTATACTCTACAAAAATTTTACTGGGCATGGTGGGCTATAATTCCCTTACATTGCGTAGAGAAATGCTCACCATGGCCTACGTTTTTAAGCTGATCCGGGGCAAAGTTGATAATCCTAGCATGCTAGCGAAGATTTGTCTCTTTGTTCCGGATAACTACATGCGAGCTCGGTCACACACTCTATTTGCAGAGCCCTAACCTACTTTCCCGGAGTTGAAAAGTTAAGGCCAATTTTGAAGGACTTGTTTCCGATCCTTTCATCGAGCCCGTTGACGAAAAGTCTCTTTTCCGGCCCTCCCTCAGTGTCATATCGTCGACCACCTAACCTACGCAACATTTTGTCTAAGACAGGGACTCCATCTCCCGTGACGCAATCATCGCTACCACCAGGATCATTTCCCTGCAATCGCAGTCGCTGCAAAACATGCCCGATCCACCTCCAGGCAGAAGAGTTCACGAGCCCCAACACCTCCGAAAATTATTCGATCAAATCGCATGCAGATTGCAATTCGCAAAATTGCATTTACTATCTTCAATGTAAGTTTTGTGAGGCGTTTTACGTTGGGGAAACCACCAACGCTCTCAGATTGAGGATGAATAATCACAGATCCTCAGTGAGAAACGATCTGTCTAATCTTCCGATTCCACTCCACGCTCGGTCGCATGGAAAACTCTTTAACGACTGTTTTACGGTTAAGGTGGTAAAGGCCTTCCCAGAGAACACGCCTGAAATTAAGCTCAAAACATGGGAACTGGGACATATTTGGGTACTTGGAGCTTGCCATGGCAAAGGCCTGAATATTCAACATTAATGATACAGACACATTCCATCCTATAGTATACACCCTTTTAATATATACATATATATCTATCTGTTTTTATACTCTCACAAATACACACCCTGTTTTTATACTCTCACAAACACACACCTATATATATATATATATATATATATATATATATATCGAGTACATTTTTTCTGAATATAACCCCGACAAAAATATATACTGTCATGTTGTTTTGTCAAATATATATTGTCATGATATACTCAAATTTAAACAAAAAGTAATGCTATCTATCGACCAATAGTTGAACTACATGGAATACTTCCATAGATCCCATATACGAGTATTAGTATATTTGGACATTAAAGTGCGTTATTATTAAAACCTGTAGGTTTCCAGGTTTCAAAACCCTAAGTATTGAAACCTGTATACCAAATTTAAAATGTACATCTTTTGGTAAATATTATTTGAAAAATAAGAACTGTGATACAGCAATAGTTCTTTTATCATTGTATTAATATTTAATACCGTATATGCTTGTTTAGAGGGCGATCTACAAAGTGCCACCATATTGTTATACCACGAGAGTCGCCATCTTGAACATAATAATAGAAGATTCCTCATTTTTCAGAACTATACGTGTCATCTATACGTTGCGTTTCAAAGTAAGATCCTACCTGCCAAATCGTAGTAGGGTATTGAGCAATCTAATACTGTATGACCTGCTAATACCGTATGACTCTAAAATTCTGTATGAATAATCTGGGAAAATCTCAAGACTGATCGTTCGACTCGTACACCGCCCCGACAGTTTTCCCCATAAATACGTGAAAAAGTGGAGAAAATCTTATTCGCGTCGTTGTAGTCAAATAGGTAACCTAGACTACTAAAGCAGCCGTCCAAGTGAGCGCCGCATTCTTACAAAGAAGGTAGGATTTTCTTTCGTCATTTTTGATATTTTTCGAATGAGAAATGGCGACTTTTAGCCTTGACATGGTTGTATGTTTTTACATTCTGTCAATTCCGATGATTTAAAAAATGTAATATTTTTTCCCGTAAATGAATATATTGGGCCCGATTGCGTGTCTTTCTGAACTAACACTGATATTAGTTCAAGCGAACGAGATAGTAAATAAATAAAAACAATATACTATTCGTGCTAACAATATACTAATCATAATACTATTTTTTTTACACTTCTGGGGGGTGAGCAGTGGATTCCGGACTTACGAACCGGCTGTGGTAGGTTTAGGATAGCTGTCTTGCCACATGTGAGCGTTCACCTTACCACCCATTCACTCCCCCTTCGATGCCATAGAATTTGAGATGCGCAAATCGCAGTCTTAGATAATTTTTCTAAAAAAGAGTTGATTATTTTTCTGGAAAGGCCAAGATCTTTAAAGAGGTGAAATAGAGATTTATCTGGCAGGCCACGAGCGCCAACTTCTACCGCGTGAAGGTGAACAGTGAAGCCGTTCGGGTTACGGCATTTGCAAGATCATGGTATTTATTTAATTTGTACTCGTTGTCTTTTGGGATATTTGATTCCCATGGAACAGTTAATTCTACAATAAGGCCCACCTTCCGAGATAGAGAGTTATATCTGGGTCTTCGTGACCAACTCAGCAAGGGCCCATTAACACCCAAAGCCCATTGACTCCCTAGGGCCCATTAACTCCCAGGAGAGGAAGGCAGCAAAAAAGACTAAAACTAACGTAATTAAAGGACTTTTGAGTCTGTGTTAGATGCACTCTGGCAAGGGCAATATTTAAGCGGTGGCGAGTGTCATGGGTGTGGTGATCACCATTTAGTTCACGTTTCGTGACGTTGGTTCTCGCATAAATTAGGCACCGAAGAATATATCAGGCACTGTATCAAAATAATATGCCGCAAAGGAAAAATGCTCCAATTTAAAAATAAACTCAAATTATATCTCATTGAAAGCGAATTGTACGACATTAACGATCTCTAAAAACTGTATGCATCTCAACTATATCTCTTTCTGTAATAGGTTTTTAATCGATTTTCAATTTGACTAAAATGTATTGACTATTTCTATTTTTAGGTAGGCATATATTAATTATATCTTGACTATTTTTACTTGCAATACAATCACTAAGATATTTTATTTTACTTTTTGACAATCGTCACATTTTTTCTTGTTATTTTTGACATTACATTTATTAATTTTATACTAAAAAAACTTATTTTTATCGGTATTTTAAAGAATTAATTATGTTCATTATAACCTTCTTTTTTTCTCTTTACATTATTCATTATATTCAATGTAATAGAATCACTACTTATTGAGGTAATTTCTACATATCTTCTCTATATCTAACATCTCTATATCTTACTTTCTACATATTTTACTCTGTGTTTTTTATCTGGTAAACTAAATGGTGAGACTCGATTTAATTCTACAATAATACCTTCTTTATTCTTACGAGTAACCTTTTATGTTTTGATTATTAATAGAAGAATTTGATCATTAATGAATAATTCAATCATATCACGGCCAAATGTAAATGTAATACAACTATCTATACAACTAAGTATTAGTTTTTAGGACAATAAATTATTTGATTTGATTCGATTGAATATATTCAGCTACCATAGTTAATATTTTATATTTTTTTAAAGTCAGGAACGCAGTGATTATTTCGCGCTAGTCCCGCGAGGGCTCTGACTGCCTGCTTTGGTAGTATAAATATTCGAGAGCTATCAGTGGAGTTTCCCCATAGAAGTATACCTCATGACTATTAAATAAAAGTTTGACGTTGAGCGCGCTGCGCCATCTAGCGGTTAGTAAAATGGCGTGAATATTGTTTATTCGCGATATTTTACCTGCCTCTGAATGGTGCAGCTCGCTCAACGTTTATTACACTTTTTAATTATTTGTTTTATTATTTCAAAAATTGTTATGAATAAATGCTTTCTTGCTCGTACATGATTCATCCACAACAAGGATGTCACTAATAAAAACTCACCTTGTATACCTATTTGTATACTTACTAGATTGAATAATTAATTTAAATAAGTGTTGGCAGTATATTCCCTTTTATTTTAAAGCAGGAATCTCCAAAGTTATCGTGGGTCCTGTGACGTCCATAATTGAAAACCACGACTTATTTGACGAAATTACTGGGTACTTTATTGAATATACGTACTTGTTACATTGTGTATGCGTGAATGAATGAAAATATTTTAACAGAAAGATGTGCTTTTCTTTTTTTCTTGTTATTTTTCCTACCTCTCGCTGCCATGGTAACCTATATATATCGTCTCTGGTTGCCAAGGTAACGTATAGTATATTGTATCGTGTTTGATTCGGCGAATGCTCAGTATAAATAGTCTGGCGAATGTTTTTTTTTTGGGGTTATACGTTCTAATATTCCAAAAAAAAAAGAAAAATAAAATCATGGCGCATGACACCTAAAGGTGTAATCTTATTTAGTACCCCCAAAGTGTTTCGGAAAAGCTGAAAATGCATCAGTACAATGAATACAATGGGCCCTTATACCCCTATTAGGGCCCCTTAGGGGAGCTAATGGGCCATTGCTGAGTTGGCCACGAGGACCCATTCTGTTCAGGCTTGGTCACATTCCCGGGTCAACACCCATCCGGCGGCCTCCACGCATGAAGTGCGAGCCCGGGCAGGACTCTGGACTTATGGTTAGTTTCCCCTGGGAATCAACCTTCTGGCGCTCCTGGACGGTCGGCGCACCGTGCAGCATAATCCAATCGATTGCGCACTCTGACTAACAGTCGGGGGAGTCTGGAAGCAGTACTGTTTCCTATAGAGCGGGGGTGGTTGCTGACCTTACGGCGACTGCTCTTGAAACGACCATCGGCTACCCGATCCTGGGTGAACATACCTGAAGGATGCCGTGGTCCGCGATAGATTCGGTTTACACCGTTTCACCGCTTCGCAAGGGAGAGGACCACGCAAGCGACCTCGAACTCGACCTGAGACGCGAGAGTCTTACCTGGAGTAGGCTTCCACACGTGGAGGCTTCTAAATAGGAACTTAATCGTGAGTTTGGCCGATCCGAGAACAAATTGGACCTTATGGCCCGAGATGCACGAAACCATTCGCTACGTCCGGTACAACTAGAGTTGTCAACTACAACGGACGACCCCGTCACCTCAGGAAGTTTTAACGAAATGTATCGTTCTGTCTCCCGTGAGATGAGCGCAGAAGACTTAGGACAAAGCAATCCACCGTCAAGCTCCGCCACATGCCCGTCAGAGGCCAACGCCTTACGGCGAGGCACCGGGAAAGGCAACCAGCGGGCAGCCTCGCCCCCTCACTACCAGTTTTGGCAGAATATCTCCGTCTGAAATTAACCTCCAGGATACCTCCATTCTCCCGACTGGTTACGGGTCCGAAGTCGCTTACACGACCTCTACCTGTTGTATTACAGCGGTAATTCAGTTAGAATTTATCGCGGACCTGGGCGTTCTTTGCCCGTAGTGCCACACGGGATCGAGCGGCCCAAAGTCATTTCAAGAGTGGCATGACAACAGGTCAACATCCACCCCCGCTGCTTAGGAAACAGTGTATTTCCATAGTCTCCAGACCCCTTCAGCAATTAGTCTGAATGCACAACCGATTGGCATCGTCGACCGGTGCGCAAACCGTCCAGTGGCGCCGGGATGCAATCCCGCCGGGAGAAACCGGCGGGATTGCATCCCTGTCCTGGGTCCTGACACACGGGAGTCTTACCCGAGGTAGCCTTCCACTCGAGGAGGCTTCTGAATATGAGCTGAATCGTGAGTTGAGCCGATCCGAGAACAAAATGGATCTTGTGCCCCGAGATGCACGAAACCATTCGCTACGTCAGGTACAGGCCGCGCAAACGACCTCGTTACTGCGACCTGATCGGGGACGGAGAAATCCGGCCAAATCTGGCAGTGAGGGCGTGAGGTTGCACCGAGTTCTCATTCCAGTGCGTCGCGGTAAGGCGTCGTCTTCTTACGGGCGCGTTGGCAAAGCTAGACTGTGGACTGTGATGTTCCTAAGTCTCTGTGTAAATCACTTCACGGCTGAAAGAACGATCTATATCGTTATTTATTTATTTAAGAATTAATTACTATAAAACATTGCTATGCTTACAAAAATAACAAGCAACGAATGACAAAACCTTAACCTTTTGCTTATTTGATTCTATCTCCCAAATGTGAACAGCCCGTTCTTAGGGTGGACAGGACTTTAATATTAAAATCAAGTTTGCTTGTTTGCTTGATTGCTTACAAATGTACAAGTTTTAGTAAAAGCTAAAAATATAAAAATTATTATTAATAATAATAATAATAATAATATTAATAAATATTAAAAGATAATATAATAAATAAAATGCAATTCTATTATATAATCGGCTATAAATATAATATAAAATTTGATTAAATAATATAAATAAAGCTATATGTAAAAAAAGAAAGAAACAGTTAATATTTCATATATGTTAAGCAATATAAAAATACCTAGTCAAAAAAGTACAATTCTTCGTCAAAACAATATATAACAATAAAGTCAAATATTTTTTGGTAGTTTTATTTATTTATTTATTTATTATTTATTTATTAGTTCAATATACTCAACATACATGTTTAAAAATATGTTAATAATTTGTTCACCTAAGTTTTATTAAACTATTATTTCTAACATTTGATGTATGGTTAGTCTGTCATGATTGGATAACCATTTCTTTATTTTATTTTTGAATTCCATAAATTTCAAATTCATTTTTATTTCCATATTGATCAGATTGTAAAATCTCAGCGCAATGAAAGAGTAATGTTTTTGTCCAAATTATGTTTTTATTTTGGGTATTATTAAGCTATTTTCAATAACTGGTCTCGTTGGTCTTCGGTTCTGAATTATTACTATATTTGAATTATTGTCCAAAAATAGCCTTAAGAGGGAAGTTTTTAGAAAAAGTTGCCTACAATCAAGGACTTTAGCTTCTTTATAAAGTTCATTAGTGAGATGGCGATATGGTCTACTTAGAATTATTTTTAATATACATTTCTGCGCAACTTGCAACGGCTCTAGCAGGGTTTTACCACATCCACCCCATCCAATTATGCCGTAAGTAATAAGCGATTCACATAAAGCATAATACACAGTTTTTAATGTTTCGGAATCCAAAATATTCCTCAGTTCTTTGAAAACATATCCAAGGATTCGCACCTTCGTAGCCACGTTATGTATATGAGAGTCCCAACGGAGAAAGCAATCTAGAGTGATGCCTAGATATTTCCAAGATGTTTCTCTTTGTAGAGGCTGACAGTTACAAGACTCTACGCTATCGCATTCGTGTACTACAATAGTTTTATTAGTAGTGGGTTGACCTCTAGTGTTTATACAAAATGACATGTATTTGGTTTTGGCAACATTAAGCGTCAACATAAAGTTTCCTAGCCAATTTTTCACAATTTCCATGCCTTCGTTTGCTTTCTCAAATGTGTAATCCCAGTTTGAACCCTTGAATAGTATAACAGTGTCATCGGCATATGTGATGATTTTACCTACTGGTAACTGCCATAGGTCATTTATGTAGACGAGGAATAAAATGGGTCCCAAAACGCTACCCTGTGGCACACCATACGTGAGATGCTGGCTTTTACTCTGGAGGCCCTGGATGGTGACACTTTGTACCCTGTTGGATAGGTAACTATCAAACCATTTAAGACTTGTATAGTTAATTCCTACACTGCTCAGTTTGCATAATAATATATTATGAGGAACGGAGTCAAAAGCCTTTGCAAGGTCAAGGAAAACTCCTAGGCACTTGTCTCCTTTATCCACCGTTTCGACTATAAATTCTGTTATGGCAGCTATAGCGTCTGTTGTCCCTAAACCTTCCCTAAAACCGAACTGATTGTCTGAGAGTATTTTATTTTCAATTAAAAATTTATAGAGTCTCGCCTTTGCAACTTTCTCGAAGATTTTGGAGATCGTGTTTAGAATGGATATAGGTCGATAGTTATTGAGGTCCTGCTTATCTCCCCCTTTATGTACGGGAATTACTTTGTAATGTTAACTGACATAGACCAGCCTGGGGTGCCGGATTCGCTCGTTACAGACGACAGCTCCAAAGTTCTTGACTGGGTTATTGCTGCGTCTGACACACAAAATTAAAATTCATTTGATCCATATTCCTTGCGGCCAGCTGCACTGTTGCTAACGAGGGAAAATTGTGCGATTTCCATTTTCCATATATTTCTATCGCTTTGTTTCGTATTCATGGAGGCGGTCTTACATACATTATTCATCGCCTTTACCTACGCTTCATATTATAGCGAGTTTTTTTCGCCGGCGTCGGCTCGCTCTCGATAGATTAAAAGAGGAGAGCGAAAAAAAACGTCCAGAAACGCCCTCTAGTTAATAGAGGTCGTGGTTTGGATATTATACATATCGTAGACACAAACTACGATAACAACGACAAAGTAATATTATACAGAGTTGAACCAAATTAAAATAAATAAAAAACCGATTAAAAATACAATGGACATGAATTTCAAAGATACTATTTGTACTGTCATACGATCAAAAAGTTGATTCGGTCAAATATGTAGGCATAATAATTGATATAGTCTCAGCTGATTAGTAGAAAGAAAACAGAACACATGTCGTGCGTTTTAGAAGTCATCACTAACCATAATAACATAATAATAATAATAAACTCTTTATTCAACCAAAACTGAGGACTGCATACGGACAACGACACTACGCATATCTCGGACCTAAACTCTATAATATATTTAACTCGTACACAGGACAGATTTTAAACATAACCGACAACCAGTTCAAGAGACGGGTGTCTCATTGGCTCTCGAATTATACTAGAGATGAATGCGAAGTTATGATATATTAAAATATTTTATTTCTAACCACAAATTATAGGATATACAGATGTAAATTATATATATAGAGATATACAGATAATAATATGTTATATTTTATTATTTTATACTATATTATATATAAATATGATACTTCAAAAATAAATTAAAGAAATGGTTATCGAATCATGACAGACTAACCATACATCAAATGTTAGAAATAATAGTATAATAAAACTTAGGTGCACAAATTATTAACATATTTTTAAACTTATATGTTAAGTATTTTTTAACATTGAACTAACTACCAAAAAATATTTGACTTTGACAATGAATTATACTTTTAGACTAGGTATTTTTATATTAAATCTTATATTACTTAAAACATAATATTGACTGTTTCTTTCTTTTTTCACATATAACTTTATTTATATTATTTAATCGAATTTTATATTATATTTATTGCCGATTTAATAATGGAATTGCATTTTATTTATTATATATTATTTTTATTATTTTTTTATTATTATTATTTTTTATTTTATTCTGATGACCACATTTTAGGGCAATTTATTGTCATTAGCTTTTTACTAAAACTTGTGCATTTGTAGGCAACCAAGCAATCAAGCAAACTTGATTGTAATATTGGAGTCCTGTCAACCCTAGAACGGGCTAGTCCCAGTTGGGTGACAGAAACAAATAAGCAAAAGGTTAAGGTTTTGCCATTCGGTTCCTGTTATTTTTGTAAGCTAATCAATGTTTTATAGTAATTAATTCTTAAATAAATAAATAAATAAATAAATTATTTTACATGTAATAATATATGATATTATATTATATTGTATTATGTTATGTTATATTATATTATTTATATTATATTATGCTAAATTATATTACGTATTGTTTTTTATGCGCGGGGAAGAAGAACAGTAGGCAAGGCGTACAGGCTCAGCAAATACCACAGAACTTTGAATCCATCACCCCAACACAGGCGTATACCTAGTGGGATGATGTAATCCTGATGTGGTAAAAAAATAAACGCAATCTATTTTATATAACTATAAAAAATAGGATAATATATAAATAAAAAAATAAATAAAATTTGCACTTCAATAATATACAAAAAGGCGAGCCTATTGCCACATGGCAATGTCTTACAACTAACCTAAACACAGAGGTACATACGCGCATTGTGAAAATAAAGATTATTACATAACATACAGACCGTCTGCATAACATACAGACAAGTGGAAGAATTTTTAAACTAATAATGCCCGAGGAGAGGAAATCGGGAGAGGAAGAGGAGAGAAAGGGAAGAATTGGATACTTCTTAGAAAAGTAGTAATCCTTAACGTGAGTCTTAACCCTTGGAGTAAATGGGTATTTTCATGGATGCATCTGTCTCTTTTGCAGGATTTTCGGCGACATCGACCTTAAAGTACTATAACTACGAAACTACTACACCAATCATAAAAAGAACAACTGCACAATGATTGCATTGAAATTTCGAATATAGAATATTGAAATATCATTTTGTAAAACAATTAGATAATTATAAATAAATATGAGAACGTCAAAGAAGTGAAAAAAAACGCGGAACCAGATCTGGTCGTATCATACTCAACGGATAATTGTTTCAGAACCAGATTTGGTCGTATCATACTCAAGGGGTTAAACGACGGTAAAGAAGGCGAGTTTCGTATGTTTGTTGGGAGATCGTTCCAGAGTCTTGCACCATGGACACAGAAAGAATAGGAATAGAAATCACTATTATGACTCGGAATTTTTAGTAAACAGTCAGAGGCTGACCGAAGTACGAGACCGTGGGAACTTAGTGGTTCAAAAAGCTCGTGGAGATAGGATTGTGTAAATTGGAAGAGTAAAAGATATAGGAAAGCAAGTATATGAACATTTCTTCTTTGGCGTACTGGCAACCACTTTAACTGTGCCCTATATTCGGAGACGTGATCATACTTACGTAGACCGAAGATGAATCGTATGCATACATTTTGAAAACGTTCAAGTTTGTTGAGCAGTTCCTCTGATAAATCGAGATAAGCCACATCTGCATAGTCAAGGAAAGGTAAGAGGAGAGACTGTGCAAGAGATTTTTTTTGTGTCCATAGGAAGAAATCTTCTGAGAGTTTTCAGAGGGTGAAAACTACCAAATATTTTACGATACCTCGTCCACGTGTGGTTGCCAGAAGAAACGTCAAGATCTCTTTAGGAATTACGCCTTTATACCAAGGATGACGCAATTTGAATATTTGGGCTCAATAGCATACTAAGCAACGAATGCAAACTTGACAATACTGTTACTCATAGATCTACAACAACTAGAGCTGTCGACAACGGTCGAACCCGTCACTTCAGTAGGACGGTGTCGACTACAACTGGCGAACCCGTCACCCCAGGCTTGTATAACGATAGAGATCGTTCTTTCAGCCGTGGGATGAGCGTAGAAGACTTGGGGACAAGACAATCTACTGTCTAGTTCACCAGCAACCCGTTAGAGACCGACGCCTTACGGCGAGGCACCGGGAAATGTAAGCAGCTGGCTGCCTCACCCCTTAACTACCAGTTTTGGCAGGATATCTCCGTCTGTAATTAACCTTCAGAATACCTCCGTCCTCCCGACTGATTACGGGTCCGAAGTCGCTTACGCAACCTCTACCTGTGTTATTACAGCGGTAATTCAAATTAGATTTATCGCGGACCTGGGCGTTCTTTTCCAGTAGTGCTACACGGGATCGTGTGGCCCAAGATCATTGTGGCCCAAGATCATTTCAATATCTACCCCCCGTTGCTTAGGAGACAGTATATTACGATAGTCTCCAGAGTCCTTCATCAATTAGTCAGAGTGCACTACCGATTGGCGATGCCGAATGGTGCACAAACCGTCCAGTAGCGCTGGGATGCGATCACGCCAGAAGAAACCGGTCCAACAGCTTTGAGGCCTGAGACGCGAGAATCTTATCCGGGGTAGCCTTCCGCACGAGGAGGATTCTGAATAGGAGCTGAATCATGAGTTGAGCCCATCCGAGATCAGAATGGATTTTGTGGTGAATGGAGCTGCACGAAACCGTTTACCACCACCCGTCACTTCAGGAAGTTTTAACGATATTAATCAATCTGTCTCCTGTGAGGTGAGCACAGAAGACATAGAACAAAAACAGCCCACCGCCAAGTTCCGCTACATGCCCGTAACAGCGGGCAAACAGTCGAGCCCTTACTTCCAGTTGCAACCAGATTGCTCTAATCTCCCGACTGGTTACGGGTTCGACGTCGCCTGCGCGGTCCTCTCCCTTACGTAGCGGTGATACGGTTACCACCGAATCAATCGCGGACCACGGCATCCTTTACCCGGCTGTTCACCCGGAATCGGGTAGCCGATTGGTCGTTTCGAGAGAAATCGCCGTAAGGTTGACAACGACCCTCGCTCTATGGGAGGCCGAACTGCTTCCAGACTCCCCCGACTATTACTCAGAATGCGCAATCGATTGGCTTACGCCGCACGGTGCGCAGACCGTCCAGGAGCGCCAGAAGATTAACTCCTAAGGGAAACTAGCCCCAAGGCCAGAGTCCTACCCTGGCTCGCACTTCGAGTAGTAGTAATAGGCAAGTAATAGGCAAGTAGTAGTAGGCTCATATAACTACTACTTTATCGATTGTATCCTATTTTAAATTGAAGAAACACAGTTATTACTATGAAAAAGGCTTTATTATCTATCTATCTATATCATCTATATCTATCTAGGTCATAAATTTATAAAAAACGTGCTTAAAATAAATTTCAATCACACTGTTTTGAAGACATAGTAAAAGTTAATTACGCTAATAGGAATTAAAATAGAAAAGCACATCAAAATTATGATCATAAGATAATTATCTATGCACCGAAACACTGTCAAACGATCACTGCGGCGATTGGTAAACAATAAGCAAATTACGCCGCACGTGCAGCGTAAGCCAATCGATTGTGCATTCTGACTAACAGTCGGGGGAGCCTGGAAACAGCACTGTCTCCTATAGAACGGGGGTGGCTGCTGACCTTACGGCGACTGCTCTTGAAACGACCATCGGCTACCCGATTCCGGGAGAACAGCCGGGCAAAGGATGCCGTGGTCCGCGATAGATTCGGTTTACACCGTTTCACCGCTTCGTAAGGGAGAGGACCGCGCAAGCGACCTCGAACTTGTAACCAGTCGAGAGACCGGAGAAATCTGGTCACAATTGAAAGTAAGGGCGCGAGTGTCTCGAGCCGCTGGGAAGTAATTCCTGGCTATCTCGCGGTAAGGAGTTGGTCACTTACGGGTTGTGGCGTAGCTAGGACGTCGGATTTGTAATGTCCAAAGTCTTCTACGCTCACTGCACGGTCGATAGAACGACGAATCGTTAAAACGTCCTGCGGTGACGGGTTCGCCCGTTGTGGTTGACATCTCAATATGTTAGTCAGACTGTGAGTGACCGGAGTAATCTGATCGCAACTGGAAGTAAGGGCGTGAGTGTAAGCCCGCTGGGTAACATACCTGGTTATCTCGCGGATAAGGCGTTGGCCACTTACGGGCATGTGGCGGAGCTTGACGGTGGACTGTTTTCTCCTAAATCTTCTGCGTTCACTTCACGGGAGATAGAACGAACATTTCGTTAAAACTTCATTAGGTGACGGGTTCGCCCGTTGTAGTTGACAACTCTAGTTATGGTAAAATCGAAGACTATCGCGGTTGTTTGACATTATAAATAGGATAGAAAACGAATTTACCGCGTGAAATTTGTAGCACCCGACGTTTCGGCGACGTTGCAGCCGCCGTTGTCTAGGGTAGACTGAAGAGCTGTCAATCCGTTGTTTTGAGGGTAGGCCGCATACCGCTGCCGCCGCTGCGTAGGTTATAACGGTGGTGGGGGGCCGGGCTCGGAGCGCGGGAATTTTGAAAATCCGTCTTGCACACAACACTCACTGTATCCTGTTTTACGTCTTTGCGTTCGGCTTTCGGTGTAGTAACATGGAGTTAGTTCGGTATAGTAACAACTAGTTATGGTGTAGTAACATGGAGTTTTGCAATTATTCAGTGCCGCACCACCTGCCATATATATAACGCCTATATAACTGTCTATATAACTATTTAATCTATATAACGGTGTCTTATTCAATAAAAACGAATTTTAACTCATTTAACTGCAAAATTACATAAATACGAAGATCGGCCGCCCGCGAATTATCACAACAGAAAAACCACCGATCGGTCGAAGGAATTGGTATCCAAGCGGTTAATTGGAAAGTAATTATTTTTCCCTTATGTAACCTTAGATAAGACACCTAAAATGAAATAAATCAAATAAAAATAAAATTCAAAAAATAACTGACATAGTTATACAAATCAACGTTTTCTCTGAACAGCCGATCTAAAGTCGCGTGCTTCAGCATTCCTTTTGCTCAAGCGCTGTTCGCTGGCTAGGGCTTAAGCATCGAATGGGTTCTATGGACAGACCACTTCCCTAAGCAGTGCTCAAGTCCTTTCGTAAAATGCCTTTAAATAAATACTAACATTTCTATTCAAATACTAAACAAACTGTCCACGTTATTTTATTTTTTATTTTATTTTATTATTATTAAGAAAACTTACAGCTATTACAGTATCTGAATTTTATTTACAGACTACAATGCCAGTTAAAAGTTTCCACTTAAAAATCGTAAAAATATACAATAAGACACAATAGTTTTGCTTGGGAACAAGGCAAAAGTATCTCACTTTCACAAAAAAAAAATATTGAACTAAACACTTAAATTGACTTTGTCGGATGCCTTTATTTCAAAGGCCTGATCAGTCTTTGTTGTTAGTTAAATATACGTCGATCATACAATTCCGCCCTGGATAAAATCACTATAGTCATACCACACACTTAAACATTTATAAAAACTGATAATGTATTTCTTTCCGTTGGCAAGATAATTCAGACATATTTATTTGTCCATAGTTGATAAAACCGTTATAATTTATACTACTAAGCGATAATGTGGACCCAAATAAGGGGCTTGTGAGGAGATTACAAATGGATGATTACAATAATTAAGACCGCGCCTCAAGGATAATCAAACTTTTAATTGGATGCACAAAAAACACTTTATATTCGATGAGGAAAGATCGAAAGCAAAGTTAGTGAGGTCAGTAACGTATTTCAATAACTGAATGAAATTGTAACTGGTTCCGTAAAGCTTGAGCGTTTTACTGACTTTATCGCAGTGGAATACCCTGACTTCTGAGTAAGTTAAACCTCTTCTAACAGTGCATGCATACGTCTCTGATAAGGGTCCATGACCGATGATGACGACTACAAATTGTGATATATATATATATATATATATATATATATATATATATATATATATATATATATATATATATATATATATATATATATATATATATATATATATATATATATATATATATATATATATATATATATATATATATATATATATATATATATATATATATATATATATATATATATATATATATATATATATATATATATATATATATATGTATATATATATATATATACACGTGTGTGGAATGTTTCATTGAGATACGACAAAAAACTGTGGATTTGTATAATTAAAATTATGAAATCATTTTAAAAATTTAATATATACAGTCAGAGAAGGACGCGAAAATGGCAACAAAGGAACCCTTTTTTCAATTGTCTACGCCAATGGCTTCAGGCCTGCTTTCGTGGGCCGGGAAACCAATAAAAATGACGATAGAAACAAAGCACAAACTTTTGGGTCGTAAACAATGCAATAATAAAACGGAAGTGCTCGCAATGAAACACTGACAAAAGACGCTACGGTCGCTTAAAAAATCAGTTGTAACACCCCAAGACTTTCCCGGCAAAGGGGCTAAGGACTTATGGAAGGAATGTGAACGCGATGTCCTTTCGGGAAGGAAGTTGAACCCATCGAAAGGGATAGTCGGCAATGAGCGCGGATAGTGACGTTCGATTTAATCGTTCCTGCCATATATCAAACTAGCTGACCCGTGCCCACTTCGTTGGGCAGTAAAGCTTTTTACTTGTGATGAAATTAC